>NIPM01000020.1:742954-835633 GCA_002738285.1 Holacanthella duospinosa | reverse complement strand
AAGAAGCACTGATGAACAGGCCATGAGTTACTGGACGTCAAAGGTTAGGTCCTTGTGTAGATCGATAGTGAACTGAACTACTTTGGTGTTGTCACTGCATGTACCGGAGTTGACTCAAATTACTTCCAAATCAATTTGCGAATGTTGAATACAATTAGTATTTAATATTTTGCGAAAAAGTAAATAGTAAATAGAACAAGTGACTTGATCTACTCAAACTTCTTGGTTTACCGAAGTGATTCCTTTCAGTTTGATCTTCAAAATTTTTAGTTAAATTAATTGTATACAATATTAACCGAATAGATTCTTACCTCTAACGATTAATTCCACTCCACAAAACCATTGATCAATTATCACTAAAACTTTCAAATTGATTAGTATATTTTAAAAGTTAAAGATTATAAATAATTTTTTTTTGTAATAAAGAGATTGAAAAAAATACCTCCAAATCCCACAACCCCACATCTTCCACTCACAACCCATACACATATTACTTCTTCTATGACGTGAACTCCTTCCATACTACTTTTCTCACCGACTACACAACCAAGAGGTAACCTAGCTTACCTTAAGGTTTAAGTAATCAGTATTTTCTCAACTACTTTACTGAATAAGGAATAAGTTTTGGGTTTTGCTAGGGTATGCTCTGTATGTTTAGACCCGGGGTGAATATAGATACCTCTAGGTAAGTTAATGAATTGATTCCCAGGCTGAGAGGTAAATGTTAACATTTAGTTAAAATTAAGTATTTCAAACTTTAGTATAGTAGCATAGGAAATTTATGCAGTTAAGTTTCAAAACTTGGTTTTAAACAAACTTAAACATTCTATCCTTTAATCCCATGCTTAAGTGATGATTAAACCAAATTTCCTCTTTACTTTTTAATGTTCTTTCAATATGAAATATGAAATCTCCTCTTTGTGACTACTCCCTGGATGAAGTAGTTGTTATACGAAAACGTTTGTATGTTTAGTGTTTAGGTTAGTTAGGTTTTAATTGTGTTTCATGTGTGTTGGTTTAGTTTGATTCAAATTTGCAAAAAAAATTTTTTGGTAAGTAAAGATGAAAATTGAGTTGGGTAGAAGTGAGCGGTTAATCCTAGTGTGCAAAGTGACTCCCAAATCTCACTGAGTCAGAGTCATTGACTCCCGAGTCACTGACTCTGACTTACTGTAGTTTAGGAGTTGACTCAGGAGTCATGACTCTGACTCCCCATATTTTCGCGAGTTGACTCTTGAGTCATGACTCTGACTCTGACTCTGAGTCATGACTCTGACTCTGACTCTGAGTCATGACTCTGACTCTGACTCTGAGTCATTAAAAAATGTTTAATATCTTGTTTTAAATATTGAGAAAAATTCTATAAACTATAAACTTTCTATAAATTGTAGACGTCACTTTGCTTTTTTCTCACCTTTTGTAAATTTAGATTATCTTGAATCGATGCTGATGAACTTTGACTTTCATTAACTGGAGACTTTTTCATATTTAACACAATACAATCATCCTCCATTTTTAATTAAAACTCTGTAAGAATGGGACGAACACAAAACACAAACAGATGATTTATATCAGAAAGAGTAAACATTCTTAAGTAAAATGAATGCAGTGGATAAGATGAATGAAACGTGTTTGAACATGAATGAATACCAAAAATCGGCTTCTGGGCAGGAAATGCACAAGAGTCATGACTCTGCTACTGATGAGTTGACTCTGAAAGTCATGACTCTGACTCTAAAACAGGGAGTGAGTCAGAGTCATAATGACTCTGACTCCCAAATAATTCATAGAGTCAGAGTCACTTTACACACTAGTTAATCCACAGTTTTTCCTAAAACTTCCGGTTTCCAATGGAAATGGCTCAAAAACAAAAATATAAACAGATATATCCTAAGACAGAAAACTGGCTGTCAATAAGTTGGCAGCAACAGTATGTAAATGAAAAAATGTTTTGCAATGTGAATTTTGAAAATCCAGTTTTCGGTTTGTATTGTTGTTGCAACTTGTTGAGGGAATAGAAAAAATATTTTTTCATGATGAAAATTTTTTGAAGGGGGTGCAGGGGGGCATAGGTCCAAAGGTGGAGAAATGGGGTCCATTTGCCAAGGTTTTATTTCGGTATTTATGGACTGATTACGATGAAATTTTGCATGAGCATTCTCAATCGCATTCCCCAGATGGACCTTTTTTATATTTTCAAAATTCCAATTTCTTAAATTTTTGTAACATTTTGAAAAAATTTTTTTTTGAAAAAAAATCACTTAGGTCATGTGTGGTATCAATCGACTCCATTCGACTCCAGCATTCATGTGGAACTAATTATAATGAATTTTGACCAAAAATTCCGAAATTGGAAATACCCGAATTTGGGTTTTTTGCTTATGTATCATTTATTCGGTTATTTGCAGGCCGATCGAGCTAAAAATGTGTAAAAATTTGATAGATAATACTTTACGGTCGTAAAGTTACAGTGAGAAGGTTGTTTATATTTCAAATTAGCTTCTACGCCAACTTTTCAGTTTTTGCGAAGCAGTTACCAATATAAGTCGTTTCTTTGACTTTAGCCCATGACTTACAACCATGTCAATACCATGAGCAAGAGTGATATGTCTAAAGTTATTTCCTTCGTCGAGAAACTTGACAAGTAATTTTTATTTAAGTTTCAATTAAATATCAACTGTGATAAGTACCCACCAAATATTTGAGTTAACACGGTGGTCGCTGGCTGGGAATGTGAAACTGGGTCGGAACAATGTGGTTGGAAAGTTGGATCATTTACTGTAAGATGACTTAATAACAACTAAAATGACTGTAAGTTAGTGAGTGTTAAAGTTTGTTTAAATAAGGATCTTTATTAAATTTTTCTAAAAGAAATTCAAGGTCATGTGGGAAGGTCGTGTGAGTCACTTTCGCGATGACACTGTCCAAGAAATTCTTCACAATGGTCTTGCACTCATTCTCCCTTTGACAGTTGTCCAAAATAATAGTTTGACAGGGAACCAGTCACCTCCGAATCCGATTCAATCATGGTCGTATACTGTGACCATTGCGGATGTTACTAATGGACTTCCTCCGGTTAAAAACCTTCAATATCATTGTACAGTTAATAACTCTGTCGGATAAATCCAAACTCGAAATGTGTCGAAAAATTCATGTCTTTTGAAATGTGAAGCATGATGTAATGGTGGAAATATGGGAGAATGTTGAAGATTAAAGATTAGGGATACTATAATAAATAAATAAAATCAAAGTTTTGAATCATGCCTCAACAAATTATGCTAAATCGTATGATTTATTAAAACAATGATTTTACTGAATGAATGAAATTTAGTGCGTTTAGATAAGGCAAAATTTTTGCGAAATGATTTTGCGGAAACTTAAATATTGGTTGTAAGCCACACACTTTGACACATTATAAAGACTGGCTGAAGTTACTGAAAATCATTGCTATTAAAGTTTTGTTCACTTTCGTTGGTCATAAAATGTCGCACAAGTCTAATTAGTTGTGAAACGGTTTGGAACTCTAGAGCATATAATTCATATAATAAAAGTTATTATAATTCAGGTCAATTAAAGGTCATTCAAGGTCAAAGGTAGAATGATGAAGAAGTTTTAAAATTTGGCAAGATTACTTATGTGTTGTGGAGGAAGAAGAGACATCAATAGACACGACATTGGCCGTGAAACATCCTTTTCGAACAGAGGCAATGGAACCATATGGTACTACAATGGCAGAGTATTTAGTTCATGAGAGCATGGAGTTTAGCCGGGGGAAAGCCAACTGGTTGACAATAAGCGAAGTGTGACATAAAGTGGTAATGACAGTAAACGAAAACCACTGTATTGTCCAATCATAGCTTCCAATGACAATAATAAATGATGAATGGTATCCCACCAAATGAAGATTAGGCATATCATAGACGACATATTCTTGCATACCTTGGAAGTACGTATATTCATAGAAACTAATTGAGGGAGATCTGTAGTCAGAACTATATCCAGCAATTTTCACTGATGAAATGTATCCACCGAGCAGGGCAAAGTCGACGCATTTGTTCTGTGAGTCGAAAAGGTCTCTCAGTCTCTCTGCGGTTGAAGGCTAGATTCATATAAAATCCATCTGTGAGAAGTTGATTTTTGGTTTACTTTACGTTCCAGTGAAACGGATGGAATAAGCCCGATTGTCAAAACACAATTGAGCCAAGTCAGGTATAGGGTCAATAGGAAGTTGGACGAAGGCACCATTACATCCGGTGTTGGAGTATAGTGTGGCCAATAATAGTGCGTATTGACCACGGCAGGAGGTGATCGCAATTGCGCGAAGGAGGGACAAAGTATTAACAACTTTAAATTTTTAAATTTTAGCAGTTTAGGGTTTTAAAAATGTTTGGGTTTTGAAATCGTTGCTTTTGGTAATTGTTAAGTATTGGATTCTCCAGTCAGGTTTTTATTATGTATTGGAATTTGCAACATTACAAAAACTATCAATTATTTTTGTCAATTGACTTAAAATTAACATTTTTCGAGTTGTGTAAAATTTCCTAAAATTGATAAAACCTAAATCGACATTTCCACACTGTAGTCACTCATTTCAGGAATTACAAGTGACGTAGTTCAAGTATATTTCAACAAAACTTATTGGAATTATCAACTAGTTTAACTTAAATTGTTAATTATGTGAATCAAATTCAAATTTACACTGTACACAAGCACAAGTTTAAATTAATTTTTAGTAATTTTGAGTCTTCGATACACAAATGCGATTACAAATAGTTCTGTATTCTTAAAGTATACACTAGGGATCAACCAATAGCTTGAGTGAGTTGAAGTGGTAAAAATTTTTTCGTAACTTTTCGAAAAATTCAGGCGCGTAAACGGCGGTCAATTGGTACGTCGCGGTAACTTTAAATATTACGAAGTCTACACAATTTATTACATTTTCCTTTGTTCATTTTTATTGGTTAAATATTATTTATTTAGTAAATTATAACATAATATATTATTATATTGAAAAGGTGTGGCGCCATAATAATTATATATTTTATATAATTAAGTTCGTTTTTTTTGTTAAAATTTATGCTGCGAGCCAAGGCTCGCAGACTGTTATAATTTAATTTACCAATGTGGGGTTTTTCTGTGAATGTGAGAGTGAGGATGAGGGAGGAGAGTCCTGATTGGTTGTTTTTCCTCCCCATGCAGTTCCAGGAAAAAGAAAAAGGAACTACATGAGGAATTTTTGGTGTCTTTTTGGTTTTGGTTTTTGGTCTGGTGAGATCATCAGTTGGTCTCTCCAGTAAATTTATTTTGAAATAAATTTGTGTTCTTTTTTGTAAAATCGTGTGTCGTCTTGTCTTTCGTGAGTCGTCTTGTCTTTCGTGTGTCGTCTTGTCTTGCGTGTGTCGTCTTGTCTTTCGCGTGTCATCAGGTCATCCATAAGTAAGTCTGGGAATTGGGGTTTTGGGTGTCTGTGTTTGGGATTTCGGTGGTGTACTCTGTCTCTCTTGGTCATTCGTCCTGTCAGGAGACAGGACAGAGTAAGTCATCGTCACAATATATACATAAAAGTTTACCTCTCTGTGTTTGTTTGTCCGGTCTCCTTATATAATATATATTATTAAAAATAAGACTATTGCAGTGTTCAGTTAACTATGCTACATGGTTAGCAGTAAAGTTCTCTAATTGGCGGTACTGGGTTCGGTTCCGACGGTTGTGTGTAATTTTTTTTTGAGTTTAAGTATTTTTGATTTACTCTCTTCATTTTATTAACCTTCCGACAGACAACCCCCCTCCCCAATTGTCTACGACCCCCTAAAGTCATACACAAAAACGTTACCTCTGTATGTGTGTTTCTCGACTGAAAAAATTTTCTGGGCCGATATTTTCTGGACTTCAAATTTTGACAACCCCCATTACCTAAAGGGCATGTATGGAGTCCGAAAATATAATTGAAGGGTCTAGTGCAGAAAGAGCACTTGTTGATTTTTAATTTTTAAAAATTTACGTTTCCAATTGGAGGCAGTTAAACTTGGCTGTAAATATTTTAAAACAAATACGTGGAGTTTGGCGGATCCGACAGTATTGGATAAAAATTTTATCATATGTACTCTTAATTTATGCTGAAAATGGTGTGACAAGTTTCGTTGTGGGGGATCGCTTTGTTTGACCTGTAAGGATTACCTAAGATCATATATCGGAATAGGCTGTACAAAGGCAAACAGGGTATCTTTGGAAAGCTACCAAATCAAACAAGAATGTACTAATGTTCACCTTATTCGTCACCACTTGAGGTCAGAAAATATAAAATAAAATTTTTTAACTTATTCAAATTGGAAATCGTTTGAACGCTCATGTCAAACTCCACTACTACAAGAACGGCATTAATGGTGCAGTGGCATTTAACTTTGCAAAAATTACCTCATTTGACTTATGTTCAAATAAATAAATTTAATGACATATCCTCATCTCTAGATACTAATGAGGTCAAATGGCTAAACTAGTGGTGTTTGGGTTGGCAAGAGCTTTCCAAAAACGCCCCATTTGTCCTGGTCAAGCCTATTCCGATAACTGGCATTTAGTGAGCACTAAAAATCAAAAAAGTGATGGCCCACAATGCGGCATGGCACATTATCTTCAGCATAATTAGGAGCAAAATTGTTCAAAATTTCATTCAATTCTGTCGGACCGCTCTATATCAGGTATTTCTACAAATCCCAAAAAAAACGTAGCTAATTTTACGTCTCATTAAATTTTTTCTAAGTTGTTGATTTTCTTGTTAGTTTCTCTGCTCAAGATCTGACGTCCGAATGAATCGACCAATTAGATTGCTTTCCGTAACAATGAAGTGAAAGAGAGGAGTAAGAGGTCATGAACTCTGAGCTTGAACACATTTAATAATTTGTCAATAAGTTTTTGCCAAGATAATGGTGCTGCTTAATGTTTTGGTATTCAACTGTAAACAAATTTTAATTCCGAGGCAGGTGGTTTATTCTTCATTGAAACCGTATAATTAATTTGTTACTAATTATACGTTTCAACAATCATTTGTAGTCAGGTTTTACTTTTACATATTTGTTCCTAATGGAAACCGAATTTTAAAAAACTTTGAAATCAACAAGTGCTCTTTCTGCACTAGACCCTTCAATTAAAAAAAATTCATAATGAAGGGTCGCAANGGTTTCAAAAACCTTCGTCAACTTTTTCATTTATTGACCGATTCTGATGAAATTTTGTATGAGCATACCTAATCGCATTCCCCAGGTGCAATATTTTTTAGTTTTTCAAAATTTTGATTTTTTGAATTTTTATTAAATTTTGAAAAGAGAATTTTTCAAAAAAAAAAAATCAACTCCTACTACTCACAGAAGGTTTTTTCCCTATAATTTTTGGCCAAAAGTCCAAACGCTGCGAATTAGTTTCGTGTTGGCCTAATTCATTTTGGTATACTTAAATTTGAAAGAAAAACGTTATCGGTTATCGTAAGCTAAAAAAAATTGAATTACCCACGGATTAGAATTGATGAAGGTTATGTAATTTTTTGCATCCGTCTGTAAACCTTTCTCTTCACAACGTTTCTTTCTCCTAATGACGATTTTATTTAATAACGTTATTGCATATAGTCTGATCTAACTTAAATGATGTTAAGCAGATTTCTAGAAATATTTAATAAAAGTTGAATATGCATATATAAATTTGAAATTATCCACGCTTCGTTTTCACAACTTACAGTAAATATGGAATGAAAAGCTAACACACATGGGTGTTTGAGGTTCGGAAAAATTTCATCGGACCCGAACCGAACCGAACATTATTCGATACAGGTTCGGCTCGGGTTCTATATTTTTTAATTAGTTACGAGTTCGGTTCGGTTCAACAGGATCTAGATTCCGTTCGGGTTCGGTTCGGCCTTAAATTTTTGTACTTAGGAATCGGTTCTGTTAGGTTCGTAGCTGAACCTGGTTCGGTTCGGTTCGGGAAGTACGGCGAACCTGAATGTTTGGATATTAAATGGGGCAAGGGTCGGGATGGGTTCAGTGCGGGTTCGACTTGAGAGAGTAAAATATTAAAGTAGGGTCGGGTTCGGTTCTGTTCGACAGAGTCGAGGTTCGGTGCGAGTTCGGTGCGCTAAAGTAAAATTTGAAATTAGTTCGGGTTCGGCTCGGTTCGATATAGTCGAGGTTAGGTGTGGGTACGATGCGGCAAAATTTTTGTGGACTAGATTCGGGTTAGGAAGGTTCGGCAAACCTCAAAAGCCCATGTGTGAGCTAAAGTAAAATTCTAAAGCTGCCTTTCATAGACCGTCTTTACAAAAGTTACACTAAAAAATCCTTGCTATTTGTTTCATAATTTCAGTTGTTTATTTTCGACAAATAAATACCAGAGAAATGAGTAACCATTGGTAAAAATTTACCATTCATAAAGAAAAAATAAGAATTCATTGATTCTGTAATTTTTATACTTCGTAAATTATTGAATTTAAACGGTATAAAAATACCCCAATAACTAATTGCAAGAGAATAATATTATGCTTAATATTATTCATTATTATAAATCAACTATACACAATGTATCGAAAAAGAGCAACGCGGTTTTCATTAAGTGCGCATCTTCGAAAGGTCATAACTCCTTACGGTTTTGACATGGGCAACTCGTGGCAGCTCATGGTGTGCACATAATTGTGTAATATTCAATTACTGTCTTTGAGCCTGGGGTTTTGTGGGGTTTTAAATGAAAAATCAACTAATGTACTTCCATGATAAATCTTAACTTGGAAGGGCCGTTGCTACTGGATACTTCAATTAAACCTCACCAAATTTTATGAGTAATTTCTATTAGTCCTACTTAATAATTTGTAGTGATCAAACCTGGAATTGATATAGATGAAAAATGAAACTATTGGGCAAAAATTATAGAAAAAAACCTGTGCTACCATAGCAATAAAAATATAAATATAAAAAAAAATTTTTTTTTTTCAAAAATTAATATTTTTTATGGTTTATCATCACGATAGTCTGAGATTCTTTGCATCCTTTGCGCCATCTGCTCTGTGATGCACCAATTGAGCCAAAAATTTGCATTTGAATTTTTAAAACTAATACCAAGGTGCCATATTTTTTAGTTTTTGAAATGTTGCCTCTTTCTATTTTTTTAAAATAAAATAAAATTTCTTTTTGTCATATGACATGTAGGGTCTTATTCGACACTTAATGCTTTTATAAGTAATAACTGAACGCAAAAAATAACATTTTGACGAACCATCAAACTTAGTTTTATTAAAAAAAAATTGTTTTTTTTTCTTCTAACCATTGGTATTACGTTACTTTGAGTTCTTACAGTCCAACCAGTGTTTTTGGGACGACTGGAAGTTACTTTTGACCCATGCTATTTGCTGGAGAAAGGGGTGCTCCAAAAATTATTGTCAGTAAGACTCCTTAAAGCAATTTTTTTTAGATTATACTGTTTACATGTTTCAGAAAGATTATGCGAAAGTAAATAGGAGAATTTTTTAAATCAAGTCTCTATGACGTCTAGAAAAAAAGTTACGATTTTTTGAAAATTGTAATTTCCAATTTTTTTGGGACAATGTACATGAGAAGTTAGGTGTCCAAACGAATGTTCCGAAATTACAATTTTCAAAAAATCAGCGTACAGGGCTACGGGAACCCAGGGGAGGGCTGTGGGGACCTACGGGAGGGCTTTTGGAGCTTATGGAAAGGCTGGGAAAAACCCACGGTAGAGCTGCGGGAACCCAAGGGAGGGCTGCGGCATCTCATGGAAGGGCTGAGGTGACCCAAGAGAGGGCTGCGGGAACCCACGGGAACGCTGCGGGAACCCAAGTAAGGGCTGCGGGAACCTAAGGGAGGGCTGCGGGGACCCAAGGAAGGGCTACGGGAGGCCTGCGGGAGCCCACGGGAGGGCTGCGGGAACCCACTGGGGGCTGCAGGAACCCACGAGATTGCTGCGAGATCTCAAGGGAGGACTGCGGGAATCCACGAGAGGGCAACGGAAACAAAAAAGATAACAAACTAAAATATTTAGAGAACACAATGACCCATAAATTCAAAACTCAATTTCAAATGGACTGGCAACGTAATAGTCTCTCACGTTTTATCAACGATTCAGTAATACATAGAGCAATTTGTGATAATGTCGAACGGACTCGGTAGTGCCTTTGAAAATAAGTGGTTTTCTTAGGGATATGGTAAAAAAAATTTTTTTTTGAAATTTATTAAAAATCGAAAACGCAAAATTTTGAAAAACTAAAAAATATGACACCTTGGTATTAATTTTAACTATTTAAATACAAATTTTTGTCTCAATTGGTCCATCATAAAGCAAATGGCACAGAGTAAAGCCAAGAATCTCAGACTGACAAGATGACAAAGCATAGAAAGAAATTTTTTTTTTGATTTTTTTTTAAATATTTTTATTTTAGCTCTAAAAATAGTTTGATGCGTACAGTGCTGCTCCCAAGAGTAGGAGGAGTTCAACAATACCCAACACGATCAAAATGTTTGTTTTTTACATACTCTTTTTCAAAATTTAATAAAAATTGAAATAAATAAAATTTTTGAAAAACTTAGAAATATATGGCAGCTTGGAATTAGTTTAAACAATTCAAATACAATTTTTTGGCTCAATTGGTCTATCACAGAGTAAATTTCACAGAGTAATGCGAAGAATCTCAGAAACAGAACGTCATAATAAAGCAAAAAATGAATACCGACTAATACTTTTTTCATTATTGTGATAAAAGTTTGACGCCCGCGGCAGCGCTAGCCGGCTCACGAGCGCCGGCTAGTATAACGAATATAACAATATTCTGACTTTTAACATTGTCCATTTTAATCACCAAAATCGCCACCAATTCAAATATTTTCAACTTAAGAAGTGAAATGTCTAGGCAAAAGAAAGAGACAAAGAGCAACTTACTCAAACTCACGAAAATATTCAAGTCTCGGTTTGCGTACAAAGCGAAAGATTTTACGAAATTGTATCCTCTCTCATTGGTTAGGAAGCGGACGAGTGCTGTCAGATTGACACTTTGGATAATAATATAAATGTAAAAATTTCCTGCCATTGGGTCATAGGGTCAACGTGACAGAGCCTTCTTCAGTACCTAAAAACTTTTTTTCGTTACAATAATAAATATGTTAATGTTAAAAGTGCGTTTGAGAGGCTGACATCTCAATGAGGTGTAGTTAGCGAGGTGGTGTAAATGAAAGGGTCAAAGTTGCTTAATACCGTGTTCGATTGCTACCTCTTTCATAATTTTTTTTTCTTATAATTTTCATACTTATGCCAATCATATTCTATAAATCTAAAAACGTGCATAACGCAGTGTAGTTAGAGTCTAAAATTTAGAAGATAAGGATTTTCTAAAAATTATAAGTCATTTACTTGTGTATATGGCCTCATACAAAAAATAAAAAACTAAATACCCTAAATTCCCGCCTACAATTTGCCTTTGCGAATAATATGCCCTGGTTTACTATTCGACAATTCTTAACACCAAAATTTAAAAAATACAATTCACACCATAGATAACCCACATTTAGTATTCATTTATTCATTTACAATCACTAGACATTTCTGTCATTTAAACAAATCACGACAACATCATTATTAACGATTATTACAACGATTATTCACGAAAGTTTTAAGAAGAGTTAAAATACTTGGAAATGAAATGAAAGAGTTATCACGAGGGCAGATTGTCACAATCAATTTAAAATATTTCTAAAAAGTAATTAAAATATCCGTAAAGTGATACTAATTAAATCACTTAACGATTCTCAAATTCATCACGAAGTAGTTCATATATTTTATTTTTAATCTAAGGAACTTCCGATATTATTTCTAAAAATTTCTGCACTGGTTTGCCAGACTATAAAGCTGAAAATTTGGAGCCATTATAATAGAAATAGATCATGAAGAAGCCTTGTCAAATGTATCATATGTCAAAGGGCTAATTATATGTGAGAATTTAGGGTATTATTTAGTTTGTAATTCTTTTGATATGAAGCCATATATGTAAGTAAATGACTTATAATTTTCAGAAAATCCTTATCTTCTAAATATTAGATTCTAACTACACTGCGTTATGCATGTTTTTAGATTTATAGAATATGATTGGCATAAGTATAAAAATTACAAGAAAAAAAAAGTATGAAAAAGGTATCGATCGAACCCGCTATTAAGCAACTTTAACCCTTTCATTTACACCACCTCGCTAACTACACCTCATTGAGATGACAGCCTCTCAAACGCACATTTAACATTAACATCTTTATTATTGTAACGAAAAAAAGTTTTTAGGTACTGAATAAAGCCCTGTCACGTTGACCCTATGACCCAATAGCAGGAAATTTTTATATTTATATCAATAATGGTAATCCTACTAGAAAAGCCTAATTTGGATTATTTCGGAGATGATCACCCATGGTGGTTCCCTCTTTAGTTGCCTACATAAGAGTTTAACCGTGAAAAGTAACAAAATAATTTTATAGAAGGCAATTAGTAAACACTAGCACATGCCTAGGTTGCAAAAAGAGGAAGAATAATGTTAAATGTCGAGATAGCGCATGTTTTGGTCTTATATAAGTACCTCTGATTGGACAATTTATGAAAAACAAGACTATTGTGGAAAGGCTACTTGTATCAAAGCTAACTCCTCTCCTGAATTCGGACCTTTAATTATAGCGGATCTAGAAAAACATAATACAAGAATACCACATGAAGCCATGGCTTCTGTAAGAAAAGGATGCTTCTCGGAGAACATTCTGACTATTAACGCCACTTCTGTCTCAGCTACACTCAGTAATCAGCCCAAATGATCCGCACCTAGCCAAAAAATATTTACAAAGATTCATTTAAAATTTAATTCAATTATTGTCTGTGAAAATATTAATTAATAGAAGTTTTGATTTCGGCGTTGTCTGTCACCTGCTACCGAAAATGTTTATTAAAAACCGTAATAAGAAAATCAGATTTAAATCCGGCGTATGAAAATCTTATCTATTTGAAAATCCGGCATATGGAAAACTGGATCTCTAAAACTAGTCGGATCTTCGTAAAAGTTTCGAACTTCAAGTAGTACCTACTCTAAAATTAATCTAACTTTTGGTTCATTTTAACTTGAGTGTTTATAATTTAGTTGTAATTAACTCGTATTAAAAAAAAATTTTTTTTTCCTCTAATACGGAAATGTGTTGCCGAATAAATAGATTTGGCTACAAAAAATTAATCACGATAATCCCAGGATTTTTGTTGAAATCTTGTGATTTTCGTAAGTAAGAAATATGCACCGTGATCCCGTGATTGAATGCGTTAGTGCCAATGAAATAAATGGAGTGAGCAAAGTTCTCAAAGCTGAATAGCGAAAAGTTAGGTACTCAATAGTCCTGACATTAGGAGCCACTGCATACGGTATTTGCATAGAGCAATGCTATTGGTGTTATATTTACCTCGGTGCGGTTACTTGAAATTTCAATTGCACACAGTGGAGCCAAACAATCTTGAGCATTTTTAAATTTGAGTTTAGGTTGTAAAAATCTTTCGACTTTGGAATCGTTGAATTTAGAAACTGAAAAAAAAAGTCCAGACATGGTTTATAGTTGAAGGATATGTATATTTGAAGTATCCAGTACTCAATATTGTTTGTCATATGGTTTATCATTTTTACAGGTGGCACTTTGATCAGACCAAAACATGAGCAATCTCGACATTTTATTTTTTATTCTTATTAGAAACTAAACATGTACTCATATATAATTTCCCTTCCACAAATTCCTTTTACTTGACTAATAAATAATTGACCTGAAACCTTAAAATATAAAGTTGTTGTTGAACATAGAGGAACTGAAGCAGCTAACCTGAACTTTACTGCCGTGTTTCCGCCATTGAAAAGACGATTCTGCAGAAATAAATTTACAATAGAGTACAAGCAAAAGACTAAATGTTATTGAGTGTCCGATGTGCTTGGTAGTGAAATGAAATCATTAACACCATTTTCTTCTTGAAAAATTAATCATCTTTTCTTTAATAATATCAATAATTTTACAGGGCATTCCTCTTCCTCCAAATAATGAATTATCAGGTAAGGGTGATGAAGTCATTGTTAGTTGGTTACAAAAACTTAATTATTTGTGGTGATGTTGTTGGTATTCTAGTTTCATAATCTACACTTCTCTGCCCTCCATATTACTTCAAGTGTTTCGATAAAAAGTTTTTATTGAAAGTTTGAGCCTACGAGTAACAAATATTTGCGTATGTTGTCGTCTTGGGTCCTAAGGAAGTTGCAAACATGTACAGCATGAACCAACTTAACCCGGGCCTTCTTTCTTCGCCTTTCACCAAAAACGGCTTGGGGCAGGCGAAAGACAATAGTAAATGATGGAAGTGAAGTTAATTTTATTGTAGTCACTATAAAATATCTGTTCCGATGCAAAGCAATGAAGCAAAGCAGAGAGACAGAGAGTGGAATAGATGCCAAGGGATCGTACCCCATTCCTCTAGTTGCTCATTTCTCTCAACTACCCATCTTTCAGCATTACAGAATGGCGTTTGTTTAAAAAAAAAAAAAAATTTAAAGTCAGTTTTGATTAGACAAGTTATTGTAAAGCAGTGCAAAGGATGAAAGCAGAAAAGTAAAGAGAGGGGTCGACAGGTTCTCTGTTGAATGAGGTGGAGTAGATGCAAAGGGACCATACCCTATTGCACTCATTCTCTCAACTCTCTGAGGCTCTTGTTAAATAATTAATTTTTGCAGAGGAATGTTTTCTCAAACACACGCTAACTTCATTCCTTACAACTTTTGTATTTCGCGCTGTTTATTTGCTGTCTTAAATTTTTTTGGGTGAAAGCGACTTTCTACGGCCCGGATTAACTTAGTTCATGCTGTACAGGCTGTTCCAACAAAAAGATAACTGACTTTCTTTAATTCCACTCAATTTGAGTGGAAAATACTTTCTCCAGTTATCTTTTTTTTGGAGCACCCTGTATATTGCATGTATTAAATTCAGTTCTCATCAATCGAGGACAAGTAAGCTAAAGACATGTATGATAGCTGAATAACTAAAATGACTGTAAATTAGTGAGTGTGAAAGTTTGTTTAAATAAGAATCTTTATTAAATTTTTCTAAAAGAAATTCAAGGTCATTTGGGAAGGTCGTGTGAGTCACTTTCGCGATGACTGTCCAAGAAATTCTTCACAATGGTCTTGCACTCATTCTCCCTTTGACAGTTGTCCAAATTAATTGTTTGACATTGAACCAGTCACCTCCGAATCCGATTCAATCATGGTCTGTGTTGGCGATGAAATAATGTTGATGGATGATGAGGATGAATAATCCGGAAACCACAAGTTTAATTTAATAATTATAAATAATTTGAAAGTTAAAATAAAAACAAGAAAAATAATCATAATGAAATATTATTATAAAAAAATATTAATGATGAGAGGAGAGGAACACCGATCAGCCCGGAGTCTTGAGGATGAATGGTCTGGCTCAAGGCCAGACTCTTCCTTCAACACACACCACGCACCGAACAACAACTCTCTCTCGAATCTTCTATGCCGGGAAGATTCGAGTTCAACTCCCACATCGTATACTGTGACCATTGCGGATGTTACTAATGGACCTCCTCCGGTTAAAAACCTTCAATATCAATGTACAGTTAATAATTCTGTCGGATAAATCAAACACGAAATGTATCGAAAAATTCATGTCTTTTGAAATGCCAATGTTGAAGGTTGACGATTAGGGATACTATAATAAATAAATAAAATCAAAGTTTTGAATCATGCCTCAACAAATTATGCTTAAATCGTATGATTTATTAAAAAAAAGATTTTGCTGAATGACTGAAATACAGTGCGTTCAGATAAGAAGGCAAAAAATTTGCGAAAAACTAAATATTGATTGTTTGTCACACACTTTGAGACATTATAGACTGCTGAAGTTGCTGAAAATCATTGCTAGAAAGTTTTGTTCATTTTCATTGGTCAAAAAGTGTCGCACAAGTCTAATAAATTGTGAGACGTTTAAGAACTCTAGAGCATATAATTCATATAATAAAAGTTATATAATTCAGGTCAATTAAAGGTCATTCAAGGTCAAAGGTAGCATGATGAAGAAGTTTTATAATTTGGCAAGATTACTATGTGTTGTGGAGGAAGAAGAGACATCAATAGTCATAGCATTGGCCGTGAACATCCTTTTCGAACAAAGGCAATGGGACCATATGGTATATGGCAGAGTATTTAGTTCATGAGAGCATGGAGTTTAGCCGGCGGAAAGCCAACAGGTTGACAATAAGCGAAGTGAGACATTAAACTAAAACCACTGTATTGTCCAATCATAGCCTCCAGTGACAATAATAAGTGATGATTGTTATCCCACCAAATAAAGATTAGGCATATCATAGACGACATATTCTTGCAAACCTTGGAAGTACGTATATTCATAGAAACTAATTGAGGGAGATCTGCAGTCAGAAATATATCCAGCAATTTTTACTGATGAATTGTATCCGCCGAGCCGAGCAAAGTCGACGCATTTGTTCTGTGAGTCGAAAATGTACTCCATCATACCTTCAGTCTCTCTCCGGTTGAAGGCTCTAGATTCATAGAAAAGCCATCTGTGACATAGGCAGAATGAATTTAAGTTAAGCTATATTTAAATGTACGGATTCTGTGTTCAAAAAAAAATTTAAAGTTGATTTTTGGTTTACTTTACGTTCCAATTAAACGGATAGAATAAGCCCGATTGTCAAAACCCAATTGAGCCAAGTCAGGTATAGGGTCAATGTGAAGTTTGACGAAGGCACCATTACATCCGCTGTTGGAGTAGAGTGTGGCCAATGGTGCTTATTGATCACAGCAGGAGGTGATTGAAATTGTGCAAAGGAGAGCCAAAGTATTAACAACTGTTGCCATATTTAAATTTAGCAGTTTAGGGTTTTGAAAATGTTTGGGTTTTGGAATCGTTGCTATTGGAAATTGTTAAGTATTGGGTTCTCCAGTCAGGTTTTTATTATGTATTGGAATTTGCAACATTACAAAAACTATATCAATTATTTTTGTCAAAAGTTAACATTTTTCGAGTTGTGTAAAATTTCCTAAAATTGATAAAAACCTAAAATCGACATTTCCTTACTGTAATCACGGTTTTCAGGAATTACAAGTGACGTNCATTGGAGAGTTAAATTAAATATCAAGAAGGAAGTCCCAATCACAAAGTTAAGAGCTCCCTGTTACTAAAGGTCAACAATACATGACCAATAAAAAAACTAAAAATTCTCAAAAGGCTAAACGTAGTACCATGGTCCATTGAACTCACAAAATTTGAAACGCAGTTTGGAGAAAAAATTTAAACACAACTTTTTAGCAATATCATTGCAAAGCCAAAGTGCTTATATTTTAATTATGGTTAGTGTTAGTGTAAGTGTAGGTAGATATACTTAGATTTAGTTTAATTAGTTTTTATGGAAGTGTTGTAAACCCAGATGATCGGGCGTACGAGAAGGGCTCTGCCTCGAATATGACTAGGAATAAAATCTGTCATCAAAATCTTAACCAGTCGGCTGTCCGACCGGTTTAGCCGGTTCAAAGTTTAAGTCAACCGAAATTGCGAAAAATCAAAACTTACTAGATTTTAGATTTTTTTAGAGACTGAGTACTACCGAAAGAGTTTTTGATATGTAACCTGNAAATCAAAACTTACTAGATTTTAGATTTTTTTAGAGACTGAGTACTACCGAAAGAGTTTTTGATATGTAACCTGGTTCTGGTTTACAAGATTTCGTTATGTTCAGTGTATTCTCACCCATTATTACCCAGTTGATTAGTTAATCATTGAGATGTCTCAACTAGACTCAAGCACTTCCAATGGTGACATCGTCCAAGAATCGGCAGAAGAGTTGACATCGANTGAGATGTCTCAACTAGACTCAAGCACTTCCAATGGTGACATCGTCCAAGAATCGGCAGAAGAGTTGACATCGACCATAGCAAGGTAACAATTTTGAATCAGTTAGCTAGCGTATGGCCTTAGCAAGTTAACAATTTCGAATTAGTTAGCGTATGGCCTTAATAAAAGGTAACAATTTCTAATTAGTTAGCGTATGGCCTTAGTAAATGGTAACAATTTCGAATTAGTTGGCGTATAGCCTTGGCAAGGTAACAATTTCGAATTAGTTAGCGTATGGTACANTGAGATGTCTCAACTAGACTCAAGCACTTCCAATGGTGACATCGTCCAAGAATCGGCAGAAGAGTTGACATCGAACATAGCAAGGTAACAATTTTGAATTAGTTAGCTAGCGTATGGCCTTAGCAAGGTAACAATTTCGAATTAGTTAGCGTATGGCCTTAATAAAAGGTAACAATTTCTAATTAGCGTATGGCCTTAGTAAAAGGTAACAATTTCGAATTAGTTGGCGTATAGCCTTGGCAAGGTAACAATTTCGAATTAGTTAGCGTATGGTACAGNGGTAACAATTTCGAATTAGTTGGCGTATAGCCTTGGCAAGGTAACAATTTCGAATTAGTTAGCGTATGGTACAGGGTGTCTCAAACATACGTGAGCGAGCAGCAGCAGTGGTGAGCGGTGAGCCCCTAAACTCAAGACATGGAATTTAGGAAGCATGAATAAGGTAAAGAAATGAGGCACTAAAATTTGAAATCATTAACTAACACACCTAATCATCATCTGTTAATCTACTTCCGGTATTCCCATAACTCATACATTTATTACTTTGATCTTGATCACTTTTACCAAGCCTTGAGTTTAGGCTCACGTATGTTTTTTAAGCCGATCCGCTTCCGACATACTTAGAATGTTGCTAATGACTTATCGTTCAACAATTATCAAGGATCAATTCCAAATTTTTGATTGTTTTTTTACTGTTGCCATTAGCGATAGAAGCTCAACACCAGCAGTGGTGAGTTCTTATGGAAAAGAAGGGGCGTACTCACGGCATAAGCAAGGTAAACGCCTGAAGCAGCGTACACTTNTGGTGAGTTCTTATGGAAAAGAAGGGGCGTACTCACGGCATAAGCAAGGTAAACGCCTGAAGCAGCGTACACTTGCTTAGCAGTACGCTATCACTTTCCAGTACCAACTCTTCATCTTGTATCTTCGCTGCCGATAAACTTCCCTNCTTGCTTAGCAGTACGCTATCACTTTCCAGTACCAACTCTTCATCTTGTATCTTCGCTGCCGATAAACTTCCCTCGCCTTATGACAAATATTTTGAACCTGTATCTACTGGCAAAGATGACAAACACCGCTACAAGTGTACCATCATAACGACGGGAAAAGAATTAAATATAACCTGTGGAGCCATCCTTGTGAAACATAAGAGCAACTATTACAATTTAAAAAATCACCTTCAGGTAAACCATCAGTGACCTGAACTAACTAGTGTTGCTTGGTTACGAAGCTTAAAAAGTTAAATTTTATCAGGTTGTACATCACACACCGATTGAAAAGGCTGTAAGGATTTCTTCCACAACCCAAACATCTGTGGCTGAATCTTCCTTAATTCGCGAACCCCACGGTCGACTATCATCTGAGCAAAAGCGATTTGATGATTCTGTTTGCGATATTCTTGCGGTGGACGGGGTATCATTCAATGTTGTTCGGATGCCAGGTTTCCTCAACTTGGTTCATAATCTCGAACCAAAACTTCGATTAAAATCTCGACAGGCGTATATTAAACAGATCCATACCAAGGTGAATAACGAAGTAAAACCAAGGATCATGAANTTAAAATCTCGACAGGCGTATATTAAACAGATCCATACCAAGGTGAATAACGAAGTAAAACCAAGGATCATGAAAATGCTAAACTCAATTGACCCCAGGCATTGTCACTACTCCTGCGACATTTGGTCATCAAAACGACGTGAGGGCATCTTGGAGGTAAAAGCGCATTTCATAGACAAAGATTGGGTTTACCACTCACCTGANTACTCCTGCGACATTTGGTCATCAAAACGACGTGAGGGCATCTTGGAGGTAAAAGCGCATTTCATAGACAAAGATTGGGTTTACCACTCACCTGACGTGGCTCTCAAATCTTTCACCGTCCGACACACCTCTCAAAATATATCTGATGCTTTCTCTGAAGTCCTGTCGCAATATAAGCTTCCGAAAAACCACGTAAGTATAAACAATTACCTAGAAAATAGACTGTTGATGGAATTTTTAACTACTGAACATTTATAAAGAGTTCCACCGAAGGGTACCCCTCGGCCACTGGCCGAAAACCGGAGCTTCGGCTTAGGCACTTGGGCGTAAACCGAAGCTTCGGCGGAATGTTTTAAAGTGGCGTATCAATCGAAAGGTAATTCCGCTAGGAACTAGATGCTATTTACTGAATTTTAAAAGTCTTTTTTTACGTACCCCAAACACTAGACATATCGCTTCAGACGACACATCAACACCTTCGGCCGAAGGTCTTCGGTCAAAGGCCGAAGGTTACACTTCGGCCAAAATCCGACCGAAGGCTTCGGCAGGCCGACGCTTCGGTGGAACCCTAATTAAAATATGTAATCCAGGTAGGGACTATGATGACGGACAACGCAAACAATATGAAGGCAGCATTTGATTTGAAATCAGTCGGGCTTGACGATTTTAACGAATTATGCACTGCCTCAGGTGTTGAAACCAATTATGATAGCGAAGTGGCTGATCTAGAAGAAGACTTAAATAGTTCATGCGACGAAGATGTAATTACTTCTGACGAGGATGAGAGCGATACAAGTGATGGTGACCCACCAATTGATCAAGTTGATGCACNAGATGTAATTACTTCTGACGAGGATGAGAGCGATACAAGTGATGGTGACCCACCAATTGATCAAGTTGATGCACATATGTGCTGTCTCTCACATACTTTGCAATTGGCCATTAATGTTGCCCTCAGAGATGATACAGAATCAAAATTATTAATACAACACATCGTTTCCATTATGGTCTTCTTTAAGCGTTCCCCGATGTGGACCGCGGAATTAAGAAAATTCACCCGACTGGATATTGTGAAGCCGGGGATAACTAGATGGAATGGATTTCTTGACATGCTCGCAAGATTTAAACAGGTGAAAAATGAAGTTTCTCTACACCACAAAATCTGAATCCGACTCACAGGGTTTATGGAAGTCGAGAGTCATTTTACTTTTTTGTAATTGGGAGCAGAGATGAATGGATGGGTATTTACGTACGGGGTGACGGGTTCGAGGAAAAAATTGGGGTGAGCACCTTCGAAGCTCACCAATAAATTGACTGACATGCCATCATGAATCCATCTTTGTTTGAGAGATTCGTGATTCTGAAAGTCACAAGACTTGAGAGCCATGATTCTGAGACGGCCCCTAGACTTAAAGTCATAACTCTTTTCCAACTTGGGCTGATGTGGAAATCGGACTTTCTATTTTTTTCAAATACTTTCACTATCCAAAAAAATTTTTTAATTAACGATTTTCCTAATTCTGCCCATCATCCCCAGCCATTACCCTTTTCCGGACATTACAAGAGCCCGGTCATTACTTGACAGTAATTGAAAAAGGCACCTGGATGAATTGTCGTGTTATCAAAGGGGGTGGAGCTAACCCACTTCTAAAAAACATTGATTCTATTAATTCTTTATAGGACGCCTTCTTTAAAGGTATTCGGTGTGTTCTACAAAANCTTCTAAAAAACATTGATTCTATTAATTCTTTATAGGACGCCTTCTTTAAAGGTATTCGGTGTGTTCTACAAAACATTGAAGACATACCTAAGAGCACAAGAACTCATACTCCTCCTCGACCGCCCAGGGTAGAAGCTCAGTGTCAAGCCCAAGAACTTTACGACATTCTCAGACCGTTTNCTTCTAAAAAACATTGATTCTATTAATTCTTTATAGGACGCCTTCTTTAAAGGTATTCGGTGTGTTCTACAAAAGATTGAAGACATACCTAAGAGCACAAGAACTCCTACTCCTCCTCGACCGCCCAGGGTAGAAGCTCAGTGTCAAGCCCAAGAACTTTACGACATTCTCAGACCGTTTNATACCTAAGAGCACAAGAACTCATACTCCTCCTCGACCGCCCAGGGTAGAAGCTCAGTGTCAAGCCCAAGAACTTTACGACATTCTCAGACCGTTTGGAGATGCTACGGATAAGCTACAGTCAGAAGGGCTTACTGCAAGTTATGTACACTTGAGTATCATTTCAGCATTTCAGCGTAAGCTATAAGCCAATAATTTAATACAAGTTTATATTGAAATTGTGGGTTAGGTGTTCGTGATGTAACGGCAACATATTTCGGTTCCTTACAAAATCGTCTGCTGGAAAATTGCAAAACCCGCCTGACCACAACCCTTAGCCGCGAGGAATATATACTGGCCTGTGTTTTTGATCCTCGTCTGAAAATGAAAGTTTTTGAAGGTAAGTTGTGAAAAAATATTTTAGTTTATTCAGTTTGTGATAAGAAGGTGTATGTGCTCGACCAACTCACTGGATAGTAGGTCAATGGTAAAGATGTATTGAAATATTTTTAATTTATTCATAGCCACTTGGAGTGACAAAAATGAATCAGTGATTTCAATCCCAACCGAAGAGAAAATTCAAGGAATTGTCAACGCCAATCTATTCTACTCCTCTACTTTATTAAAGTATCAACAACAAAGCTCTTCCACATCCAATTCTGCTGCTACCAAACCTAGTTCACAACAGTCAATGTTTAGCTTGATTCAAACCGTCAAAGAAGTGGAAAAACATCCTTACGAAATAGAACTACAAAATTATCTCGCAGAGGGGAATATTCCAGAAGACGAGTCGCCAATTGATTATTGGAAGGCAAACTTGTCGCGATTTCCTACTTTAGAGATTTTAGCTAGAAGGTATCTTTCTGTACCAGCAAGTTCAGGTGGAGTGGAGAGGATATTTTCAATTGCTGGAGCTTTAGGAAGAGCGAGACGAGCCCGTATGCGTGGGAATAATCTCGAGGCTCTAATCCTTTTGCGTGAGCATCGAAGACCTCTCCTTCTCAAAAGGTTAGGGCAGTTCGGCATTCTTCAAAGAAGGAAGAACCGAAAAAGAAAGCTAATTTAAATCTTTACTCATTCGGCAAAGGATTACGTCTCATTTCTTGAAATTGACAAACACTTAAAATTAATTTGGAACCCAAGGTTGCTATGAGGAATTAATCTAAAATAGCTATTGTAAGGTTAGCCAATAATTCATTTTTNTGGAACCCAAGGTTGCTATGAGGAATTAATCTAAAATAGCTATTGTAAGGTTAGCCAATAATTCATTTTTTTTTCAAAGTTAATTTTTTAGTTCTGATTTCCGGCCGGAAACCAGCTGAGTTGATTTTAGGTTATATTNAATTTGGAACCCAAGGTTGCTATGAGGAATTAATCTAAAATAGCTATTGTAAGGTTAGCCAATAATTCATTTTTATTCAAAGTTAATTTTTTAGTTCTGATTTCCGGCCGGAAACCAGCTGAGTTGATTTTAGGTTATATTTTTTAGATNTTCAAAGTTAATTTTTTAGTTCTGATTTCCGGCCGGAAACCAGCTGAGTTGATTTTAGGTTATATTTTTTAGATTATTTGTTTGAAGTTTGTTGATTGGTATTTTTTCAAAAAATTTAATTTTGAAAAAAAAAATGTTATTGGCTAACCTTATTATAGCTATTTTAGATTAATACCTCATAGCACCCTTGCTGGAACCTATGAATGCTTTATTATGAATGCTATATTGAATGCTATATTGAATGCTATAACGTATGAATGCTTTATTGAATTACGCAATGAATACTTTAAGACATACTATCTGGAGGGCAAAATTTAGTACACATGAAGAAAGTCTTAACTGCAAAATGCATGCAGAAAAAATTAAATTGAGTTGAACCCCCAATCTCATTCCTCTATTCAATATGGTGTGCTTATGATGAGAAAACTTTCTCTATGTGAACGCTTAGCGTTATTGAATTTGTAAACTTTTTCAGTGGAAAATCTTATACGCTCCCATTATTTGCGTAGGCCTACCTTATATTGTCATACGATAAAATATTTATTAGTTTAGCATTTACAATTTTGATATACTTTTACTTTAGGATAGTATAAAATTTAAAATTCTGAGTAATTCTGAGTTTCAANACATTTACAATTTTGATATACTTTTACTTTAGGATAGTATAAAATTTAAAATTCTGAGTAATTCTGAGTTTCAAATTAGTTTTGTAGCTGAGACTATTCATTACAAAATAAAATAACNCGCAAAGGAGAGCCAAAGTATTAACAACTGTTGCCATATTTAAATTTAGCAGTTTAGGGTTTTGAAAATGTTTGGGTTTTGGAATCGTTGCTATTGGAAATTGTTAAGTATTGGGTTCTCCAGTCAGGTTTTTATTATGTATTGGAATTTGCAACATTACAAAAACTATATCAATTATTTTTGTCAAAAGTTAACATTTTTCGAGTTGTGTAAAATTTCCTAAAATTGATAAAAACCTAAAATCGACATTTCCTTACTGTAATCACGGTTTTCAGGAATTACAAGTGACGTAGTTCAAGTGTATTTCAACAAAACTTATTGGAATTATCAATTAGTTTAATTTAAATTGTTAATTATGTCAATCAAATTCAAATTTACACTGTACACAAGTACAAATTTAAATTAATTTTTTAGTAATTTTGATTCTTCGATACACAAATGAGATTACAAATAGTTCTGTATTCGTAAAGTATACACTGCATTTGAAATATAATTTGTATTTATAGCGTGAAAAATCAAGTGATGAAGAGGGAAATTATAGAAATTTGCAGAGACTAACATTAATTACTATTTTTAATTTTCGATTGAGCGCTGCATTTGCAGCGCTCTATTATTCCTTAATTTTTATTCGCGGCAAATACGACTTGTATTTGAAAAGGTAATGGTGATGCAGATGGATTGATTAAATGATTCCGTGATTCGTCATCCACTAGTCCTCACTAATCCGATTGATTTGACACATATTTGACATAATTGATAGTATTTGATTAACTAATTATAATTTTATTAGGAACCCTTAAAAATATTTCCAAATACAATTTGATTGAATTACTAGGAAATAATCACCCCATTTCACTCAAATGTTTAAAAATTGAGATTTTTGCTCAAGTATTGATTAATATTTTTATCAGTTGGTCTTTGCACAACTACTGAAAAAGATATGTACAGTTTTAAGTCAATTAGCAAATAATAATTGAGTGTCTGGATTTCATACATTATCTGTTCATATAAATAAATGTCTGGAGAGTAGAGCGTTTCAATTTCAAGAAGCTTCGCTTCTAAATCCAAACTATTGTTTTACAACCCTGAGCTTCTCAAAATGGCAAATGCTGTTAACATTGTAGCTCTATTTTGTACAATTATTACAATTTCAACTTGCCAAGGTCCATACGTACCATTGGTGTCGCTCTATTCCAACATCGGATGTAGTGGCTCGTACGTCAACCTTCCGACTAGATTTATCTCTGACTTGGCGGAATTTGGGTTTGACAACCGTGCTTACTCCGTCCGTTTAACTGGAACGTAAGTTAATCAAAAAATAGTACTTTGTTTTGACATAATACACTAACTTCGCACATTTCAAGAAATTACATTCCTACTATTCCACAGATGGCTCTTTTACGAAAATACACATTTCAACCCCAAAGGTGCTGGAAACATGGAGTATATCTTTCAATCAAAGAACACATGCGTAGACTTTGATGGGGTTGGCGGATACATCTCATCACTTAAATTTGCTGGACATTATGGTGACTACCGCGTCGACTCGATTAGTTTTTTTGAATACACGTACTTCCAAGACAGGGAAGAATATCTATCATCTGATTCGCCAAGCCTTGGCTTGGCAGGATACCAAAAGTCAATAATCATCACTGGAACCTCTGCTTGGACAGTATATGACAGACCTAATTACAGTGGAAATGCTACCTGTATCAGAGTTAAGTCCTCTCCTTACTATGAACCTGCAATTATTCCCGACTTAGAGAAAAATACTCCAAGAATACCTTACGGTTCTATGGCTTCTGTTAGAAAAGGATGCTTCTCAGCGAACGTTGTGACCATTAACGCCACTTCTGCTTCAGCCACACTGAACAATCTGGTTAAATTATAATTTGTAAAATTTTTGTTTCGAATGAAAAATAAATAATGAAGATATTTCTAATTCGATAGCACAGAGTGTTATTTGGAAATTGGTAATGGAGATCTTCATCAGGAGAGTGACGCTAAGTTTGCTAACGTTGAGCAGAGGAGCAAACTCAGCGTCACTATCCTTATGAAGATTTCGATTACCAATTCGCAAATAACACTCTGTATCTAAAATGGTAACGTCTAGATGTTTCGATTTTGATGTTGGCTTTCAACGAAATATTATCGAAAAACGTGTAAGATTTTTTTTTCATTTTGTGAGGTTTTACACCTTCTTTTGAATACTTAATAGCTAATTGTCTTAACTAGCTATGATACTCTCTTAGGCACCTTACATATGATTGTCCAAAGCCTTACAGTTTCCTTAACAATAATTAACATGCTACACATAGTTGCATGAAATGTTTTTTTATTCTTAAGGTCTTTGTCGTACATAACATAATCAAAAATGTGATTTAAGATCAATATAGAAATTAGTAGGGTTGCCCCGAAGAGTGGTATTCGTAAAAATTTCAAATTTGAATATTCGTATTTGAAATGAAACCGAATACGAATAGTTAGGACGAATATTCGCCAAATATTCGAAAGCACGTGCGCGTTGGATGTCTTTCGACTCGTCTTAAACAGCTTGTTCAATTAGTCCCTTCAAAAGCTAATATACTTTGAGCTATACAGAAAGAATTTAATTTGGAAGTTCAGAAGGTAGTGGAAGATATCCCTACACGTTGGAACTCGTGGTATAACATGCTAAATCGTCTTTTGACGATGAATTTGAAGAAAAAATTAAGCGCAAAATATCAAGACGATTGAACAAGCCACTTCATCCCAACAAGTAATCTTCACAAGCGAAATACTGTTATACGAAATGTAGACAGGTAATAGTCGAGTTTCTTGGTGGAAACACAACTACTCGGCCTTTTCAAACATGACTCTATTAGTGCGGAAGTATTTATCAGTTCCTGCCAACAGTATTCGGCGAACGATTATTCTCTGAAAAGGGGTTTATATACGAAGATAACCGTTCCAGACTTTTTCTGAGCATGGCGAATTGTTAACCTTCCTCAATCGTAACTTAAAAGAATTAGATTTTGAGTAAAAGTGACAGATCTAGACTTCTCTAGGCTTTTGGAAGTATCTTGCACAACCAATGAATTTTAATTTTAGATTATTTAGACAATTAAAGATGAAGCACAGTACAAATTTCCTTACTTATTTCCGTATTTAAAAATACTTTCAATTTTAAAAATATTCGAAAATGTATTCGAATAGTTTGCGAATATGATTTTTCAAATATTGTGGCACGGTGCCGATTTTTCCCTTATTTAATTATTTCTCTAAATTGTCATTCCGATGGGGTCTTTTTCTTAATTAATTATTATGATACCCTTTCGGGTTTATTCCGTGTAGGAAAGATTAACAATGTTGGGACTAGGCTCGGATTACCTCATTTATCTCATCTTCTGAGATAAATCCAACTTTCCCAGATGTATGTCTGGTGGCCAGGTGTTTCGGAGTTCTGGATCTTTGGATGTTCCGCGGATCTCAGATGATCTGCGGGTGATATAGATCCTGAGTGATCTACGGATCTCACAGATCTGAGATGATCTGCGGATCTCACAGATTTGGGATGATCTGCGGATCACAATGATCCGCGGATCACAATGATCTGCGGATCACGATGATGCTGGATGATCTGCGTATCACACAGATCTAAGATGATCTGCGGATCACACAGATCTTGGGCGCTCAGGGGGTTGGACTGATCTATTACTATAAAGACTATGGGTACCGGACCCGTTCAGTCTGGATCTAGTTAACGGAGTCGTCCCAAACTTTGGGACAGTAACTACTCTACTCCGAGGTCTGGTACAGTAACTACTCTACTCCGAGGTCTGGTACAGTAGTCCGAACTCTCCGGTGGGGGATGCGATAATCCTGAAGGGAATTTCGAAATCGGTTCTCCAGACTGTGAGAAATCTTTTTCTTGTCTCTGGGGAAGTTGAACAATAGCTCTAATCTGGTGACTCCTATTGTCCTGATCTACGGGGGATCCGGAGTCCACTCTCTCTGAGATCCCCGGGACTTCTCGATCCGCGGGTGAACTGAGTTCTCCCCGGACTACTCTGGGATCTCCGGATCACTTGATCCGCGGGTGAACTGGGTTCTCCCCGGACTCTCTGGGGGTTCTTCCGTTCAACTAATCCAAGTCTAAGGAACTTACCGGTGGATCGAAATCCACATCTTCTCGATACCTTGAGGTCGGGTTGCACTCTCCCGTTGTGGGGGATTCCGTGGGAAATCAATGAAGTATTGGGTCCCGATGTCCAGAGTGTGACCGGAGCGTCCGGACCTCTGTTTCCTATCTCCAGGTGCCTCGTACAGCCCAGCCATACTGGAGGTATCGGAAACCGAGATTACCGAAGATAATGTGTGATGTCAAGGGGAACTCGAAGAACTAGTGCTGCTCATTGAGATGTTGTTCTGGACTTCTGACCTTGAGCAGGGATGGAGCCCTGCCGAGTCCACGGTCTTCGAAGGGATGGGGGAAACCCTTGACACTACACATACACTTACTGTTCAGACGGGAAAAACCTTTCTGTCTCTCTCTCCTCTCCGAATGCATCGAATCAACACCAATCAACCCAACAATTCAACGCGGAAATAACTACCAATTTTTTTCACACAACTTCAATCACAGAATCACTTAAGAGATTTATTACTTTACTCAAGACAAGAACAATAAAGAAACAAAAATGTAATGAACTTCTTTCTTCCCTTCTTTCTCGGACGAGAGACAAAAACCTAATGGCCACCTCCCTCTCCTAGCCGAGCGCTTAGCCTCTATTTATGCTATCGGAAACCCTGTCACAAGGAGTGTTCACTGCCATTCTTCTGAGAATTTGTATGAGTCAACTCCCCAGTCCTTAAGACAAAGGAATTGGCTCATAGAAACCTCATCCGTTCAACATGTTAAAATTCCGAGAATCAGAATACCCGGATGCCTGAATAGCTACCAAATTTTCCGCCATGCCACATTCTCCCCCTACTTAAATCTGATCATCGTCCCGATGATCGCTTCGGATATGTTCCTTGGAAAATCCTTCACGTTCTTGCCTTTCAATGGGAATGGGAATCTTCTATCGGTACCTGAATTTTTCTGTGTTTTCACAACTTTACCCTAATATTCCAATGTTTCTTTTCTTTTTAAATAATTTAAACCCAATGGACTTTACTTCCAAAATGGAGTCGATAATCTTCCTACCACCGGCATTTCACCTGACGTGGCCCTCGGAGTGAAGCTCCGGTATATCCATGAGATCAGATGGTCTCAGGCTCTGGTGGATATTAAATCCACCTCCCTAATCTATTTCCCGATTCTCAATTTCTAATACTTTTCCCAGTCTATTCCCATAGAAAAGCTATTCCCCAAATTAAAAACTTTAGCCCTAAACTCGTTCCATCCGATTTACCCCGGCATCCGTATACTCTGCTTCCCGTACAAGAATAAAAGACAATACACTTGCAAAATTTGTCGACCTGAAAGACCTTAAACTAATAAAAAGTTAATAACAAACACAATAATTAAGAATAAAGAACTACTATCCTTTGACCTAAAGGGTCCTAAATTAAAAAGTTATAGTTAAAGATAACAAGATTTTAAAAATTGAAGAAGTACAGATACATCACCTGAAGGGTCCTACCTTACGATGATGAGAATGAACTGTCTTGATTGTTGCTTTTCTCCAGATGAGAGGACTCGTTCATTTCTTTGTCATCTTTGACTTCCATCGGGTGAAAGTGTTTTCCAACAGCGGGGGTGGATTCTTGAGGACTCTTCCATCCCTATCCTCTTCAGGCGTTTGTTTCTTCTTAACCAATTCCATTCGAAAGGGTGCTTCTCCCATAAGTCCCCGTCCTGTTCCCAATGTCACGGCTCCTAATACAAGAGGAGCGGGGGATCCAAACACTCTTTCCTCCAATTGCCTGATTCGATGCTGTAAATCTCGTACTCCTTTGGTTTTTCTAGCTTGACCTACCTCCCTATCGTTGATGTTCTTCACTTCTTCTATTATCTCGGCTTGCTGCACTTTGATGGCTTCCATCTCTCTCCACAACTGGAACATTTCTTGCTCTTGATGCTCCAATGCCAAGACTCTGCCCTGACGGAACGGATTGTCTTGATCCTTCTTGATCTGTTTCCTAAGATCTACGGAGACAGAAAACAGTTCCCTTGCCTCTCTCTCCAGAGCTTCCCTCAACTTTGGTTCTGGAGTATGGCAGGCCATCCCCGCCAGACACCCTATGACTTTAGCTTCCTTTATCCTGATCGATATCTCCTGTGAGGCTTCTTGACTCTTCATCGCTTCTTCCAACTTCTTCTCCAATTGAAGGATCTTTCCTTCCATTTTCTCGTTATGCTGCCGCAGATCGTTAATTCGACACTCCAACTACACAAATCTTGCGACTGGGAAACCTGATCCGCGGTTTGAGTCTTCTTCATCGTCGTCGATAGAGAATTTCTGTAGTGTGTCGTAGATGTGTTCCACTACCTCTTCTTCCGATTGAATTTTTGTTGAACCACCGGGTTCTGGGTTTGGTTTCGATTCATAAGGGTTGTTGCTGGCCATTTTCTCAACGTTCTCCTTCTGTTCCTTTGAGTTGTTATCCTCTTCAGTGTTGCCAATCGACTGACGCTCCTGTTTTTGATTTCTAATTTTATATCCATGGGTACTGGGTACTTATCGTGAGTATTTTTCTCGTCTGTGTGAATGGGACTTAACAAAAATTTTCTGTTACTTTACAAAAAAAAAAACTTTTTACAATTATCATCTTAATTGCCTGGTCTGGTTACCAGATGTTTTCCTCCGATTTTATAATAATTAAAAATTTGGTTGGACGTCTGTCGACTCATGACTTCTCGAATTTATCTTTACTTAGTTTAGTTTCCCACGGTATTTTCTATCTGTCAACTTCTTAGCATCTGAACATGGATGTCATTCGTCTGCTGGAACTTCATCATTCTGGTGAATCTGATTCTACTTTGAAATTTTTATTTCTTTCCGAATTTCTCCAAATTTTTAAACGTGATCATGGATAGCAATCGCAGAGCTAGCCTTCCGGCAGAATTTATTCGTGCCGTGGACAACATGTTGCATGTTGTCGTACAACTTCCGGGTGTGGTAAGCGAATTTTCTTTTTTATACTTTTAGTTTAATAATTTCTTTTTTTATCTTTATCTAATCAATAATTTCTTTTTATTTTATTTTATTTTCAGGTCCCGATTTTCACCAATGCTGAAGCCACCGCTATAGACGCAGAATTGAGGGGACAAATCAACAGACAAATTAACCTCCTCACTCAACAGATGAACGTACGAATAAACATCGTAATACTGATCAGAAGTCGAATGCCTGACGACCCCAATTTTGTCCAGCCTGTAGTTCCGGTTCCAACCACTCACGGAACTGAGCAATCCGTCCCTGAACCACCTATTGTGCCTACTGTTCCCGAAGTTCAGTCACCGGGACCTTCCTTCTCACCACCGTCCCCAACGTACAACGATTCGGATTCAGAGGAATCCACAGGTCTTCTTCCTGAAACCAGTGGTACGGTTCGACCTACAGTTGAGAACAAGTCACCAAAGATAGGAGGAAAGGCTTCCACCACCAAATCCAAGCCGAACACTTCTAAGGTTAGAGATCTCCTCAAGAATTTGGGAAAACGGTATCATTCCAGGAAAGGAGTGAACTATTGGCCCTGCCCGGTGTGCAAGAAAGAGTACACCACTCGAACACTAATGCTGGAACACCGCCGCCGAAGACATCCTCCTGTTCGTGGTAGCAACGGACCCAACAGTGCAGTTTAAATTAATTTCAAAACTTTATTTTATTTCCTAATTCTGTTTGTAAATAAATCAACTAAACCAAACTTAACAATTTTATGACTTTTCCGATTTTCTTATTTTTCCAGATTTTATTTATTTATCTAGGTAATGTACCTCGTCTGCTCTGCTAGTAGTGTTCGATCTTTCTTACTGATGTTGATTCTGAAACCTTAAGATTTTCCTCTATCCTGTGTTCTAATCCAGGGAATTCTCCCGTCCCACTGTTCTTTCTTTCTCTAGAAGAACTAAACTCGCCATGCCTACTTATGAATCTGACGTGTCGACGTTGTTCTGATCTGGATGTTCGGATCTGGGTTGATCTTCGAATCAGAATGATCCGGGATGATCCGCGGATCACAATGATCCGGAATGATCTGCGGATCCAATCCCTTAGATTTTGTGAATCCGCGGACTGAGCTTCCACAGATTCCTTGTATCCACGGATCACCTACTCCCTATGAAGCATTCTTTCCCTGCCCGTTCTCCTTCCCAATTGTTATTTTTCCGTGGGAGTTTGCCATCCGCCCTGGGCACTCTCCTTTCCTGTGTGAGGAGGGTATCCATCCGGGTATTACGGTCCCTATCTCCCAACTTTTGTATCTCAACTTCCCAACCTGCTGTCCTATTGTTTCAAGAAATTTCCAAACTTTNGTCCCTATCTCCCAACTTTTGTATCTCAACTTCCCAACCTGCTGTCCTATTGTTTCAAGAAATTTCCAAACTTTTTTCTGTCTGTTTCTTATATAGGAACCCTCATTTCTTAGTTCTGTCCCTTTCTTCTATTCGTCCCAAACTTTTTCTTCTTCCGAATCACGTCTACCTACAGCAGCCCAAAAGGTAATCTTTTGCAAATCACTTGATGATTCCCGATTTTTTTCGCAGAAGCCTCTTTAATTTCCCTAACATACCCACGGAGTATGGGAGTCAACCTGATTCTCTACTATTCTACCACCGGAGTTCGGATAACACTCTTAGTCTCCAATTCTTTTCAACGTTCCTTAAAAGCTCCGAACTTAGCCTAATTCTCATCTTTCTCCANAACACTCTTAGTCTCCAATTCTTTTCAACGTTCCTTAAAAGCTCCGAACTTAGCCTAATTCTCATCTTTCTCCAAACCCATGACCAATCAAAATGCATCCTAAGGGAAACTTTTTCTCCCATTCTAATACGTTCCTTCTCTGTATGGGGGAATACCATGGTGATTTCCACTCTCCTGATCACCTGAATCTCCTCCTGTAGATCATCACTTCCTTTCCTCTCTCCGTGTTCCTTTCTNATTTCCACTCTCCTGATCACCTGAATCTCCTCCTGTAGATCATCACTTCCTTTCCTCTCTCCGTGTTCCTTTCTTCCAGTGAAGGAAATTAACTCCTCGTTCCGTCCATCTCCTGGTTGTGTCTGTAATTTTACTTGCTCCGAGGCTCCTGGTTTCCTGTTTCTGGTAACCTTCACTCGATGCCTCAAAGGTGTATCTTGACCACCCGTTTTCTCGGTTGCATACCCCTTCTCACTTCTCAGCGGCAACCTTTTACAGCAAGCTTGACCTTGGTGGTTTCTGGTCGCGATAATTCTTCAATTAACCTGGTCTTCCCTTACCAAGTTCTCTTCTGGTTAATCATCAAGATTCCTGTGGAGTCTCGCCTTTTGTGTTCTCCATCTCTCATCACTGGGTCTATGGCCTTACTCTTTCCAACCCAACTTCTCGTTCTCTAGGATTACTCAAAACCATTCTTTCAGGCTCTTCTTTACACATCAACCTCTGAGCACTTCTCCTCCATGTGTGACCCTAACTATAGAATACTGATAAGGATTGGTTCCAACTAATCCGTTTCACATTATTAAATCTTCTAATATTCCAAAAACTCTCAATCCACACAGTAGTAGAAACAAATTCTCAAATAACCATTTCCCCATGCCAAATTCCTGACGTTTAGGACTAGATCACACAGATCTCTTCTCCAGGTCCTGACTCGCACCTTTTCCCACTCGGGAACTACTTGAACCAAAGCCCGAAGCATGAGGTCACTACTCGATTATTCCCCACATATCTTGCCTTTTTCACACAGAATTTACCACACAGCTCAAGTCCAAGATGCGGTGAGTGGGGTATTTGGGCCCTTCCCCATCCATCACATCTCTTCCTTTCGACGACAGAGCAGGGATCACTCGGTCAATTTGGCAACACCGAGCAGCCATTCTTCGCCTGTACTTTTCCGCATCTCACGTAGACTACATGTTTTTGATTCATGCGTTTATCCCCTCGCCCTTGCTCCTCTAGCCTCAACTACTCCTGAGCAGCGCAGTGGTCGCCAGGATCACAAAGTTCTTGATGGTTGTCGTCGTGGCAAGACCGTGCCCTACGGGGTACATATGCATCCTGTATGCGTAGGCTTAACTTCATTGGACTCTCCCACACAGTCGTATCTCTTTCAGGAACCTCTATTTTCCACATTGTCCTTAATAGCTATCCTGGATGAATTAACCCACTAAACGTCGTCTCGCCCACAAAGTGACGAGTAACCTTATGATTCCCCGAACATTACCTCTGTAGTCCACACACTAATTTGTCTACTTTTCACCCAGTATCCCCACCTTTAGGCGTCCCCACTTAAACTACTGCGAGCTTCTACTTCTCCACACTACTCCCCTAGGGCTAACAACTGTAACCCTTCTAGTATGCGCGTCCATCCCACTGTCTCCGGCTCGGTTGTGTTCTTCTCTGTAGCTGAGACCAGATCTTTTTCATTCTGTCCCTTCGGCTCTATTTGTCGTAACACGCCATCGACTTTCCTTTCCTTCTTAACCCAGCGGAATGAATAAAGTCCCCTTTTTTCTACTTCTCCTGACCCGTGATCGTGACTATCGCGGGTCTTTCCCATCCAATTAACAAATTCCTTAAAATTTTCCTTGGTTCGCTTACTTAAACTGCTTCCTAACTGAACTAGGGTACGTCCTACATAAAGTTCCATTGGAAACAACCTCATTGGTTTTTCCTCCTTGAACTTTACCTGGTAGACCTGTCTTAAAATTCCCCCTTCCAAATCTCCGTTCAGCTGAACTAGTCTTTTCTCGATGACGAATGGTCCAGCCCACTCGATATTGCAAACTGCTGGTACCCTCATCGGTGGTCGGCGCAACCAAACCTCTGTCCCTGCCTTGTGAGTTTCTATTGTCCTGCCGGTTGTACTACTTTGGTAGATTTTCCCCCATGTGTTAGAACTCAACATTACCAAAGGTAGAGCTTCTACGATCGGTGTTCTGAAGCTTCCGTCCGGTCTTCTTTTGTACTGTCGCCTCATCCTCTCACGACTTGGTGATGGTTCCGGGAGACCTTCTACCAGTGCTACTGGATCTTCTTTCCCGATCCGATAGGTGAACCTAGACTTCATACTCCAATCTTTGGTCAGATCCATTGGTGGTCCTAGTCCTGCAAAACTTACGATGTTCCCCCAATCCTACGCCTGTAGTACGGTGGTACTGCTTCTTCTATCACCACCGTTTTCGGAACTGTCCACAGATCATTTGGGTATACAGCCTTCAGTACTTTCCCAATGGGTTCCAGTGACAACGTTCCGTCCCAGACGGCAGCCACTTTGAAAGGTCCAACCAGAGCGCAGACGATAGAATTATAAGGTTTGCTAGGTGGGTGCCAAACCCACACTCTTTTCCCTACCATTGGGTTAAATTCTGGAGGGTGGATAGACACCACGTGTTTCATCCCTTTCTCTGGACTGAATAGTCTATTCACACTCTCTAGCTCGATCTCATCTGGTACCTTGGCTCGACGACTGAGCCTTTCTGGGTTTCTTTAACGTCCTCCCATAGGACGGAAGGGTGGGCTATTCCGTTTTTGTCCCTTACTACAAGATTCTGCTCCACTTACATTACATTACACAAAAATTTGCTTACAAACAAATGACAAACAAAGGACACAATAAATAAAAAATCACTGTTCTATTTAAAGAAAGTTTTACTTAAAAGCTTTACCAGGACAAAACAACAAAGTAGTGACTAAAACATTAAAACTAATCAACTGAGATTTTCAAAAGTATTTTCCTTACAAATTGATGTGTTGGTGTCGATCCCATGGGATGAGAGAGAGATTTACATGTACACCGCACTTACTTGACCTATTCCCGGTCAATGCACCATTTGTAGCACGGTGTCCATTTTTCCCTTATTAAAATTTTTCGTCTAAATTATCATTCCGATGGGGTCTTTTTCTTAATTAATTATGATACCCTTTCGGGTTTAATCCGTGTGGGAAAGATTAGCAATGTTGGGACTGGGCTCGGATTACCTCTTTTATCTCATCTTCCGAGATATATCCAACCTTCCGCGGATCATCTCGGATCATTGTGATCCGCGGATCGTCCCGGATCATTCTGATCCGCAGATCATCCCAGATCTGTACTACCTGCAGATCATCCCGGATCATCGTGATCCGCAGATCATTGTGATCCGCGGATCATTGTGATCCGCAGATCATCCCGGATCTGTGTGATCCGCAGATTATCTCAGATGTGTGAGATCCGCAGATCATCCCAGATCTGTACTACCCGTAGATCATCCCGGATCATCGTGATCCGCAGATCATTGTGATCCGCGGATCATTGTGATCCGCAGATCATCTCATATCTGTGAGATCCACAGATCATCCCAAATCTGTACTACACGCAGAACACCCCGGATCTGGACGACCCGCAGATCATCCCGGTTCTATGTGATCCGCAGATCATCTCAGGTCTGTGAGATCCGTAGATCACTCAGGATCTATATCACCCGCAGATCATCTGAGATCCGCGGAACATCCAAAGATCCAGAACTCGGAAACATCTGGCCACCAGACATACATCTGGGAAAGTTGGATTTATCTCGGAAGATGAGATAAAGGAGGTAATCCGAGCCCAGTCCCAACATTGCTAATCTTTCCCACACGGATTAAACCCGAAAGGGTATCATAATAATTAATTAAGAAAAAGACCACATCGGAATGGCAATTTAGAAGAATAATTTTAATAAGGGAAAAATGGACACCGTGCCACAATATTACGAATACTAACATTCGTAAAAGTGTCCGAATAGTTTCGAATATTCGGGACATTCCTAGAAATTTGTATAATGAAAAAGATTATAAGTTTGTAAGGTTTTTATGTGTTCTAGAGAAAGAATAGGCGTCAAGAAACAAAACGTTCGTGTCGTGAAACAGCCTAGTCGGACAGAAGCGATGGAACCGTACGGTATCTTAAGTTCTTCTATGTCGGATACAAATGCAGGTTCGTAATATGGAGACTCTTTAATCTTGAGACACACAGCATTCCTCCCGTAGTATACTCTGTCGTAAATTGTCCAATCAGAGGCCCCGGTGATGATAAACAACTCTTGATATTTTGCCAACGAAAGGTTTGGAACATCATAGATGACATATTTTTTTGTACCTTGGAAGTAGGTATATTAATAGAAGTTAATCGAGGCAAATCTGTAGTCAGCTAACTATCCAGGAATTTTCACTGATGAAACGCGTCTCCCGAGCGCAGCAAAGTCGACGCATGTGTTCTTTGATTTGAAAATGTATGATGATTGTTTAAGAGCCATTGCGAATTCATTTTTTTCTCAATTCGCACCATTGACATGTGAAACACATATGACTTTGTTACAAATGTCACACTACTGCAAGACAGTACTAAAGTCACAGTTGTAAACATAACATTTTATTCAGGCAGATCACAACATACATTTGTGCATAGTACACATCTCAAATGAGTTGAGTTCAGACAAAAGACTCTGTCTTTGTTTTACTTCTGTGTATTAGGAGTTGTACTTATATAGTACAATTGCATCATCTGTAACAATAATGTACTATAACAGCTAAAGTTGAACTTACAAATGATGCAATTTTTTCACCCAGCCGCTAGTGATGTTTTTAATCCTATCAAATCCCAAACTAGATATAATTTTAGCTTCAACACAGTTGAATGTTTTGATAATTTACGTTTCTGATAATTAAATTTAAATTCTCAAAATGCAAAACTTGTTAGAATACTTAAGTTTTACCGACACATATATACAAGCATAAATATTTAGTGCTACTCTACTACTAGTCTGTCAGATCGATAGATCCAGACTTTGAATTGAATTAAAGGTAGTAAACTGATTTTTTATCTATCGAACGATTTTGAATAAGTTAACAGAAATTTTATTATTATTATTAAATTTCTACAACCCATGTAAACGAGACATAAAAGATTTTTTTTGTTAACTTATTCAAAATTGCTACATAGGTGAAGAATTATGTGCGGAGTGATTCAAAACAAGTTAAAATAATTTATTTCTCAGTTTTTCTACATATCAAGTAAATGACAAAAAATGAGAGAGAAAATTACGTTAACTTATTCTAAATTGTTATTAAGTATCAGAATAATCTACCGAGTCAGTCTGAATAGTTGAACAAATAATTTCAATTTTTACGCAATGTATTACTTAGGTATGATAAAAATATGACACAAATATAAATTCTGTAAACTTATTCTAAATCGCCAGATACTTATAACAGTTGAATTCACAATATTAAATCAAGTTTCAAGATGTCAAACTCAAAGCCTAGTCAAAATGTTGGTCTCATCTACCTTAAGCAGCTTGAGAAGTGTATTGTGGAAAAAGCGAATGTAAGTAAACTACTATTAATGTTTACTTAAAGTAACTTTTGTTTCATGTTCAATATTGACATATTTTCTTCATTTGTATAGATTCAGGGCGCTACATCAATTACTTATAAAGAGTTTAAAACCGCTCGTGAAATAAACAGAATGAAAACAGACAAAAAGGCTAGAGACGATGCCCGGAGACGGGCTGGAAGAAGACGCAAGTCAAAAGTAAATATTGTAAATTCTCTGCACATGCATTCTATTACATACAGATCATTGTATTTTCTCAGCATTTTAATATTATGAATTTTGTGTACAGATAGTTCATGGACAGGAAGATAATGCTGAACTCGAAACCTTGCTACTATTAAGGGATAAGTTGTTAAAGGAATTAAACATGGTTCAAAATTCACATACAAACAAAGAGAAAGCTACTTCGTCCTCACGCTGAGTTTTTCTCAGGTTTAATATAAATTAGATGTGACTACAAATTTTAACATTCACGTTCAAGAATACATTTACTTTCCAATAGTTTTAAAACTGATTTATGAATAATAATATGTAATTTTTACTTTTCTAGTTCATTGACTTTTGGAGCTGACATGTAATCTGCATAAGCTCCATCCACAGGCTTTTTCAAATTGGGTAGATAATCAATCTTCAAATTTATCCCTCTGGTTCTGTTTGCTTTTCCGTTGCAGTCGAAATGACGAATACAAATGAAATTGGTCTCACCAAAGAGTGATGTCTTGACATAGACGCTGTTGCCAATATGATAAGAAACCCCTTTAATTTTTCTGAAGCGCCTTGAATCTTCTGGAGCCAAATCTTCGAATGCTCCAAGCTGTTAAATTGAAATTTAATTAATACTTAACCTTTATAAAAAAATTTTTTCTTCTGTTTTACCTCAGAGTTAATTAATGTTCTCTTGCGCTGTGATTCTGTAGACTCGGTCTCTGACAATGGAGTTTCTTCATGTGATGTTTTTGTAATCACTCTCTTGCGCTTCAGTCCCTTGGGCTCGGTACCATACTGAATATAATTATATAGTAAATAGAATTAACTAGGAAGATTGGTCAATTTTATCGCTTACAGTGGAAACTGTTTGTGGTTTCTTTGGTTTCACTGTCGAAGTAGAAGCCACCGCATGTTTTTTGCTTACAGTAACAGCAGAACCAGGAGCTGCAGTCATGCGACAAGGTCTCACCGGATTCAGTTTGGGGAGCTTCGTTAACGGGTTTTTGGCTACACTCGAAGCTACAGTTGAAGCTTTCTTAATAGTAATTTGAAACTAAACCATTATTGTCATTGAACACAAACAAATTTATTTAAACATTACCTTTCGACTTTTTTATTTTGCTGATGCGACATGACCAATTTTCTTTTCAAGCATTTTTACAGCAAATCCAGTATTACTAATCTCCTCTTCGCTCATTGGCTGTTCATCCGAAGTCTCTTCCTCTCCATCATCCGTTTCATTCGATTCTTCTTCTTCTTCAACATCTTCCTCTTTAAAAAATTCTTCTTTGTTTTCATAATCAGGATCAGAATCCTGCATGATAGTAACATTACTTATTATTATTGTTATTATTGTATCTTATAGAAACATTGGTAGTTTACTTACATCAACAGCACCGGCAGCTTTTTTCATTTGTTTTTTGACACTCGCCTTGAATTGTTGACTCCGTTCAATTGGGTTATGTTGAGCAACAACTGCTTTAGCAGCTTCCAGCTTTGTAAGGTCAACTTCCTCAATTTCTCCATTGCTTTCGACTTGAGTATTTTCAGAAGCTGTAAAGTAATTTAGAACCAATTAGTCCTCGATTAAATATTGTAGTATTGAAAGTTGATTTTACTTACTTGGCTTGGTGATGGCTTTTACCAATCTCGATCTCCGATCATAACCCATCTTTCCATCTGAGCGCATTGTCAATTTGTGTTGAGACGCTTCTGTAGTCTCGGCTGCTAAATCCACAGTACTTCCTGAGCCTGAAAATGATAAATTATGTAAACGTGAAAATGACTAATTCTATTTTCATAATATTTGAATAATCAGACTTTTTGGTAAATAAATTTTCAAAATAATAAAGTATAAGTATAAATTAATAAGTGATAACTTACCGCGTCTGCTGTTGGATGAACTCATTTTCGGAATTGAGGAATATTGTTTTTCAAAAAATTATATGGAAATATTTTGATGTTAAGCACACAACAATTGACACAGAACTAAAATAATTTTTTTTAACTAATGGCATGAAATCTCCGAAATTTTGCTGGCTAATGAATTTTGAAGGTGAAAATATCGTGAGAAATGTCATTGGACGTGAAGATAATTTTGCTGACCTAGGAAATAGTTGATCAATTTAGTCCTAAATTATTCATTTTTTTTCCTTTTTTTCTTCTCAATTTTCTCAAATTTGTTCCGCTAACTCCAATTTGAAAGTAAGTATGTGATTCTTTCTTTTTTAATTTAGATTATCTATTTTATATAATTTTATATTTATTATTTTTATTTTCCATTAAATTCTATGCATTTTCATGTTTTCTTATATTGTTATTTTTAGGATCCAGAGTTTGGCAAATCTGTCAGTTCTGAACTTCTGGCGCCATCTAGTATCAAAATTCACTCATTTAGTATAAAACTCTTTCTGTTTTTGTTCGACAGAAAGCAGTAAAGGTTAGCATAGTTATGAATAAAGTAACACTGTTATCATAAGTTATGATTATTCCATTTCTCTTAGTTTTTCAAACCTCAATGTCAATGTCGTTCAAAATGTCACGGAATTCAAAAGGAACAGGGTCCTATGCCACAATCAAATGACATATTGACATATTGACATTCACATGTATTTGTCAACAATTTACACAAAATATCACGCCACAAAGATGGTAGTGACATATGACAGTGACAGATGAATTTCGACATTCGACAGGGAAAATTTGACATTTTACAAGTAATTGTCATTGACTTTTTTTGCGTCTGTGCGACATTGACTTATACTTGTCAAAAATGTCATAAATATTTGACAGAGGGATTTACCTCTGTCAGGTTTGGAAAATTAAATCTTTTGTATAAAAATTGTTGACTTATGGCTACGTTTGATGTCAGCGAATCTAGTAGCAGCGAAAGTGAAGATATTGACGTATTGCTTCGTCCACTAAAAAAATAATACAAAGTAAGAATGAATTTCATCCCATCCACTGATTTTGGTTTCAAAGAAAAGTTTAGAATAAACCGAATATATCTACTATATTTGACATAAAAATGTCAGAAAAGTTTGACAAGTGTCAAAAATCCTTGAATATGACATTTTTTTCATGGCGCGTTATTTTAGCATTCCTGTCAATGTCAACTGTCGATATGTCAATATGTCACTGTCAAAATGTCAGTGATTGTGGCACAGGACCCAGGAAGTTTTTCCACAGTACGACGATCGACTGTGCCGTCACTGCAGAATACAGTTCATCGATTGGTATTAAATTTCAAATTTGAATAATAATTTGCTGAAACTTGAATTTACTATTGTGACTTTGAATTTTTTCTTAGCCTGAACCGCGTAACCTTGTTTGTGACGTCTGTGGAGTAAAGAAATCAACAGTGCGATGCTACCTGCTTCATATGTCCATGTGCCGGCAATTAAAAGCGAGAAGCAAATCAAAACCGATTCCTACAAGGCATATTTGTGTCGTATGTAAGAAGATATTTCATTCACACATGAAGGAACCGCACTACCAACAACCTAAGTATAGAAAAAGCATAATAATCTTAATAGAATCTTAAGAATCGTAATAGAAACTTAAGAATAATTTTATTATAGTTATACTTACCAAAGGAATATCGTTTTGTCTGTGCTTATTTAGCACATAATAAGCACAATCAGGTAAATTATGTGCATGCTCCTCCCAAGGATCGTCCGATTTGTTCCATTTGTGTAGGCAGAGCCCACAACAGAAGCACAAAGCAATGTCACGTGTTCCCGAATAAAAAAATCCAGCATCTGCCATGCGAATAGGGTTTGGAAATGTTTGAAGTAATATTCCTTGATAACTTTGGACTCGTTTTTGGAAGGTGCAAAAGATAGAAAAGGCAGGTCCTTTTTCCACAAAGATAGCAAAACTCTTCAACTCCTGTGATATAGCTTATGCTTCCATCTTATCAAATCAAATGTGTTCGCTAGTTGGATGATGGAATATTACTAATTAAGAATCGGCATATGAAACCCAAGCAATTCCCGTGGGTGTATTGAACTGAGAAGCATCGGGAGCTGAATCGTTATCCTGATTTGTATTGGGGGCGATAGTTTTGCGTCGCTTCAATGTGCTTAGTGTATGTGATGACATCCTGTTTCTCAAACTCAAACCCATAATGGTATTTGGAACAGCCAATTTCTTTAGTATATACAGAAACGTATTCGCTCCGGGAGGAGGAGCTATGTTCTTCACCGTAGACCTTAATACATATGACAGCAAATCTATAATATTTGCACCCTTCTCTGTGGATTCCGTTAAATCGGACTTCTCCTGATTCATTCCATGCAATTTCTTGATTATCTTTTTTTAGCAATGTCATAATATACATAGCTGCTTGACGGAATCTTGGAGATAGCATCTCGCTTAGCCGCTGAAGTGAAGAATGATCATTTTTTTCCGTACTATTCACAATTGGAATTTGTTTAACTACATTAGTGCTAGGAGTAACTGCGGAAGTAGAAATCACTTGAACCGGCAATGAACTTTGTGTAAGCTCATAGAAATGGTTCCTTAATCCCTTCATGGCGGTATTAAATAACGCAAGTTTGATATCATCAGTAAGATTGTCCAAATTAAGAATTTCGGTTGATACCGCATTCTTCCGATTGAATGACTGAACGGATGCTGTCTTATGAAGTAACTGATTAGCATGGTTTAATCCAATCAACTTGTCGTATTCTAATTGTGGGATCAGCTTCATTTTCTTCAACATTATAGTCCAGCTACGTGACTAATAGCATTCGCAGCAAGACCACCAAGTATAGACAGTATTGGTGTTATGAGTAAAGGAAGAAACCCACCTTTCTGGACAAGAAGTTCTTTTTTTCTCTTTAGAGACACTTTCTTTTTTGCTAACCTTCTTATGACTTTTCAATTTTTTCTTATGTATTTCACTCAGTGGAACGTTTCCTCGTAATGTATTTAGAGCTAACTCTGACAAAGCGTCAATGTAATCTCTAGAAGCTTTATTGATAATTTGTTTTCTGTGTCTGGCTTTGTTTGTTCTAACTAGTTCTAAAAACTTTTTATTCCGCTGGATGCGTTTTGTCATAATTGTGGAACTAGTTTAGTTAGGAAGGTAAATGATATGGTCTTCGTTAGGTAGAATACCAGNGTCATAATTGTGGAACTAGTTTAGTTAGGAAGGTAAATGATATGGTCTTCGTTAGGTAGAATACCAGACTGAATACGCAAATGATCATGACAAGTTGGATGTAAATTGAGGAAAAGAGATGTGTACGGCTTCTCAGTTGCTTGCTGGTAGGCTTCGAAAATTACACTGGGTTTCCGAGGGTTTAACTGTCTGCTCAAATACAGTACTTGTGAAGAAAATGAGGGAGTTTTACAAATTGTTATATAATGAGTGTTGAGTCGAATATCCCTTGCATATTTGCCTTGAGGAAACAGATTTTGAGATAGGAAGATCACAAATATAGACCTATATCAATCCAAATCGTTGTGTTCGGTGAACAGATTATATTCTAAAATTGTTTTCTTACCGATGATGCACTCCGCATGTGAACAACTCTTGAATCGTTTTGTCCTTCAATGAGTCAGTCATCTGATCGTCAATTATAATTAGAGTGTTATTGGCACGAATCAGGTCTAAATTTAGTCCTTCCTCACATCTAACCCTTTCGTCAAAAGATTTCATTAAATCGTAGCCTGATTGGTATTCCTTGTAGAAAATAATAACATCATCTATTCGAGGTTTAACAAGGGAGTCCAGATGTTGAATCAAGTTGCTCACAAAGGTAATTTTGCCACATTGGGTTCCACCGGCAATAATATATGTAAATAGATGATGTAACTGGGTAGATTCAAATTCGTAGCACTGATGAATCATAGTGCTTGGATTTTCCTGATGTGTAGAGTCAAGGTAACCTGACCTTTATCAATTGGAAGCTCTTCCCTAAATTCGTCACACAAAATAATAGAGATCATATCATACTCACTTCTGGAAAGTGGGATATAAAAAGGATTAGTAAACGTTTGTGTGCAAGCTTGCCCTTCTTCGCCAGCAATGTTCACCATACGCAATAATGGCACAAGTGTAGATCCAACAATTTGTGGTTGAATGATGTCGGAATATATAAACATATGGTATCTTCCACCAAACAAATCTGCTGCAAACTTTCCAACAAAAAATTGTGATAAATCCTTAAATTTATTTATGAACTCAATTTTTCTGTCAAATCCTAGCACGTCAGACAGTTTTTCACTGATTTCTATTGTGAATCCTGTGCCAACCTCAAAGCTTACTCTTCTTTTCGATTCACTGTAAACAAATCGACAGTCTACTTGGTGTTTTTGAAACTTTGAGTTTGCTTCCTATATTAGTTGAAATGCTGACCCATAGTGTTGAAGATTTAGAGTAATATTACCTCCGTGCGGTCCTGAGTAAACTATCAAGTTATCGTTTTGTCCGGTCAATGTGCGGATGGAACAAACATAAGTCAATTCACAAAGTGCTAATTTGTACTGACAAGGCTCCAGTTGAACTTTGTAAGGTAGCTTGATCTTATAATTTGCAATTCTGTTTGAAAGAAAGTAGTTCTGTGAGCCATTAGATGGGAGAGTTAGATAAAATGATGACATGATGAGTTATTCTGGTGCTGATTCACAGTAACCCAACACTCGACTGAATTCTGGTCCGTAAAAAATACCGCTAATAACATCTCCATTCATGTCTCTTATACGATAAGTAATGGGAACTGAATCGATGATTTCACATACCTCAAAAACTTCTGAGGTAAACGTAGGGCAATAACCTTTCTGAAAGCTGCCTTTCAATTTGGCAATCCTAACTCGATCGTATAATTTGAACTTTGCTGATTTAGTATGGTAACTGTAAAGTTCCTTATAGGATTCCATCCAAACATCCATTTCGTTTTGTTCGTTGACGTCAATTGGGCGAACTTTCGTTCTTGAGTGGATTGTCTCATTGTAAGATTTCATCAAAGATGGAAGAATATCGATATATTTCTGTTGACCACTCATCGTTAGATATTTAGATATTCGAGAACATAATGTTCTATTGAACCGGATAACACTGGATCCGAAATCTGAGTAGTTATGGTACATTTCTATGGAATACTGCTTTAGCCAGCCAGCAAACTGTTTGTTCCAGAACTCCGTCCCTTTATCACATTCCAGAAACTTTGGTCGCTTATCGGATGTCTGNTAACTGTAAAGTTCCTTATAGGATTTCATCCAAACATCCATTTCGTTTTGTTCGTTGACGTCAATTGGGCGAACTTTCGTTCTTGAGTGGATTGTCTCATTGTAAGATTCCAGAACTCCGTCCCTTTATCACATTCCAGAAACTTTGGTCGCTTATCGGATGTCTGTAGAATTGACTCAAATGCTGTAGTCACTTCCATTGCTCGCTTAGATTTCATTGGAACCGCAAATGCATATTTGGAAAATACATCGATCACAGTAAGTAGACAGGAATNAGATTTCATTGGAACCGCAAATGCATATTTGGAAAATACATCGATCACAGTAAGTAGACAGGAATATCCTCTGTTACTTTTGACGTATTTTGAAAGGAAAACAATATCCGCTTGCCATAAATAGTTCATTCCCGGAGCTGTAACTCTTCTACGTCTAAATTTGGTTCTACGTTGTTTATGTCGAGTATAGGAATCTTGAGTTAGCAGATACTCTTTTGCTTTCCTCACCGATATACCGCAAATCGCACTTAATCTATTAATGCTGCTTAGACCCCCCGCAGATTCAATGTCTTTGTACACTCGGTCAACTTGTTTTTGGTTCATGTTTATTTAATATCAAATTAAACAAGCATAACAATAATAGAACTGCAGATTTACTTCTGCGATGACAGTACCTTGCTAAGAACCTGACAACACTGAATAATAGCTACAAGGTTTTCTGCATCTCACGCTTTGACGGTTTCATCTAACCCTTTTGAGAAATTCAGATGAAAGTTGTCCCTTACAAAGTTTAATACCAGAGAATCATTGCTCCTTAACTCATTCTCACTAAATCGAGTTAAAATATTTTCATAACTTAATCCATTAGTTCTATGCAAAAGATAGTAAAGACAAAATTGTCCACAAGTATTGCTGGACCCAGATTGAACTCGGGTTTTGATTGAGCGAATAACGCTGGTTGTAGACCTCAAAAATTCTGTAATAAATTTATTGTAAAACGAAAGCGGCATTGCACAACTATCAAAAAATTCAATTTCATTGGAGTTTTCGTGCTTAAATATTGCTAACCAATCTAATCCAGGCTCAGCAGAGGTGTCTGAGTTCACAATAAGTGCCAAATTTTTCTCATTGAGGTTTTTCAGCTGGTCGCATGGAATTACATCTGTGTGGCAGTGCTTTGTATCAATGCTGGTTTGTAGAACCTGAAGGAGGTCGATAGTATTCATACTGAAACAAGAGATTGGCGAAACCGATCAATTTCCAGCACTCCCTGTTGTTCGGACAGCACAATACAGTGAATAGATTTTTCCAGTGGTTTACTAAGTTGAATTTCTAACTTCACACTTCCTGATTTTTTTAAATGGAGTGAAGCTTCATTCCCTGTTGGTTGCTGGATAGCGAATGCAAATAGTGCATTATTTTCCTTGTAGGTTTCTCGATCGAAAGATAAACCAAGGTCTTGTCCGGCAATGCCAGTACTCGTAAAGAGTAAATAATAAGCGAGTAAACACTCGTTTTGCTCGAAATCTAGAGTAAGTGGGCGTATCTTCATTGAAATATTATTAACGCTTATGCATAAATTCTGTATGTTGAAATGATGAAAACGAAATGGGTTAGAGCCAATATCTCCATTAAAAGACAGGCTATCAACAAATCCGATGACAATCCTAGATGGAACCGTATTCAAAAATATATTTTCTTCCACTGCAGATGAACTCCCCTGAGATATAGTAAAGTATTTGATTTCTGTATTTTTGAATGGATACTGAGCAATTTCTCCTCTTTCAAGCAAGCGTTGATGTGCTAGTATGATGCTTGGGAAAGGAATTTGCTTACGAATGTAATACGTAGCGGATGTCAGTTTGATGGTTGCATCATCATTTGGAGTTTCAGAAAATAACGCGAATGAATCTGGTGTGCGAGTAAGACAAATTCTTATGTTAACATCGTTTAAAATGTATCGATGTTGAGTCGCTAAATTGAACCGTAGTTTGTCCACGAGCTGAAGTCCCTTTGACTTGGAAATGTGGTCTTTTCGTTTCTTCCAGCCCAAATTCTTATCATCAGCGATTCCACCTTTAGTATCTTCATAATACAACGCACAGCCTCCTTGTGAACTTTATATTCATTTCCATACGAGAGTAACGTTTCTATGTATGCTCGGTAAGGGTAACCGTTGTTACTCGTGGAGACAAGTTTTTCCTTAAAGTAAATATCTAATTGAGAAAATAGTGAATGAAGAAACAAATTCGTTGTTCCGACTTTTGAGTCACCGGGTAAATTCGTACCATCCTTCTTGGTAACTTTTAACTTTACGTAAATAAAGCTGTCGCTTAAATCCAAATAATGATTTCCATTTCCTGGGATTTTAAATTCTATTTTGTTTGATGAATCCTGCACGTTCACAATTGGTTGGTACTCTTCATACATGCTGTAATCGCATGTAGTGTCAGTAGAAGGAATCGAGAACAAATCGACTTCACCGCGGATTGCTGGTTTTGATAAATTATGCAGTAAGGACATTATGAAAAAATATCCAGTCTTGTTCGTTTTGACGCTAAATTTTTTGACTTCGACTTTTTCAAAGTAGTTTTCTGTTTGGTTTTACTTAAGAAAGTCTTTTTCGGTCCCCTCACAGCAGGTTTCCTTTTCACTTTTGTAGGTCTTATGATATTGTGCACCTGCGTAATAAAATAAATACGATGGCTTAGTCTTTAACTTAATTAAAATTGTTGTACCTTTATCGTTTGTGTTTTGCTTCTTCTTCACACTCCTTTACCAGTTTGAAGAGACTGTGCGGCTGATGTCAATATCCCTGTACCTACTTTCTTGATGAATCCAAGACTATTCCGTTTCAATGCCGTTTTCACAGAATCACCATTTGTTGTGATGTCTGAAATTGTTCTGATAGCTGCCTCCTTCGCGTGAGGAAATATATATTTCATTACTAATGGAATGGCATATTTTGCAATTCCTCCCAATACTGAGCCGAGACCTCCTCCTCGTTGCCTCACCCCATGGAAAACGGGTATACCATCACCGATTTGTCCTTTCAGTGTGTGGTAATAATGATCGTGATGGAAGATATACTTCTGTCTCATGATTTCACAAGTTCAGATGTTGACTGTCAAAAGTATAAAATGATACTAAACTTCAACAAGCCGCTTACGTCAACATTAAAGTAAACTTCAATTGAGATTACTAAAGATTCCCATCTCCATACTATTCTGTTAAAATGGCCTCCTCGTAGCAAAAATTGTCTTTTATAAACTAGTAAAAGACCGGTTATCAGGAATTGAACCAATTGCTTTTAGGGTAAGACAAAGACTAAATCCACTAGTCTAGAAAAGACAATTCATTTTTTCCATTAAAATAGTTAATAAATTTTGAGAATTTGAATTTAATTATCAGAAACGGAAACTGTCGAAACATTCAACTAACAGTGTTGAGTTGTTAGTTTGAGTTTAGTGCAGGTGTGATTTGGTAAATAGGATTCCAAAAATCACTAGTTGCTGAGTAATAAAATTGCATCATTTGCACATTCAATTTTAGCTGTGATAGTATATTACTGTTACAGATGATGCAGTTGTACTGTATATAAGTACAACTTCTAATACACAGGAGTAAAACAAAGTCAGTCTTTTGTCTGAATTCAACTAATTTGAGATGTGTACTATGTACAAATTTATTTTGTGATCTACCTATATAAGATGGATTTGTTTACAAGTGTAAAATTAGTACTGTCTTGCAGTAGTGTGTCATTTGTAACAAAGTCACACGTGTTCGACATGTCAATGGGGCGAATTGAGAAAAAAATGAATTCTCAATGGCTCTTATTCTCTCTCAACATTCTCAACAATCATCAAATGTACTCTATACTTTCTCTCCCTTGAAGATTGAACCTGTCAAAGTCGTAAAAGCGCCACCTACGGGAGTGGGAAATTGGCTATATTTGTACTCATAAGGCTGAGGTAGGAGCCATTGCATCTAGTATTGGAGTAGAGCGTCGGTTTTGGTGTATATTGACCTTGGCAGGTTGAAATTGTAATTGTACAAAGGAGAGCCAAAATATTAGTGTTCTCCATGACTCCGACTCCGGAGTCGGAGTCGGAGTCGACTCCTTGACTATGACTCCGGAGTCACCCGTGGTTTGCTATGGAGTCGGAGTCGATGACTCCGGAGCAGGCATATGCAAACAAGGAGTCGGAGTCAATGACTCCGGAGTCGACTCCACAAAATTGGAGTCAGCTCCAAAAAATGTCATACGCAGAACTCATATAGCATTACATCACAAATAGAATACACGTATGTCAGTAAGGTATGATACACTAAATATTGCAGCTCTGGTGCTATATATAAGGGCCGCTTTAATTAACACCTCTGCTGGTTAATATAGTGTAGCTGCAATATACAGTTGCTTTGATTCTACTTTTAGAGCATTTTAAAATTTATATATATTAAATAATGGAGGCATGCCGACGAAGAATCCGACAACTCAAAATTAGAAATTGTTTACTAATTTTTAGCACTAATACGTAAACAAGAGCCGGGACAAATGTTGGCAAGTTTTTCACAAATTAGTTTCAATTCATTGTCCTCTCTCATGATAACTTCCTAACTTAATTTACTATTTTTAGAGACTTTTGTCCTTAATTTGCCGACTTTTAGATGAATTTTGATTTTTTTTAAATGAAATTCTCTTGACAACTGCCCCACAAAATATGAAAATCTGAGTTGTCCGTTTCGTCGTCGGAATGGCTGAATTATTATTAATAATTTTATATATAGATTTCCGAATAAAGGCCGGTTTTTAATTTTCTGCTGGTCTCCAATAGTGGCAAGGTTTTTGTAAAAGTTTTTTGAAATAGTGGCCGGTCTCCAATAGTGACCGGTTTCAGCTCCTATCAAATCCAAAGCGCAACAAAATATCTGGATGTACTATAAAGGAGTGCATGTGATTGAAAGGCTGGTTCAAGCTTAAGGATCAAAATAATTTTAGAGAACTTGTTTGTGGAACACTACAAAATATAAACAATTTTGCCTTTTTTAAATTTGAGAAGTTCAGGGTTGAAAAAAATTTTTGGCTTTAGAGTCGTTGCTTTTAGAAACTTTGAAATACTGGACTCTCTACATATGGTTTTATTATGATATGTATATTTGTAGTATCCGAGAATACTCAACTGTGTCTGTCAACTGGCTTAAAATGATCACTTTTCCAGATGCGTAAATTTTCCTAAAACTGATAAGATCGAAATAGGAAAATTATGAAAAATTTTTGTTCATAAGGTATACACTGTGCTTGAAATTAATTTGCGTTTACAACGGGAAAAATCATGTGACGATAAAGTAAAATTAGTTTGTAGAAATTTTCATATTACAGTAGTCGAAGGATATAAAATTTTAATGTCTACAGCGAAAATTTAAGATTTTATAATCAATACGGTCTTTTAACGAAATATTTTCCCATACGTTATGCTGGTTCAAATCAGAGGTGCGAATGGGCGGAGAAAACCCATGATGGACCTAACCCAGCCCAGCCCACTGAACTGGGCTGAACTTGTAGTGGGTTGGGCTGGGCTGGGTTTGTGAGTGTTAATTTCTTATGGGCCGGGCTGGGCTGGGCTGAAATTTGAAATTTTCAATCTCGCGCAGCTGAAAGTTTCACCTTGAAAGTGACACTCTCAAGGTGATTCAGCAGAGAATTTCGAAAAATATTTAAAGCAATAAGAAAGTGTCGATGGTTTTTTGTGGGCTGGGCTGGGCTGAGCTGGTTTATGGAAATTTGTTTTTTGGTGGGCTGGGCCGAAGGCCCAGTGGGTCAGCGGGCCGTGGGCTAAAATAATAGATTTCTTAACGGGCTGGGCTTTCGAAAAGTCAGCCCACTCGAACCCCTGGTTCAAATCCACATCTTGGAAATTTGGACTTTATAGAAACCAACTTACCATGCGTGTGCGTAAATTTAACGGACCGACCTTTCAGCTTACCGGTTTGGTCTGTCTCCATTTGAAGTTGGTTTCCATGAGTAGTTATTGATATTTTAGAATAATTTATGACCTTTTAATNTCTCCATTTGAAGTTGGTTTCCATGAGTAGTTATTGATATTTTAGAATAATTTATGACCTTTTAATACCAATTCAGCGAAAAGTATAGATAGGACGAATTGGTAAGTTAATAATTAATTAGCTTAATTACCTTATTATTATTTATTATTATCAAAATTAGCAAAGTAATTATTTTTTATTATCGATTAGTAGCAGGTATCTAAAACCTTAGAAAATGTTGGGTATTCTTTTCTGGAGTAAAATCGGTGACATATTCTACGCACCTAAGTGACAATTTTTGAAAATGCATATTACGGTGCATCCCTAACTTATTACAAACTTTATAACTTACGTGCGCAGTAAGATATGAGTCCCATTCATGACCTTTCCTCCCTGCTTTCAACCACTCTTGTTTATCATTTTCAGTGTTTGTCTTTTTACTCGACTTTGTAGTGGCTTACACAACACAACTTAGCGGTAAACTCTGACACATTTTAATGTCCATCGGGAAGGTAGTAGCGTCAACACCGAATACCGCACAATAATTCTCACAATCTACCTTAACTTTAGTAAGATACGACTTTACATTTTGTAGAACTTCGTCGCTAATTCTAAATCTCTTTTTGATACTTTCTTTTAGGTGCTGGAGTATCCATTTAGAAATTTAGAATCTAAATTTAACGATTTAAATTTTTGTCAGTCAGGCGAAACCGCCGATTGACAAATCACACACGAGTCAATGCGGTCACTGATTTATATTTAATGTATTGGTTAATATAAAATGTGTAGCAGCACGTAGAAACCACGAACATACAACAAAGAACACAGACAAGTTTGTAGAGTCAAAATAAGACGCCTATAAATAGCAATACCCACCAAAGTTAGTTTCAAAATTACTCTATGATGAGAACTACAGTGGAAGCCGTTTATTGCAAATTTGGGTAAAAGTAAATCTCTAGTCTTAGTAAACGAAACTATTCCTTCCCGGCAAAAAGATAGATGTTCGTGTACTAAAATGTGAGCATATAGTAAATCCGATTATAGTGAACGTTTCTACCTTAGTAAACAAGAATTCCTCTTCCGAGTGATGTTTTACTCCGGAGCACATAATTATCACATAAGACAAGGGGAAATGAATGGATCTCAGGGATATTTAAAAGTGTTTTCTTTTTTTTTTACTTTTATGAAACTATCAATTACTTTATTATAATTAACTTATCAGCAGTGTTGGGATTTCAGTTCAATTCAGTTCAGTTTTTTTTAGTTCAGTTCAGTATTTTGGACTGAACTGAACTGAATTGGATGGCTGTTGAAGATGCAAAACTACTGAACTGAACTCAACTGGAAATAAAAGCTTTAGTTGAAATACTGGACTGAACTGAACTGGGAAAAAATTTCCTACCTAAAATTACTCAACTGAATTGAACTGGAAACTACCCTTCCAGTTTGCAACACTGCTTATCAGTTTAAAATATCTGCAAACCAAAAATCAAAAATTCAAAATAAATCTATTTCAATGGGTGTTACTAAAATGCCCTTCTCCTCGCATCCCCAAAACTGTTGCCAGCTTGTGTTTTAATTATTTTTGTGGATGCGAAACAACTTAAATTAGGATTAGGGGATGCGAGGGGATGTGTATGGTAGGGGATGTGTGGGTTATGGGATGCGAAAGGATGTGTGGGTTATGGGATATGAGGGGATGTGTGGGTTATGGGATCCGAGAGGATGTGTGGGTTATGGGAAGCGAAAGGATGTGTAGGTTATGGAATGCAAGAGGTTGTGTATGGTAGGGGATGCGAGGAGATGCGTGGGTTATGGGATAAAAGGGGATGTGTGAATTATAGGCTGCGAGCGGTTGTGTGGGATAGGGGATGCGAGGGGGTGTGTGGGTTATGGGATACTAGGGGATGTGTGGGTTATGAGATACTAGGGGATGTGTGGGTTATGGAATAAGAGGGGATGTGTAAATTATAGGCTGCGAGGGGATGCGAGGGGGTGTGTGGGTTAAGTGATACGAGGGATGTGTGGGTGATGGGATGCGACGGGATGTGTGGGTTATGGGATTCGACGGGATGTGTGGATTATAGGATGCGAGGAGATGTGTATTGTGGAGGATGCGAGGAAATGTGTAGGTTATTGGATGCGAGGAAATGTTTGGATTATGGGATACGAGGCGATGTGTGAATGATGGGATGCGAGGGGATGTGTGGGTTATGGGATGCGAGGGGATGTGTGGGTTATGGGATGCGATGGGATGTTTGGGTTATGGGATTCGAGCGGATGTGTATGGTAGTGGGTGCTAGGGGATGTGTGGGTTATTGGATGCGATAGGATGTGTGGGTTATTGGATGCGATAAGATGTGTATGGTTAGAGATGCTAGGGGATGTGTGAGTTATGGGACGTGAGGGGATGTGTGGATTATGGGATACGAGGGGATGTGTATGGTAGGGGATAGGTAGGGTTTGTGTGGGTTATGAAATGCGGTTATAGGTGAGCTATTCTCGGACCAAAAATTATAAGTCCTTCAAAATAGTGGTTGTTGAAAATTCAGGGCCGTTATGCCGTATGAATTGTGTACATTTTGAAACAGCGGGATATCCTTATTCAAATTTTGGATTTAATTATAAACCTGTCCAACAACTTGTTTTAACTTNAATTATAAGTCCTTCAAAATAGTGGTTGTTGAAAATTCAGGGCCGTTATGCCGTATGAATTGTGTACATTTTGAAACAGCGGGATATCCTTATTCAAATTTTGGATTTAATTATAAACCTGTCCAACAACTTGTTTTAACTTAAATATTTTCTCAGGTAATTTTTGCAATTAAATATAATTATTATCCTAATGTCTTCTCAAACTCCAAACCGTCAACGGAAATACACTGATAAAGAGGATTTTAACAAAATTGTAACACCTCAAGTTTTTCCTACCAGATTTGAAGACAAAACCTGAAATTGTTTGCAATGATAGGAATATTAATTCCAGGGTTCTTGATTTTTTCGAAAAAATCAAAAAAATCGATTTTTTTAATAATTATCAAAAAATAAATTTATTTTTGGTAATGTGTATTTTCGTATAAATTCTGAAAAAGTGAGGTTGGTATTTATTTTAATGAGTTTTGTTTGCGAAATATGCAACACGTTTATTGATTTGAAAAAATCAAAAAATTTATGACTTTTTCAGGCTTGATAATTATNATGCGAAATATGCAACACGTTTATTGATTTGAAAAAATCAAAAAATTTATGACTTTTTCAGGCTTGATAATTATCTTTGATAATTATCAATGATAATTATCACGAACCCTGATTAATTCATCACAATTACCAGTATGAATTAGTAACGTAGTTGAACTTACTGCAGAACTATGTTGTGTAAGCTCAACCAAACTGATTGATATCAAGTAAGAACACTTCTGAACAGAGAATTATACCAAAATTTATTCGGGGAGAAAACTGCATGAATGGGATTGTTTTCTTACTGCGCACATAAGTCTTTGAAAATATTATTTGGTTGAGTAGTGTTTTCAATGGAAATAATTTACAAGGTCCGTCGAGTATGTTGCCGATTTTATGCTCGCAAGGAGTTTCTGACAATGAAGATATTCTTGGAAAGCGCATTGTGTTAATTACTATGTAAGTTGCGTTGTTAATTATTAAATAAAGTGTAATACATGATTTAAGGGCCTGCACCTTTTCATGTTGTTTTAGCAAGCAAAGGTTGTTACGCCCCTGCACTCCCACCATTTTAAAGGACTTATAATTTTTGGTCCGAGAATATTGACGTTTATTATTACTCTGTTGGGAAACCTTATCGGCATCTTTGAGTATCATGGCATGGCTCCAGACTCCCAATCACAAAGATACAGGTAGTCTGGCTCCATTCCTAGTCAAAGTGATTAAGGACTGAAAAACCAACAGAAACAGCTGTTGTACCAGTGCTAGATTGTTAGTCTAGCTCAACNCGTGTCTTGTGAAAGTGCTTAAGGACTGAAAAACCAACAGAAACAGCTGTTGTACCAGTGCTAGATTGTTAGTCTAGCTCAACGGATGGCACCGATCCAAGACCGGTAACTATAGCACACTGCTTAGCCTATGTAAATGTGACCTCGGGCCACCCGAGGCTGGTATATTAGTTTGGTTTGAGATTCGAAGGGATGTGTGAGTTATTGGATGCGAAAGGGTGTGTGTATTATGGGTGAGGAACGGATGCGATGAGATTTGTGGGTTATGTTAAGCGAGGTGACGACGTATTCTAATGATACTGTCGTAGAAACTGTAGGAAGCCCTAATTTTACTCCATAACTGAATCAATTGCAAATCTATTATTCGTGATGTTACAAAACAATCACGAATTTATTTATTTAAAGGCAAAACGTAAGCGTAAATGTAATTAATTGACGTATGTTATAATCAGTTGTGATCAATAGAAATTTAGAAAAAAGAAGGTAATTTGTTTGATCTAATGAACAAAGAAAATGATAAATTTAAAACTTCCATATTACAGTAATAGCTGAAATTTAATATTGTGTATCTAGCTTAAACTTGTGCAAAACGTAAACTGAAACTAAGAATTTAATAAGCTTTTTTGTCGTTTTGATATTTTTGTCGCCTTCTAAGTTCTTAATTTTCTTCTTTTCAGGTAATTTAACATAAAATCGTTTCTAATTTCGCTCCTGATGACACTTTTAATAATTCCTCATGGGGATTGATTTCGAGGTGGGAAATTATTATTTCATACTAGCCAAAAGGTGGGGATTTATTTCGGGGCAAGGAATTATTTCGAGGTGGGGAATTAAATCGAGAAATATGGTACAGTGCACGACGTTTATAAGAGCATCCTATATAGGAACATTCGGGTTATAAGAGGAGAGTTTTGCGGGTTTGGTTTGCTCTAATGCATTTAGCAGGGGACATTAACGCGTTATAAGAACAACGTATATAAGAGCAAAACGGTTATAAGAACTGCCGTTTGCTGGGTAATTTTTGAAGCGGGAGTTGGATATAAGAGCAAAAGTCAAAATCTCAAACAAAAATAATCTTTTTACATCTTCAACTTATAAAAGTACCACTTGAAATCATTTCAGTTGGAATGTCATTCTTGTAAAATCTTTACAAAACTTTAAATAAGAATTAAATAATTGCAATTTTTGACGAAATTGTCGACGATAGTTACAGTTGATAACTTTATTTAAGATCTATACTATAGTAAAGATTTTCTTTTTATAAATTTTGAAAAAAAAATTTTTTTTTGCCATATACTTTTTATAAGAACATCCTGCTCTTATAAGCGTTGTAAGAACAAACGGTTATAAGAGCAGCATTTCCAGGCGACGGAGGGTCGCTCTTATAACCGTCGTGCACTGCAGTAAGCTTTGGACTAACCCCCACGCGTAACAGTATTTTTTACGATAAGTTTGGACATTCCGAATGGGATTGCAGCAATCGTAATTCACACCAATAGAGCAAAATCAATTAGTTTGATGGATTTTGATGAAGTGTTGACATCTACTATTTGTTTAATTAGATCGATTTGTTTGTTGATGAGTTCTTGTTCTTTTTAAGTTGGATGATCATCTCGTCATATTTCGCCATTTCTTGACTTTAAAACCTTTCATCTTGTTTGGTGTCTTCATGCGTCAGGTCCACAACCTCTGATAGTTGATGGGGTATAGAAACTGCCGCAGGTGAAGGTGCAGAGATGTCAGGCTTTTTCCTATTCAAAATGTTATTTAAATCGTCGAAGGGAGGGATTGTTGGTTTAGAAGGTTCTAACGGTTGATAGTAATGTTGGTGTTGAGGCGTTATAGATGTCGTAAAATATGATGATTGTGGGGTAAGGTGTTGGTATGATGGCATTAGAAAAATTGGCGGCTGAATTGGTACCATGGGTACGTCTGGTTCTGTTCTAGCCAGAAGAGAATCAGGTACTCAATGCCAATGATGCTCCAGATGCGAGACTACTACCAAAGCTTTTCCCTATTTTTCCTCCTTTTCCAATGCTTTTTCTGAAGCTAGAATTTCTGCTATTGCTTGCCTTCCGATAGAAAATGTTCCTTGTTGAGCGTTTCATTCGAATGGGAACTAATAAATAATTTTTTTTTGTTTAATCTACTTAGCTGCAATATGCATTTGGGTTCTGTTGAAACCAAAAAGAATTAGTAATTTAGCTTATACTGATCAGGTGGATTATTGTAATTGATTGATTATAATAATGAAATTACGAAATAAATAACCTTGACACCATCCCTTGTGTGGAAATATTTATTACACACACAAAAGGCATCATTCCACTGAGTCAATTTAAAACATGGCTGACTACGAAAGTGAGCTTTATGGGAACCAAATTGATCCATTACTCTGACTAACTTGAATCTGAATTAGGCTTCAGAACAGAAGCTTAATTCAGATTCAAGTGACTATTCTAAAATAAAATTTGGAAATTGTGTCACACTCAAAACTCAGAGTCATGAAGCGTTGACTCACATTCAAATAAATTCTAAAAATATCCTGGTTACTTTATATAATGCATTATTATATGATTCGTGACTCAGAATCTGACTTACTGCAAAGGGGTGTTTGGGAAAATTCACTTGAGTCTAGTAATTAAATTAGAAACATGTTTGACTAAGAAAGTGTGAATCATTTAGTCATGATTCTGAGTCATCTGACTCCTATCAATAAAAAATGGCAGGTATACCGACGCGTAATAGTAGCCGCAATTTGTGGTTTGTCAGCTTTCCTAGTTGTGTAGTGTGTAATGAGGTGGACATTTCCTGTTGGGAAAGTGAGATGAAAAAATATATTGTATAAAAGAAGCATGTCACATTACCCCAATCAGTAACCTGCAACCAGAGCACAGTAGGTGGAATCAATGAAAACATTGGCCAAAATTCCAATTTTTGAAAGCAGGAATTTTAAGTTTTGTGAATCTAGACTTGTTACATAGACCGACGACGACCTTTCCCCAATTTTTCTTTAGAATTGGCTCAGTAATTACCGAATAATTTAAATTCGAAATATAAATTTTCTACATAATGCTTATCAGTGACACCTCATTCAATTTATCCGCGAATATCCGCGGAATTCTGAGAAACAAAAACTGATTTAGTATCACCATAATATGCTTATTATATGCTGCTGCCATTGGCTGCCGGTTCCGCTTAATCGCTGAGCTATAGAGAGTCAAATTTATCGAAAAATGTGAAACCTAAAGAAAACCTCGGAAAATTACTAACTTCGTAGTTCCAAAAACATTAATTTAAAATTCTACGTAGTCCCTCACACTACGAAACAGTTGCATATCCTTTTATAGTTGATGAAAAAATTAATGCTTGGTAACTAAAAGAATTGAAACCCTAGGGCTCCGCTTATTTACTAATTTTAGTCTACAACATTCAGGTCGCTAATATTCTATCGAATATCGAACTCCACACCATTTCTAGCTTACATTTTCCAGTCATAAGTGGACACCCAGCCGTAACAGTTCCAAATGCATTCTGATTTTTCCTGGTAAGGGAACTACTGGGTATGAGCCTTTCCTTCTTTCATTTTTTGCTAAGTATAAGGGCCGGATTTAAGTAAGCCACTCAAACTCAAGTGACTGATTTTCGAGTGATTTGGAGTTTAAACTGGAGTATGGTGAGAGCTGCTTCGAATCTCAACTCCAAACTCCTATGCCACATCAATGGGAAAAACTCGTTCTTGAATACCAACTCTTCTCTGAAAGAATTACTCAAGTCGAATCAACCCAAACACTTACTCAAGTGGTGTACCTAAATCCGGCCCTAAGTCCCTTTGCGATCTAAGTCACCGCCCGTGAAAATCTCACAAATGGGCACTGATTCTAATTATTTTGTAAAACACCTATGACTAATAGTTTCGCAAAAATTCAAGAATCATAGGAACACAAAATTTATACTAATTTTTTTTGGCATATGACTTCATTTTCATTGGTAAATACTACTACCTTGGACTAGCAAACTTTGTCTCATAATTTGCTGTCTTAATAAATTCCAACATTCATTGATAGGGCGATGGCCAACGTCAAATAAAATTATTGATTGATAAAATCAAATAAAAAAATTCTTTTAGCAAAATTTCGCATACAGAATATTCAACTTTCATAAAAAGTTTTATTTCATCTAAAAATGTTAAATAGATTTCTATCATCTTCATATCATTTGTGAGAATATAAACAATATTAGACTTGCATAATTAAAATCGGGCTGACAACATTCCATTTCTTAGAACGTGTAACAGGCAGACGGCAGCGTAAATTTCATAACCCTTCTACGAACACACTGTCCGTGGTAAAAAACGATTCAAATCAGCGTTGCAGTAAGAAATATGCTTAATCGTACCTAATTTAGTATGGTTATGCTGAAGTTAGTTAAATATTTTGTTTGATGTTTTTAGCCAAATTTTTCAATGATTCCACCTACTGTGCAGAGGTGGAAAGTACAAGTCCAAAAAAGTCCAAAAAGCATTTTGGTTCTCCTGCATGAAATGCTGGTAGTAAATTTAAAAGCCATAGCCAAACTAGTCACTTACATTAGGTGTACGAATTCCCAAATTCCAATTTTTCGAATATCTTTCCAAAATGTTTCCAATGTCGAAATTCGAAACGGATTCGCTTTCCGAAATTCCAAAATATAATTTTTGTTTCTCTAGCATGTGAGGTGGCGACAATTAGCTGTAACATACTAACATAAAAATAACTACATATTGTGACAGAGACAAAATAGTTTGTATTTTGTCGTCAGTTAGTTTTTTATTATTATTATTAGTTAATTAGAAATTATGTTAATTTATAATTTGTTATTGAGTGTTATATTTTTATTTTAGTTCATAATTATGTTAATGAATAGGGTTATCTCGGAAAGAAATTATTTTTATTTATTATGTTTATTATCTGTATTATTATACTTGTGTTTTTAACTTTTCAAAGAAAAGTTTATGCGAATTAATTTACATTTATTCCTAGAAGTTTAAGTTAAATTTAACCCAAGTTGGGGTTACTAAAGTTCGCACTATGACTTATACAGCGCTACAATTTTAACTAATGGATTCAGTATCTTGGGAGAGTTCTACTAGAGCTCAGTTGAGTACAATACCAAGAGGTTTTCTTTAAGCAATAAATACTTGAAAATTAAAAGAGCGTTTTCTTGTATATTTTTATTGTTAGAGAAATCTGAAAGTTTAAAGTTACTATTTTGTTTAGGTAAAATTCTGCTTAAAGTTAGCAGGATTGTAACAATATTTAAACCAAAACCAAATTGCATCGCTCATACTGAGTGCATTCGATGGATCGCTAGACTTACCATCTGGGGAGTTTAAAGATTTAAAATAATTCACTGTAAACCCGGGCGGCAGTAGTCGGTTTTATTAGTTTACTCTGCCAGCCAGTCGGATAAGCGAAAGCTAATTACCGCATATAATTCGGCTCTGTTTGTTGTTGAAGGTTACGTTTCCACTGTAATGCTTAGCTCAATCAGAACAAATGAAGTTATTCCAAACGAAAGTGAAATAACCTGAATTGGTTATCCTGATGATATTAGGTAGTTTAGCTTTAAAAAAATGAATTATTAAAATTTAATTTAATATAAACTGTTGGACGTGGAGTCTCAACTTTGGAATTTGAAGTAGTTACTTTCATTTTTTCAGTTAACCTAGGAATAATAATCAACTTGTCATGTTGTAGCTACTTGCGTGTAATGCGTTGACATGAAATGAGGAATGTGGTAAGTGTATTTAGAACACTTTGTTTTCGGAATTTCGTACGGTTCAGGAATAAATTTAGATACATTTCGCAAATTGAGAAACTGTTAACATCACTGCTTGCCGGCACTTGAATTATGGTGTAAAACCAGTTGGTGAAAGTGTTGAGGTTTTTTTGTAATTTTGGTTATAAAGTGGATGTTCAAAAGTTACTATGCATGAAGGAAGCAAAACTAAAACCCATGCAGAAAAACATGGATAAAGTCATAGTCATTATCTCGTTCTCTTCACTCACATTGTCCCCAATAACTTATAAATCAAAAATTAAAAATTGAAATAAAACTAATTTTGAAATAAGTTTTTTATTTACTGATAGTAGTAAAGTGATAATTCGTATTTATTAGCTATTCCTGTAAAATTCACAAAAATGACTTACTTATACCCATCCCTGTAGTGTATTATACTATAGTCCCATGATCTTTGGTGGAGAAAACCTTCCGGTTATACTTCAACCCGTTTTAAGATGGTTGTTAGTTTATTGTACTGTTCACTTCAATTCTTAGGCAGCCCAAATCGAGTAGTGAACCATGTAACCTTTTTCCGTTGTTTAAAGATTGCGTGTGACAATGTTATATTTAACTAATCCCATAACCCACACATCAACTCGCCTCCCCTATCACACACATCCCCTCGCATCCAGTAACCCACAGATCCCCTACCATACACATCCCGTCGCATCCCATATCATACACATCCCTCGCATGAAAAACCCACATCCCCTCGAATCCCATAATTCACACATCTCTTCGCATCCCATAACTCACACATCTCTTCGCATCCCATAACACACACATCCCGTCGCATCCCATAAGCCATACATCCCCTCTTACTCCATAACCCATACATCCCCTCGCACCCCATAACCCACACATCCCCTTAGTATCCCATAACCCACACATCCCCTATCACACAAACACTTCGCGTTCCATAAACCACACATCCCCTTGCATTCCATAACCCACACATCCCCTTGTATCCCTTATCATATCCATTCCCTCGCATACCATAACTCACACATCTCCTCGCATCCCATAACCCACACATCCCCTCGCATCCCATAACCCACACATCCCCTCCCACTCCATAACCCACACATCCCCTATCACATAAATACTTCGCGTCCCATAAACCACACATCCCCTTGCATTCCATAACCCACACATCCCCGCGCATCCCTTACCATATACATCTCCTCGCATCCCATAACCCACACATCCCCTCGCATCCCATAACCCACACATTCCCTCGCATCCCCTACCATACACATCCCCCCGTACCCCATGACCAACACATCCCCTCGTATGCCATAACCCCACACATTTTTTCGCATCCCCTCGCAGCCCTTAACCCACATATCCCCTCGCACNTCCCCTCGTATGCCATAACCCCACACATTTTTTCGCATCCCCTCGCAGCCCTTAACCCACATATCCCCTCGCACCCCCTTCCATACACATCCCTTCGCATCCCATAACCCACACATCCTTTCGCATCCCCTATCTTACCATCCTCTCGCATCTTATAACCCACACATCCCCTCGCATCCCATAACTCACACATTCCCTACTATACACATCGCCTCGCATCCAATAACCCACACATTCCCTCGCATCCTATAACCCACACATCTCCTCGTATACCATCACCCACACATCCCCTTGCATTCCCTACCATACACATCCACTCGGATCCCATAACCCACACATCCCCTCGCATCCCATAACCCACACATCCCTTCTCATCCCCTACCAAACACATTCCCTCGCATTCCCTACTGAATTTGCGAATATGCTATTCTTGGTTTTTGACGTGCTTGATCATGAACAATACATAAATTTGTGAAAGCACCATAATGTGCCACCAATTCACTTAACGTTGTGCTTCTCAAACGTTTTTAAGCTTTTGAGATGGTAATTTGGTATTTTTGGAGAATGAGAAGAGGACAAAACCGGTTCAAAATTCTGGATTGATTATTGATTCAAATTATGGAATCGAAATGAGTTGTGGCCCGGTCGCGCTTAACAATACTACGAGGGCAGTTAGTGTTAAATGAGGCAGGCAGCATTTCCCCGGTAGTATAGTCTGTCGTAAATTGTGCAATCAGAGGCTCCCGGTGACCATAAGTGATATTTGGTATCCCATCAATTCAAGATTATGTGTATCATAGACGACATATTCTTGTCTACATTGGAAGTAAGTGAGATCATATTGAGGAAGTTTTGCGTTATTTTCAATATTACATCCAGCAATTTTCACTGATGATGCTTATGTAACAACCGAGCCCAGCAAAGCTAACGAATTTATTCTGTGATTTGAAAATGTATTCCAAATCTTCAGTCCCTCGGCGATTGAAGGCTGTGGATTTATAGTAAAGCTATTATGTTATAGACAGAGTGAATTTAAATTATGTATTTAAATGTACGTTTTCAGTGCGTTCAAAAAAATTTTAAGTTGATTTTTGATTTACATATGTTCCAGTTAACGAATTGAGTAGCACGATTATTATTACAGGGTATGGTTGAAGTAAGCAGACAATGGAACTGCAGGAATGGGATACGGGATGAGTATAGACGGCTTTTTTTTTAGTATGTGATTTTTCAGCTATACTTTCTCCATTGTCTGCTTACTTCATCCATACCCTGGGAAGTTTGACGAAGGCACCAGTGTTCGGCATCCCGTCTTTCCCGTCCCCGTCCGTACGGGTTTGGACGGGGACGGGGACCCTTTTTCGCTCAAAAGACGGGGACGGGACGGGGACGGGACGGGTGAGTCGAATTTTTGTGAATGACAGGGACGGGTGAGTTGATTATTTTGAAAAGACGGGGACAGGACGGGGACGGGTGAGTCGAATTTTTGAGAAAGACGGAGACGGGTGAGTTCATTATTTTGAAAAGACAAGGACGAGACGGGGATGGGTGAGTCGAATTTTTGAGAAAGACGAGGACAGGTGAGTTGATTATTTTGAAAAGACGTGGACGGATGAGTCGATTATTTTGAAAAGATGGGGACGAGTGAGTCGATTATGTGAAAAAGACGAGGACGGGTGAGTCGATTATTTGGGAAATACGTGGACAGGACGGGGACGGGTGAGGATGTTTAGTATGAAAGAAGGGTAACACGGTTTTTTAGGAAAGACGGGGACGGAGAAGTCTGTTTTCTACGAAAGACTGGGACGGATGAAGACATTTTTTTTAAATACGGGTGTTATTCAAACACAGACTTCCAACTTAGCTTTATTGGAAATCGAAATTTTAATTATTAGAGCTCACTAATATAAAAGTTTCGATTTTGATTTGGAGAGCTTACAATGTTGCTATATTGTTACGGTTTGGCTTCACTGCTGACTCTTCTGGGTCAACAATGAGCCAAAATGAGTATCCAATTGTTGTTCTTAGAGCTACTTAGCTCTAAGAACAAATTAAAACAAATGTTTTTTTTTGTCTGGCCAAATAAAACAAAAATAACCCTGTGTAATGAAATGCTTTCCCCGAATTGAATATGAAAATTTCTACAAGCTAGTTTTACTTTATCGTCACATGATTTTTCCCGTTGTAAACGTAAATTAATTTCAAACACAGTGTATACATTATGAACAAAAATTTTCATAACTGAATTGAGAATGAAAGTACCTATTTCGATCTTATCAGTTTTAGGAAAATTTACGCATCTGGAAAAGTGATCATTTTAAGCCAGTTGACAGACACAGTTGAGTATTCTCGGATACTACAAATATACATATCATAATAAAACCATATGTAGAGAGTCCAGTATTTCAGTTTCTAAAAGCAACGACTCTAAATCCAAAATTTTTTACAACCCTGAACTTCTCAAATTTAAAAATGGCAAAACTTGTTTATATTTTAGCTCTCCTTTGTACAATTACAATTTCAACCTGCCAAGGCCAATATACACCAAAAACGACGCTCTACTCCAATACTGGATGCAATGGCTCCTACCTCAGCCTTATGAGTACAAATATAGCCTTGAAAAATATTGGCTATGACCAGACAGTTTATGCTTACTCCGTCCTTTTAACTGAAACGTAAGACAACCAACAAATCAATAAAAAAAAATTTTTTTTTTGGGAGTACTTTCATAAACATTAAATTAAATAGCTGAATTAACTCATTGGCTATCCCACTTTCCCACTCTCGTAGGTGGCTCTTTTACGACTTTGAGAGGTTCAATCTTCATAGGAGAGAAAGTATGGAGTATATTTTCGAATCAAAGAACACATGCGTCGACTTTGCTACTCTCGGGAGACACGTTTCATCAGTGAAAATTGCTGGATAGTGAGGAGCGGAAAGTGCCGCTGAATGAATGAAAGTACAAAGTAGGTGGGGATGGGTACCTAAAAAGGTACCTGGAAGGATGTGATGATGGAGATGGTGGCTCCGAGGGATCCAATAGCCCGGTGGGGCAAACAATACACTAAGTCCCGTAAGGGACAAACAACCCAAAAAGACCAATAAATGAAGTCCCTCCTGGGACTTCAAACAACACAAACACAACCAAATAAATAATAATAATTTACTATAGTGATTGGCAACAGCCAATCACTTTACTCCAACAAACAAACACAAACAAAAGAATACAAATAAATAAATAATTATATTTTAGGCAGAGAGAGGAGAACCAGCCAGTCCCAGATCCTGATCCAGTATGCTGGGACAACGCCCTTCCGCCACATGGCGCACTCCTTCCCCTGCCCATCAGGCATGGGCACTTTCTTTCCCACAATAGTTTGCTGACTACAGATTCGCCTCGATTAACTTCTATAAATATACCTACTTCCAAGGTACACAAGAATATTGTTACGATGTGTTCTCTCTGTCCTGTCTCCTGACAGGACAAGAGACACCACCGACTTCTCAGTCCCAACCCACCCACCAAATCCCAGACAAACTTACGGACGAACGGATGGATCCTGGACTCGACCGATGACACGACCCGATGTCACAAAATAAAACTGGACTGACCACAAATAATAACAAAAATACAAACTTTTATTTAACTTGTCTGTGAGCACTAAGCTCACAGACAACAAAACTCAAAAACTCTCAGGAGAGAGAAACCAAAAACACGTCTTGGCCTACTGATGGCCAGGACGCGACTGACTTGGAAAACTGTCCTCATGCAGTTCCTTTCTTTTGGAGAACTGCATGGGGGCGTTTTTCCAATAAAATTACATAAAAATTATCTTGTCTGTGAGCACTAAGCTCACAGACAACTACCAAATGATTGAATTAACAAAGTCTGCGAGCACTAAGCTCGCAGCAAAATTAACAAAAATAATAATAATAATAATCATAATTATTATTGGCGCTGCTCCGTTTCAATATGTCTACTTCCAAGGTACACAAGAAAATGTCACCTATGATGTGCCAAACCTTTCGTTGGCAAAATATCAAGAGTCGTTTATCATCACCGGAGCCTCTGATTGGACAATTTACGACAGACCATACTACGGGGGGAATGCTGTGTGTCTCAAGATTAAGGAGTCTCCATATTACAAACCTGCATTTGTATCTGACATAGAAGAACTTAAGATACCGTACGGTTCCATCGCTTCTGTTCGACTAGACTGTTTCACTACGAACGTTTTATTTATTGACGTCAATTCTTCCTCTGGAACACATAACTACCTTACCAACTTATAATCTTTTTCATTATGCTACTTGCTATATTGATCTTAAATCACATTTTTGATTATATTATGTACGACAAAGACCTTAAGAATANAACACATAACTACCTTACCAACTTATAATCTTTTTCATTATGCTACTTGCTATATTGATCTTAAATCACATTTTTTATTATATTATGTACGACAAAGACCTTAAGAATAAAAAAAACATTTCATGCAACTATGTGTAGCATGTTAATTTTTGTTAAAGAAACTGTAAGGCTTCGGACATTCATATGTAAGGTGCCGAAGAGAGTATCATACCGAGTTAAGACAATTAGCTATTAAGTATTCAAAAGAAGGTGTAAAACCTCACAAAATGAAAAAAAACATTACACGTTTTTGGATAATAATTCGTTGAAAGCCGACATCGAAATCGAAACATCTAGTGGTTACCATTTTAGATACAGTGTTATTTGCGTATTCATAATCGAAATCTTCTTAAGAATAGTAACGCTGAGTTTGCTCCTCTGCTCAACGTTAGCAAACTTAGCGTCACTCTCCTTATGAAGATCCCCATTACCAATTTCCAAATAACACTCTGTGCTATCGAATTAGAAATATCTTCATTATTTATTTTTTATTCGAAACAAAAATCTTACAAATTATAATTTAACCAGATTGTTCAGTGTGGTTGAAGCAGAAGTGGCGTTAATGGTCACAACGTTCGCTGAGAAGCAACCTCTTCTAACAGAAGCCATAGAACCGTAAGGTATTCTTGGAGTATTTTTCTCTAAGTCGGGTATAATTGCAGGTTCATAGGAAGGAGAAGACTTAACTCTGATACAGGTAGCATTTCCACTGTAATTAGGTCTGTCATATAGTGTCCAAGCAGAGGTTCCGGTGATTATTATTGACTTTTGGTATCCTGCCAAGCTAAGGCTTGGCGAATCAGATAATAGAAATTCCTCCCTATCTTGGAAGTACGTGTATTCAAAAAAACCAATCGAGTTAACGCGGTAGTCATCACAATATCCAGCAAATTTAAGTGAGGAGATGTATCCGCCAACCCTATCAAAGTCTACGCATGTGTTCTTTGATTGAAAGATATACTCCATGTTTCCAGCACCTGTGGGGTTGAAATGTGTATTTTCGTAAAAGAGCCATCTGTGGAATAGTAAGGAATGAATAACAAGTTAGTTTCTTGAAATGTGAGAATTTAGTATATTGTCAAAACAAAGTACTTTTTTTTGATTAACTTACGTTCCAGTTAAACGGACGGAGTAAGCACGGTTGTCAAACCCAAATTCCGCCAAGTCAGAGAAAAATCTATTCGGAAGGTTGACGTACGAGCCACTACATCCGATGTTGGAATAGAGCGACACCGATGGGAAGTATGGACCTTGGCAAGTTGAAATTGTAATAATTGTACAAAACAGAACTAAAATGTAAACAGCATTTGCCATTTTGAGAAGCTCAGGGTTGTAAAACAGTAGTTTGGATTTAGAAGCGAAGCTTTTTGAAATTGAAATGCTCTAACTCTCCAGACATTTATTTATATGAACAGATAATATATGAAATCCAGACACTCAATTATTATTTGCTGATTGAATTAAAACTGTACATAACTTTTTCAGTAGTTGTGCAAATATCAACTGATAAAAATTTTAATCAATACTTGAGCAAAAATCTCAATTTTTAAACATTTGAGTGAAATGGGGTGATTATTTCCTATTGTAATTGAAGCAAATTGTTTTTGGAAATATTTTGAAGGGTTCCAAATAAAATTATAATTAGTTAATCAATACGTCTTCGGTGTGTCCAAATCAATCAGATGACTAGTGGATGACGAGTCACGGAATCATTTAATCCTATCATTAATTTAAATTTGTACTTGTGTACAGTGTAAATTTGAATTTGATTGACATAATTAACAATTTAGATTTCAGGCTTCCGAAACCGTTCATTCATTTTGGCTACTTATTATTTGGACAAATCCGAAAAATTATTTTCGACTAAACTTTGGAGAATACTTTTCACCTTTACAAAAATTGTTTCCAAAAATTGGCTGAAAATGGCTTCCTCATCCTTAGGTTATACTACTCCTTCTAATCATCCTATCCCCTCCAAATCCTCCAAAAGAACCCTCTCTCGTAATCAATGGAAAGCCGCCAAACTGGCTGAAGTAAATAAAATTGGATTTGAAGATATACATAACTTGGATAATACTTCAAACCAAAATACTGCTGTCCAAAATCTGCAGAATCAAGTTGACCTAGAAGATATACCTTTCTCAATTCCTCCCGAATCTTCCTCTTTATGTGCTCAGGCAACCTCAATCAGTAAAAACAACCCACGTGAACTTGGATTGATTTGGCTCTCTTCAACCCTAGAATATGACCCTGAAAAATCAATATCGAAAATTGGACAATACGACAAACCATACTACGCACAGTAGGTGGAATCATTGAAAAAATTGGCCAAAATTCCAATTTTTGAAAGCAGGAATTTTGAGTTTTGTGAATCTAGACTTGTTATATAGACCGACGAGGACCTTTCCCCAATTTTTCTTTAGAATTGGTTGAGTAATTACCGAATAATTTAAATTCAAAATATCAATTTTCTACATGATGCTTATCAGTGACACTTCATTCAACTTATCCGCGAATTTCCACGGAATTCTGAGTAAAAAAAAAACTGATTCAGTATCACCAAAATATACTTATTATATGTTGCTGCCAATGGCTGCCGGTTCCTCTTAATCGCTGAGCTATCGAGAGTCAAATTTGCCAAAAAATATGAAACCTAAAGGAAAAATTTTGACTTCATAGTTCAAAAATTATGAATTTTAATTTTAAATTCTGCTGAGTCCCTCACACTACTAAACAGTTGCAAATCTTTTTTTAGTTGAAAAAATTAATGCTTGGTAACTCCAAGAATTGATACCCTTGGGCTCCGCTTATTTACTAATTTTAGTCAGAACATTCATATCTTTAATATTCTTCTGAACCTTCACTTCTTTCATTTTTTGCTAACTATGAGTCCTTTACGATCTAAAGTATGTAAGTGATGTAAATCACAGCGCCTGAAAATCTCACAAATAAGGACTGATTCTGATTATTTTATAAAAGACTTATTACTAATAGTTTTGCAAAAATTTAAGAATTATAGGAAAACAAAATTTATACTTATTTTTTTTGATATATGCCTTCATTTTCATCTGCAACTACTGCTACTTTGCACTAGCAAACTTTGCCTCATAATTTGCTCTTTATAAATTCCAAGAAAAATAATTTTGTAGCAAAATTTTGCCTACAGTATATTCTACTTTTATCAAAAATTGTATTTTCATCTAAAAATTTTGCGCTTTCTTGTATTTTCTTATTGTATAAATCTATTCTATTTCTTGCTATTCGTACACAGATAGTTTCAATTGTTATTGTTCTTAGGATTCTTAATTTTTGCAAGAACGACTATTACTCTAAGTCTTTTATAGAATAATTATAATTCGTGCTTATTTGTGAGATTAGTTCAAGGGAGGTTACTTATGATGCAAAGAGAACCTTAGCTTAGCAAAACTTGCAAGGATAAAAGGCTCGTACCCAGAGGTTAACTAATCAGAAAGAATATTTAAAGAAAAAGAGGTAATGCGGAAGAATATGTAGCAAAGCCTTTCGAGTTAAAACTCATTTGTATGTTGCAGCAGCAAAATTGTGTGAGAAGTTTTGTTTTCAAATTCAAATTTAATTAACTTAGAAATGGCGAATCCAGTAGAGTCAAAGTTTTTGAGAAAAGAAATAGTGGAAATGTTTATAACGAACGACTATAGCACTAATATATCCGACAGCATAGAATTAGTGAAAAGTGGACTGAGGCCAGATTTTTCAAAAATTGAAGAACAGAGACTTAAGAAACGTTTTGTCGACTCTGCGGACAAAATTCAAGGAAAGATGGCAAAAATCCCGAAGGACCAGAGAGAACTTCGAAATAAATAACCAAGACTGGCTTAACGCTAAATTCACTGTAAGTAAACCTTAATTATCTAGCTCTAATGCGATCATAACTACTAGTTCTGCAAAAATGAGACATCCATGTAATGCAGTAGACTCATTGTTCAAATATTCCCAACTAAGTTTGTGATAAACGTACTCTTACCTGAATAGGTTCCTTCAAGTTTTTTGGCACCAACTGCTCCTGCCGAAGAAAATATTAGGGGTCGCCGAAAAATTTCGTTTGGAGAAGCGTCCGATAGAACAAAAAGGCGTGCAGCTGGGGACCTTACGCGTGAAGAAGATAACCCGATGGAAAAGCTCCTAATGGCTGGGAAAATGTCTGCTAGAGCGAAAGGAAAGAATGACCTCGCTTTCATCATTTCTGTGGCTATGAAAAGCCCATCAAGGCCAACAAAATTGAGACGAGTTTTGTTTCAACCCGAACAGAAGATTTTGAGATACTCACCGGAGGATGGGTTAGGTTTGATAATCGATTGCGATTTGACTAAAAATCAATATTTAAGAATCCGGTCAGGTGCTAAGTCGAAAGGTGTTGATATTTACCCAAACTGTGACAGTGTGAGGGAAGCCAAGAGAAATTGCAGCCCTTCTCCTACTTCAATGAACGTAACCGATACAGTTTCCAAAGTGAAACTTCAGGACTTGTTGAATCATTGGATTTCGAATTGTTCAGCTCTCCAGTGAAGTGCTTATGCAAAGTTTATCTAATTCAGGAAAATCTTCACTAAATTTGAACCTCATCGTATCTTGGGGAATGGATGGGAGTTCTGGACATTCAGTTTATAAGCAAAAGTTGCCAGAAGGGATTGATGACTATAACATGTTTGTTAGAAGTTTAATTCCATTAAGGTTGTTGGAATCTGATACCATCTTTTGGACTAACAGAAACCCCCCAGTCTTACAGATTCTGCAGACCAATTAAATTTGAGTTCATAAAGGAGTCTCTGCACTATATTACAAATGAAGTCTCAAATATTCAGGACCAAATTGTACACCTTCTCCCAATTACAGTAAGACTTTCTGAACAGCACAGTGTTTCTGTCAATTTCTCAATGTACATGACACTCATCGTTGGCAAAGTTTTAAATTTCGTTACCAACAACAAATCAACATTATCTTGTCCAATTTGTAAATCAGTTCCCAGTAAATTTAACAATCTAGATAATGGAGTTTTTAACCCAGACCCTAATACTCTCCAGCACGGCATCAGCCCTCTTCATAGTTGGATTCTATTTTTCGAGTGCTGTCTGCATATTTCGTACCGGCTTGGATTTAAGCAGTGGCAGGCGAGAGGGCCACTACTTGCCGAATTGTTAACAGCCAAGAAACATTCAAGCTGCAATACGCTCTCAGATGGGACTGCTTGTTGACGTCGTGAAAGCTAATGGATATGGAACTACAAATGACGGTAACACTGCTAGGAGAGCATTCTCGGATTGGAAAAAGTTTGCAACAATTCTTGGATTAAATGTGGAACTTGTCAAACGCTTTCATTTAATCTTAATTTGTTTGTCATCTTTGTTACCACTCCACCCACAACTGTTTGGCAAATTCTGTTTTGAAACTGTCAAAATTCATGTGAATAAATACGACTGGTATCCGACGCATTCAAGTGTCCACAAAGTGTTAATGCATGGCTCCCAGATCCTAATGGGCTCTGTTCTTCCACTAGGAATGTTAAGTGAAGAAGCTTCTGAGACACGCCATAGACAGACAAAGCGAGATAGACTATCCCACACCAGAAAATCAAGTCGAATAAATACGAATACTGACTTACACAACAGAGGGCTCGACACTTCTGACCCAATAGTCTCGACCTTTAGCTTTGATACACGTCTCAAGAAAAATAGAAAGCTCAAAAAGCAACTTCCTCAAGAAATCATAGATATGGTAATTGTACCAGACTTTTCCGAATCGGAAGATTCAGAAACTGACGAGGCTGAGGATGTGGAAGATCATACCGGATTGAATATTATTTACGAGAAATTGGAAGATCTTCAGTTGTCCGAAGAAGAAGAGCTTAACTAGTGTTAGTTCGTGTATAAATGTTAAATAAATCAGCAACATATTTCACATTTTTTGTGAGAATATAAGCAATATTAGACTTGTATAATTAAAATCGGGCTGACAACATTTCATTTTCTAGAACGTGTAACAGGCAGACGGCACGGTAAATTTCACAACCCTTCTACGAACACACTATCCGTGGTCAAAAACGATTAAAATCAGCGTTGCAGTAGGAAATACGCTTAATTGTACCTAATTTAGTATGGTTACGCTAAAGTATGTTCAATATTTTGTTTGATGTTTTTGGCCAAATTTTTTAATGATTCCGCCTACTGTGCTACGGGGGAAATGCTGTCTGTCTCAAGATTAATAAATTCTCTCCATATTACGAACCTGCATTTGTACCCGACATAGAAAAACTAATTCCAAAGATACCATATGGTTCCATTGCCTCTGTTCGAAAAGGATGTTTCACGCCCAATGTCGTGTCATGTCTCTTCTTCCTCCAGAACACATAGTTAACTTGCCAAATTATTAAACTTCATCATGCTACCTTTGACCCTGAATGACCTTCAATTGACTTGAAATATTTAACTTTTATTATATGAATTATATGCTCTAGAGTTCCAAAACGTCTCACAACATATTAGACTTGTGCGACACTTTTTGACCAATGAAAGTGAACAAAACTTTCTAGCAATGATTTTCAGTAACTTCAGCAGTCTATATAATGTGTCAAAGTGTGTGACCTACAACCAATATTTAAGTTTCCGCAAAATCATTCCGCAAAAATTTTGTCTTCTTATCTGAACGCACTGAATTTCATTCATTCAGAAAATCATTGTTTAATAAATCATACGATTTATCATTAATGATAAATCGTGATGTGGGAATGAACGGGAGGGATGCGGGAAAGCATAGAAGGTATGTGGGAATAGACGAGAGGGCTGTAGGAAAGCACGTGAGGAATGTGGGAATGGACGGAGGGTTGCGAAAATGGACGGGAGGAATGTGGGAATGGACAGGACGAGTGTGGGAATGCAAAAGATGGATGCTGGGTTGCACGGGAGAGCTGTGGGAATCCATCGGAGGGATGCGGGTATGGTCGGGAGAGCGGCGTGAAAGCACGGGAGGAATGTGATAATGGTTGGGAAGAATGTGGGAAAGCACGGGAGGAATGCGGAAAAGGTCGGGAGACCTGTGGGAAAGCAGGGGAGGAATGCCGGAAAGGTCGGGAGGGCTGTGAAAAAGTACAGGAGAAATGCGAGAAAGGTCGGGAGGAATTCGGGAAAGGTCAGGAGGGCTGTGGGAATGCACTTAAGAAATGCGGTAAAGATCGAAAGGGCTGTGGGAAAGCTAGGGGCGGATGCGGAAAAGCACGGGAAGACTGTGGAAAAGCATGGAAGGGATGCGGGAAAGGTTGGAAGTGTTGTGGAAAAGCACGGGAGGGATGCAGGGAAGGTCGAAAGGGCTGTGGAAAAACACGAGAGGGATTTTGGAATTGTCGGGAGAGCTGTGGGAAAGCACGGGAGAGATGTGGAAAAGGTCGGGAAGGCTGTGGGGAAGCACGGGAGGGATGCGGGAATGGTTGGGAGGGCTGCGGGAAAGCACAAGAAGGGTGCTGAATGGTCGGAAGGGCTGTGGGAATGATGCAACGTTAGAGATGCGGACTCTAAAGTTTGGCAACTGTTGGATTTAAATTCTGACGCCCCGTCCTTGGGGAAGTCGAAAAGGGGTGTATGGAAACAAATCCTTACGCTCCGGCCTTTATGGTACCAAATGACCCTAGGAGTTTGCGAGTTAAAGACATTTTTTTCATAAACCCTTATCGTTAGCTCAACTGCTTAGTTGTCGAAAGATTGCTAACCGTCCTCACGCGGGGTTTCACAACCATCCTGTGGGTTTTCGCAGCTCTCGGAGGGTTCCCTAAGCCCTCTCGTGTGTGCCCACAGCTCTTCCGTAGGTTCTCACAGCCCCCCATGGGTTCTCGCTTCCTCCCGATGGTTCCCGCAGGCTCCTTGTGGGTTTCCACATCCCTCCCATGGGTTACTTCAGCCCTTCCCTGGGCTCTCGCAACCCGACCGTGGGCTCCCGCAGCTCTCCCGTGGGTTTCCGTATTTATCCCGTGAGTTCCCACAGCCATCCTGTGGGCGCCCGCATCCCTTTTGTAGGTTCCCACAGCTCTCCCGTGGTTTCCCTCATTTCTCTCGTGGGTTCCCACAGCCCTCCCGTGGGCTCTCGCAGCCCCCCGTGGGTTCCCGTAGCCCCCCGTTGGTTCCCGCAGGCTTCCCGTGAGTTCCCGTATTTCTCCCGTGGGTTCTCACAGCTCTCCCGTGTCTTCTCTCAGCCCTCCAGTTGGTTCCCGCAGCCCTCCTGTTGATTCTCGAAGTACTCTCGTGGGTTCCCGCCGCCTCCCCGTGGGTCGCCGTAGCTTCGCTTAGGTTGCCTTAACGTATTCGAATTTATTTTGTGATTTTGATTTATAATTTACACAAAAAAAAATTGAAAATTAAAATTTTTTTGTTAACTCAACTTTAGTTTGATGAAACTCACATTCATAGCAAATCTGAAGAAAATCCATCAATATTTAGCGAAACTAAAACTGTTAGAATGATTTTTTCTATTATTCATTATTTTCATTGTTGTAGCCGTAGGTTTTCAATCACCTATCCCTGTACAACTTATGGGACTACAACAATAAAAAACATACCAACTTTGAAAGTTAATAAAAAGTTTATTTTTCAATACTTTGAAATAAAATTCAAAACTCCGCTAGATATTTGTATGTTCTAAATATTTAAAAAGTTTGAAGGTAATCCGTTAAGATTTACAAAAGTTACAGTTGTTAGGAACACCAAAAACTCTAATGGTAATTTTCCATTAGTGACCAGGACGGCCATTTTGTAAACGAAATGAATAAAAAAGATTCTATAATTTGTTGAGGCATGATTCAAAACTTTGATTTTATTTATTTATTATTGTAATCCCTAATCTTTAATCTTCAACATTCTCCCATATTTCCACCATTACATCATGCTTGACATTTCAAAAGACATGAATTTTTCGACACATTTCGAGTTTCGATTTATCCGACAGAATTGTTAACTGTACATTGATATTGAAGGTTTTTAACCGGATGAAGTCCATTAGTAACATCCGCAATGGTCACAGTATACGACCATGATTGTATCGGATTTGGTGGTGACTGGTTCCCTGTCAAACTATTATTTTGGACAACTGTCAAAGGGAGAATGAGTGCAAGACCATTGTGAAGAATTTCTTGGACAGTGTCATCGCGAAAGTGACTCACACCATGTAAGCGACCAGTCTAACGATGGATCCTACAACCACCTTCCCACATGACCTTGAATTTCTTTTAGAAAAATTTAATAAAGGTCCTTATTTAAACAACACAACGTGTACGGTAGGGAATGTGTAGGTTATGGGATGCGAGGGGATGTGTGGGTTATGGGATGCGAGGGGATGTGTAGCGTAGGGGATGTGTGCGTTATTGGATGCGAGGGGATGTGTATGGTTAGGGATGCGAGGGGAAGTGTGGGTTATGGGATACGAGGGGATAGGTAGAGGATGTGTGGGTTATGGGATGCGAGGGGATACGTGAGTTGTGGGATGTTAGGGGATATGTGGGTTTATAAGATGCGAGGAGATAAGTTTTTTTTTGTAAGTTTATTTGACTTTTTGGGTTTCGCCCAATCAAGAAGGTAGGGACTTTGTCTGAAAATCCCACAGACTTCCTTTTTCGATATTTCTGCTGCCTCGAACCAAGCCCCGCTCTTTTTACGTGCACGTGTACACAACCTTTTCAGGCGTCTGGTAGCGTGGATACTACTACGCATACTTTACCTACTTTACGTGAAAGGGGGTGAGCTATTGATGTTTATCATACTCTGTTGGGAAACCTTATCGGTATCTTTGAATATCATGGTATGGCTCCAGACTCACGAAGATACAGGCAGTCTGGCTCCATTCCTAGTCAAAGTGATTAAGGACTGAAAAACCAACAGAAACAGCTGTTGTACCTGTGCTAGATTGTTAGTCTAGCTCAAGGAATGGCACCGATCCAACACCGATAACCATAACACACTGCTTAGCCAGAACAACACAATAGGAAAATATGTCCTCGGGCCACTCTAGGCTGGTATATTAGTTTGTTTTGAGATGCGAAGGGATGTGAGTTATTGGATGGGAAGTGGTGTGTATTATGGGTGATGAGCGGATGCGAGGTTTATGGGTTATGTTAAGCGAGGTGACGACGTATGCTAATGATACTGTCGTAGAAAATGTAGGAAGCCTGCTAATACGAGGATAACTAAATGACAATGATTATTTGTAACCGAAGTGGTGACCAAAGCGTCAACCACTAAACCCAAATTAATTTGTTTATGGGCGGAAATGTGATGGTGATGCTCTTTTTTTAGACCAACAGCAGATGATGAAAAATGAGTTGATATAATCTAGAAGTTGATATTTGCTTACTTTTAACGAATAAGATAAATACTAGTACCAAAAACAATCCTATCACTCGGCCGTATGCCTCAGTAACTAGGTAACATTAATTGAATAATATTAATTTACTAAAACTAGAATCTCAAAAAACCTTATGGTCCGAGAAAAAACACGTTCTTTTTCCACAACCCTCACATACTCCAATACTTTTCGTTCTCTCGAAGATCCCTCAGCCCGCTAAACTACAACTATTGAATCCTCGTGGATCTCACTTCATCCACAAACAAAGCCCTAATTTCACTCCATAACTGAATCAATTGCAAATCTATTATTCGTGATGTTACAAAACAATCCCGAATTTCTCTATTTAATGAGAAAACGTAAGCGCAAATGTAATTATGTACAAAGTAATTAATTGACGTATGTAATAATCAGTTGTGATCAATAGAAATTTAAAAAAGAAAATGTAATTTGTTCAACTCTCTACAAATCCCAACACTTGCAAGGAGGTCCCCTACCCCAAAGCAGGATATTATTCTGACTGATAGTTTTGCAGTACGGAAGCAGTCCAGATTTCTGGACTGCTACCGTACGAATTTTTTTGCTCCAGCGCATGCAGTGTTGCTATGTCTTTTAGAACCAAAATTAGAGCATTAAAAGTAGTGTTCTCCGTGACTCTGAGTCCGGAGTCATGACTTTGACTAACTGACTCTCATGACTGACTTCAGGGTTTTTGTGAGTATGGTTTGAGGAAGTTTTGTGTTATATTGTCAATATTACATCCAGCAATTTTCATTGATGATGCCTTTGTATCCACCGAGGCCAGCAGCTAACGCAATTATTCTGTGATTTGAAAATGTATTTCAAATCTTCAGTCCCTCGGCAATTGAAGGCTGTGGATTCATACCTAGTAAAGCCATCTACCGACTGGAATTTATATTTCTTTCACTTTTTAACTCCTTTTTTTCCGCCAGTTGAGGTTTAAAGTTATGTTTCCAAAACACTCACCTCGGCTGCTATGCATAAATGGGCAAATCCCGCATAAGCGGTTGCGAGGGCGGGTAAATGGTTTAGAAAAATTTTACTTTGCGGCACCCACTCCGATTTGGACGAAAAATTTTTTGTAGACTAATGTGAGGTCGCTGATCACGAATATGCAAAAATATTTCACCGGAAACGTACAGAAAAAATAATTTTATTAACTGATATTTAGCTTATACTGAAATTAGTTAACTAATTAAACTCAGTAACTAATTAACTAAAGTTAGTTAACCAATTAACTAAATCCTCATCATCATCCTCTTCCGTTTCAACAGCACGTTGTACGATACATGGAACATGGATCATACAAATTTTGAGCTAACATGAAAAACACACAAAATCAGTATTGATATGTGATTGCATTCCTCACTACGTCGCGAAGGTTACGCGACCGGTGGACCCGGTAGATAACATTCTTAGCTTGTCCAATCACGAAAAACATGCTAAAACGTCTTTGCTACGTGCAAAAAAAAAGTTCTCAACTTTTGGCATTTCAAAAATTCATAAATATTTTTTATAGATTTCCGGCGAAATATTTTTGCATATTTGTGATCAGCGACCTCATATTAGTCTACAAAAAATTTCGTCCAAATTGGAGTGGGTGCCGCAAAGTAAAATTTTAATGATGGATTTGCATGATTTAATTAACTATATGCTACTGTTCTTCATAGCTCCCGAATTCCAGGGAGCAAAGCCAGCTGGTTCTTGCTCCCAGAAAATGGGAGCCAGCTCAGGAGCCATGGCTCTGGATCCCTGATTTTTGGGAGCTGGCTCATGAGCCGTGACTCTGGCTCCCATAAAAAAATTATTCCTTTTTGTAATATATTTGGCCTCATATTAAGTTCCGTAATATACGTTATTATTGTTGAATTTTTATTAATAATACTAGTGAAGTTGTCTTGTAAAAAACTGAACGTTAAAACTCCTAATGATACCGTACTTGTAAAAAAATTTAAATTTTAAGTTTAAAAATAAAGCCATGAATTAAGACAATCAAAATACTGAGAGTTAAATAAAGTGTAGTTTATTACTGCAGAACTTTTGACAAAGTTAATGGTAATAAGGATTAAATAAATGCTAATTAAGATTATCTTTGTCACAAGGGTCAAATTTACTGACGAAAGTATGATTGGAAACTGATGATTCAGAAAGAAAATATTTCAGCATGACTAACTAAAGCAAAGGGACTTTAAGAAGTATTTTAGGTTCCTTAGCATGAGTAAACAGTGATGAAAATTTTCAAAAATTTCTAAAAACTAAATCGAGGTTGTCATGATTTCCAACAAATACCCGAATTTACGTCAAGATCAGTCCAGTGAATAATCCGAGTATTATACAAAAAACCCGCAAACATTTACTAAGCTTTTAATTAAAAACTTTAACTCAAACTAATCAAACCAAATAGACCAATTTGAGTATTAAGACGAAAACGTGGTCAACGATTAAATAAAAGCTATGAAGGTTTAACTTCACTGTGTATCCAAAACCAACGTTTATTTAAAATTCGAAAAACTTACAACTTTCTTTGGAGCAAGCTCGAAGCAAGAGCCGGCGAGCAAGGGAAGTGGAGAACAGTACTCAATACTCGGTCAAGTATTACTCTGAGTTATAAATCATTGAGGTAATTAGGATGAACAGGTTCATCCTAATTACCTCAATGATTACCAGCAAAGAAGTCAGGTCTGACTTCTTTGCTGTTGGAAGTCAGGCATGCCTTTTTTCCGACATACGCAAATGAGCACATCGAAATTAATTTCTCTATTATTTTCTCATCTAGTTTCACTGTTAGGAAACTTTTTGTTTTAGATTGTCATACACAATTTTAACTTTTCTATTATTATATTATTGTGAAGTTATTAGTGTTGACCGACTCCCAAAAATCAAATACTCAAAGTCATGACTCCGAGAGTCGACTCCCAAATTTGAGAGATACAGTCATTCTTTGAGTGTCAGTGACCCTGACTCAGCTCAAACTATTGATTAAAACCAATTGGTTAATGCCAAAGATATATGAGGTTAGCTAAAATGGTATTAAATATGCGGAAATTCTTCTGTCTACAAAAATGAATGGAAAATGTCGAAAAAGTTTTTTACATTACATATCCCAGCAAGGAAATTGGAAACGAATCTAATTATTTTTTATAAATTATTAGGTAATTTATATAATTTTTTACTCACCTTTGTCTTTATTTTATTTTCTTTGTTTTGTTACTAATTATGGAAATTAGTAAGGTTAGAATTACTTTATTTTTATTAATTTCCTTTGTATTATTATTACAATAGTGAAATAATAGTTTTTGTTCACTATGCACGCTAAGGCTTCAAAGGTACAAAAACCCAGGCCCCGGAGTCCAGACTCATTCTGATTTAGACCAAGCTGGAGTAGCTTAGTCTTATCTTCAGTAGGGAATCAGAATCTTCAACAATAACAATAGGGAAGCTCATTTTTGAGCGCGAATTTTTTGTTGACTTAAAGTAATTGTTTGTTTATTTTATAATATTTTTTATTAAATAAAAATTATTTTCAATAACGTATTGTCGTTCCAATTGTTAAATTTATTGAATTGGGTTTTGTTTATTTTGAATTTTCAAATCATAAAGTAAAAGTTTTAGATCATGTTATTTTCAATTATTTGTAATCAATTAGCTAATTGATTAACGAGTTACTGTTAGTAAACTCTGGGAATTTCGTCCAACTAAATTTATATTAAGTTGAACGATTTAGAACAGGATCATAACAATATATATTACGGAATTCAAAACGTAAACAATTCAAAATATTAATCAATTGCAATTTGTCCAAACTTAAAGCCTGGTTTAAACAAAAAAAAATCTTTTAAACAGTCAACTAACCTGATTTTGAGTTATTTCTTGACAAACTCTTAATCCATCTTAAAGAATACAAACTGCTACAATTTAATTTATTTACTTCAGCCTTACATGAAATGCGGGTTATTTAGCAACTTAATCAAAAACCTAGGTTCTTTTACTTCAACATTTAATTAAATATTTCTTTTGCGCGTTAGATTTTGTTTCTTATCGAAAATAAATTTTATAATTACTTCACATGCGACTCAGAGTAAGACTTGACCGTGTAGTCAGTCAATTAAAACATGCAAAACCGTTTCCCCGTCCTCCCAACCCGTTATGCGGGATTTGCCCAATTATGCATAGCAGCCGGGATGGGTGTTTTGGAAATATAACTTCGTTTGAAACACAACCTCAACTGGCGGAAAAAAGTGAGTTCAAAAAGTGAAAGAAATATAAATTCCAGTCGATATGTTATAGACACAGTGAATTTAAATTATGTATTTAAATGTACGTATTCAGTGCGTTCAAAGAAATTTTAAGTTGATTTTTGATTTACATACTTTCCAGGTAACGAATTGAATAGCACGATTATTAGCGCAAAGGAGAGTTTACATAAGAATAACTTTTGCCGTTTTTAAATTTCATCAGTTGAGGGTTAAAAAAATCTTCGTGTTTTGGAATCGTTGCCTTTGGAAACTATTAAATATTGGATTCTCCAGGCATGTTTTTATACTTGAAGGATATGTATTATTTATTACATATAGAAACACTCAATTATGATTATAAATTGGCTTATAATTTGCGCGTGATTTTTTCAGATAGAGGTTCAAGTTTTCCTAAAACAGATAAAATTAAAATTGATAGTTTTCGGTAATTACACAAATGAATGTCGTAATGCCGTATCATTGTATTTCAGCTATTTTTTTTTGAATTATCAATTAGCTCCATTTAAATTGTAACGTTTGTTAATCAAATTCAAATTCACAATTATTAACTCACGTACTTTGTATCAATTTTTGCAAATTTGAGTCGTCGATACAAATATAATTTTAAAATAATTACAAATCGTGCTGTATTTGCAATTGATTTTGAACTTTCTTGTAGAATTGACTTTGTATTGTTGAAGTAAATTTCTTGAGCAATGCTCTAAAGCCAGTTGATCAGAAAGGCCCCTGTTCTATAAACGATTTACAAGTTCACAAGTCCACAATTTACAATTTACAATCCACAATTTTATAAAAAGTCGTTTTATAAAAGCTAAAGTTACATTTTACATTTACAAGTAAAACTTCACAATTCACAGGTACTTATTGAGAATTTGCCAATGGGTTTTTGCTAATTTACAACTATGTGTTTTATAAAACATTACAATTTCACAAAATTGTGAAATTGTAAGTTACAATTTTGAGCACTTGAGCTCTGTAAACACAATTACAAGCGTCACAAGTGATTCAATATTTTCTTATTAATTTAAAAAGTTACAAAAGAGTGGCAAAAATTGTCAATGACGATATGGATATAGAAGTTGGGCGACTCAAAATACATTTCGAACCTGGAATTAACTTTGCAGCGCCTAAAGAGTTTAGTTTCAAAGAAAGGTTTCGAATCAACCGTGTCACTACTTAAAATATTTTTGAAAGACTTGGACCGCTTCTGCAGCACCCAACAAAGATGAACAATGGTGTTTCTGAAGGTGAAGAAGGTGAAGATGAACAATGGTGAGTCAATGGTGAAGAAAATCTAGGGATGGGAACTCATTTGCTCAATTGCGTGGTGACTTTATGGACACAGGGTATGTGCTTGACATTGGATGGGGGTGACCCCTGACCTCCGGGAAATGTTTTAAATGAAACTTTGAGCATTTATCTACAATTTGGTATTTGCAGAATTGGAACAAACCCTTCCGTTCTCGAGATATTCGAGTTTAAAAAACACACCATGATGGGTAACCTTTACTTCAAGTCCGTCTGCATCATGAATTATCTACGTAAAAAATTAAATACAAAAATTTTCGGGCCTGATTTTCATAATTCATTACTTCGAATTTCTTTAACTCATTATTTATTGTTATATTTACAGGCTATTGGTTAATTTTAAGAATTAATTTATTATATCGCAGCAACGTATATTACAAAAAAAAAAACTTTGCGTTATAATTAATTAACATTTTAATAATAATTAACTAATGTTTTCATTTCACTTGAACAAGATCGACCTCTATTCGACCATGCATTTTTCAACAGTAATAGAACTATCAAGCCTGCGAACCCAGAAATGACAATTAATTGGTAAAATTGATATTTCATCATAGCGAGATTGAAATCATACGTTCAGTCAGACTGAGTCTTGGTTTATGAGTTTGGCGGTGTGTTTTGTACCACGTGATCGGACTTTCTCCTTCCGTTCTAGACTCAGTTTCTTTACAAACGTGAGATCAGACTTAAAACATCACCTTTTTACGTCCAAACGTACGTTCGGACTTAACTTAAAAAATTATTGGTTTGGTTGTTGTAAAAATTGTTTTAAAATTTAGAAATTGAGAAATTAACTCAAGTGTGATTTTTGGATAATTAGTTAATTGCCAATTACCTTCAAATGGGTGCCAGATTTGACTACAGGTCAAACTCAAAATTCGACATTGCCCTGCTAAGTGAAGTAGAAGGTGTCAATCCATTTTCGCTACGGAAGCAATTATGTATGGAGGTGGCAGACAATTTGCAGAAGTCAGTACTGAAAATGGCCGTGAACCATCGATCATGCCGTGAAAGAGTCAAGCTACTCTTTGACCAATTCAAGGACGACGAGACACTTAGTAGCCGAGCGTAAGATTACATCACTGCTCAAATAATTGATGAGGGTGTCTTCATGATTACGTCCTTTATGCTATAAAACTTTTATGTATTTAGATCTGAAGTTGATGAGGGTAAACTTACCGAACTGAAGCAGCTGTTGGTCAAAGTAGCCCAACTTGAAATTATGAAACCTAAATCGACAACACATCTTTACAGCAAAGCATCCCGCCTAGCTGCTGAGAAGACCCGCAAAAGGACTATTGGCAAATAAAATTGGTTTCTGATTCCAATGAGGATGACATTGTTGGTGCTACTGAAGTATCCGACATTGGTGAGGTCAATGTCGACCATTTAGAACAAAGTGACGAAGGGATCAACCCTAAGCATGCCATGCGTATTCGGAAGAGAGATGTATTCACGTATTTGGAAAACAAGAATAAGGTAATCGAATATGATGTGTGGCATCACATATTTGGGCAAATGTGAATCATCTAATTCTTAGATTACAACGCTAGTCAGTTTTTATTAACACTTCCAGCACATATTATTTTAAAGTACGTTAGTAGCGATTGACTACAAATCAATCACCATAATCACGTGATTAGTAAGTGGTCCATAATTAGGTGCTCTACTAGGATTTATTGAGGAAAATTTTGTTGAGCTAAAAATTAACATGTTTATGGTTTTAGGCAAAATTCGCATGTAAGTTGTCGGAATTAGAGGTACAAAGAATGGAGGCTGAAAATCGAAAGACGAGCTTCAGTTGCGCAAAGAATGTCAGGCTAAGGAACTTCAACTCAAAGAATTGCAGCTACAACAGCAGGCAGCTTTCACACAGGCATTGATTAATATTATTAAAAAATAGTACTAATGATGTTTAATTTACTTCTAATTTACAACTTCCAAATATTCTTGAATTGATGGTGAAACAAAATTAAAGAATTGAGATGTCTGGCTACCGTAGAAGCAAGTGTGAAAATTGGTCAACAAACATCCCACTAAGTAAAAATCAGCTACAGGTTGCAAACGTAACTTTAAATTTTTTTTATAGTCTATAAAACTGAAAATTACTATTATTTTACCAAATTTCCATTCTACGCACTCTCTAACCTTACTCATACGTGAATTACATTTAAGTTTTAAATTGGTTAGGTTGTGGCGCTTAAACGGTACCATTAGATGAAGTAGGAGTGGGTATGCCGGGTCTCTATACAAATGTTAAGGTTGGCCATTGATGTCATAAAACCGTTCTTCTAGCTGGTTAATTATTTGGCTCTGATGAAGAATGTATGCGTCATGTCTCCTTCCTTGTACAGGTCCAAACATTGAAGCAATTATCCCATATGGTAGAACAACTGATTGGAATTTCACTGCGTGTGTCCTGTGACACTGTAAAACTATAATAACAAAATTAAGTTTACAGATAGTACCAGAATTTGTGATCGCTTTTTGAATTTGTTTATTCCCTCCTTCAGTAACTTAACGCTTTTATTTTCCTTAGGCTATGAGTTACTTACTCAAAGCGTAAGTAAAAAAAATGTATAGTTACTGAAGGAGGAATTAAAAATAAATTCGAAAAGCGATCACAAATTTTGGGTCTATCTGTATATGGGAATAACCATTTTTGCAAAAATTACAACCAAATGTTAAAAATTCATACCTCCTTTTGATTGTTCGTTGGTCGGCATATAGGTCGAACAGTTCCATCCAGAAAGCCAAAACAGTTTGTGTAGGGACTGCCTTTGTCTTTAATCGCTTTAGCAAATTCATTTACCCTATCCATCGTCACATATGCTTGATTTAGACTCTTCAATCGGTGTCCGTGAGGATTTTTCATAAAGCGTATCATTGTACGAAAAATTCTACAAAGTTCACACCGAGATCTCCCAAACATTCTCATGAGGTCCACATACCTAGTTTAGAAAAGTATTTTAAATTCTTGACTGAGTTCTCCAATTTATGTTTGTTTCACCTGTTTGGGTAGCTGAGTCTGCGAAGCAATATACAAAAAGCTTCCGTTCCCCCAACTCTAGTACCTGCACATCTCATAATTTTTGGCACATGTAAGTAATTTTTTAATTGAAGTAGACCTTGTTTGTGAAACCGGAAGTTGACAAAGGAGAACTCGTCGTCAAAGTTGTCCAAACAAAATGGTGTTTTTAACATGGAAATAACTGGTTTATTTAGTGATGTTGAAAGTAAAAACACATCTTCCAATTCACCATCTTCCAGAAAGGAAACCACTTGGACAATCGAGCTATCCATGTTGTAAGAAAATATAAATTAAAATCAGCTGGTTTTTGAATTTTGCGGTGTTCTAAGACGGATGTTTTTTAACGTGAAATTTCAACCTCACATTTTTGAGTGAACGTATAAACTAAACGTAGCAGAGAAAGGTGGGCGTATCCGTCTATGTTTATGTTCAAAACGTAGTATTTCAATCTCCCTATTGTCTGCACGATATAGCAGAGCAGGTAGTCATGGAATGGTTTTCATTGTTTCAACCGGTTTTCCCTATATATGTTCCCAACCATCGAACACTTGTCGAGAAGTTTTTAAAAAAATCCATCGTCATCTCCACAGGAACACTACAGTACATGGTACACGCGAAGAGGCCGATTTTGAGGGTCCTGACTTGCTGAGCGAGGATAACTGACCGAGTTTTCCGATAACTCGGTCAGCTATTCTTGGTCAGCATTTGTCAATTTTTTAGTCAGGCCCTCAAAATCGGCCTCTTCGCTCGTACCATGTACTGTATGATCCATTATGTGACGATACTATTTTTAAATGAATTAACTGAATTAGTCATTGAAATAAAAATGGTGAGTATGTATTTAAGAACTCTTATTTCATCTTTATCAAGGATTGGTTCTTACGACTGATTCGTATTAGCAATCATTTGATGTATATTCATTTGATGTACAGTGAATATTTTTTCAAACTGAACACTTGGAAACGCAAACAAACATTCAATTTGAAAAATATGAAATGATATTTACACTATGATTATGAACTTTTTCGACGACTTTAAAACAATAGTTTATAGAGTGCCCACCTCTGGGTGAACTCGGGAGGGTTTACCAGAGCTCTAGTTATTTCGATTATTTTGGCCTCTGAGAGTAGTTGGGACACTTTACTACTGTGGCATTGGTCCTTGGCTATTGTTTTGCCTGTTTGGGGTGTTGATTGTTGTTTGGAGTTTTTGATTTTTGAGATTTCGNCCGTCACGAGCCACCGGAACCGAAAATCCGATTCGGTGGTAAATGACGGAACCGAAAGTTACTGCCAAAATTCCAGCCGGAACATTTTTTCAAACCTCGTGAGGTGTCCATCGAAATAAAATGAGCATGAATAACAACATCAGAACCGATTTAATTCATTATATTCAGTTAAAANTAGTGATGCACCGGAAGTGACTTCCGTCACGAGCCACCGGAACCGAAAATCCGATTCGGTGGTAAATGACGGAACCGAAAGTTACTGCCAAAATTCCAGCCGGAACATTTTTTCAAACCTCGTGAGGTGTCCATCGAAATAAAATGAGCATGAATAACAACATCAGAACCGATTTAATTCATTATATTCAGTTAAAAATTTTTACAAATTCAAATTTCATTCTAAATTATTAGTTTTCAATAAGCTTAGTATTGGTAGTTGAGGCGATGTAGGTTATGATGAAGGAAAGTAAGGCTTTCTCCATGCTCAGGAGTCAAGCGATTTCTTTTTGCTTCATAAATGTTTCCCGATTTGGAGAACAATCTCTCACTGCATACTGTGCTAGCAGGAGCTGATAAATACTTTTTTATCATTGATGCCAAATGTGGATATATCGGTTGGTACGTTTTCCACCAGTCAAATGGATTATTTTTTCTGGATGAGTAGTCACGAAATACATAAATATGTTTTAATTTCATTTTTAATTTTTACTTCAGTGTAAGTACCAACTCCTTCGCTTGAAACTGATTGAATTTCACCGCTGAGTTCAGAAAAGCAGTTCCAATAAGAGTCGTGTGTTTGTTCCGAAATATTACTGTTTTCAGTTGTTGCAGTTGATACTTCCATTCGGTCAGTACTTTCAGCAATTTCAGATTCAAATTTCATTTTAATTTCTTCAATTAAATAATTTTGCAATTCTTCCCGCTTCTCCGTTGGTACGAATTGGAGTTTAAAACGAGGATCTAAAAACGTTGCAACTGTGAAATGTGGGTTTTCAAAAATTTTGTCAAATCGCTTTTTCATATTAGAGAGGAGAGATTCTTTCATTTTCTCAACACCATTGTGCAAAGGATTTACCTTTTCCAAATATAATTTCAATGTCGTAGGAATTACTTCTGAAATAATTGATTTTTCCTGGCTAATAATTTTCGTTTGGTTCTTCAAATGGTTTAACAAGTGAAAGCGTGAGTCCAATGACCTCCCACTGATCTACACTGAGAGCTGGAAGTCCGCTTTCACCTGTTAATAAGAAAAGGGCGTTTTTGTGCTCAACTATTGACTCTATCATGTAGAATGTTGAATTCCAGCGGGTTTGTAGGTCTTGGAAAATTTTCATATCTTTAGTTCCAAGTCTAGCGTGTGCGTCTCTGAGTTTGCTTGACGCAAGAGCTGACTTATGAAAGTGACCAGCTATTCTTCTGCAAATTGCCCGCATGTCCTTAACAATGGTCTGCGAATCCATTGCATCGTTAATGACCAGTTGAAGGGTATGTAGAAAGCAGCTCTCGTTCTCAAATTCTGAATCCCTCATTAGCCTTTAACATGTTAGGAGCATTGTCAGTTAAAAATAGATGACATCTTTTGAGTTCAATTTTCCAATTAGCGAGAGACTCTTTCAGTGAGGCTGAAATAGTTGCTGCAGTATGAGTGCCAGGGATGTATGATGAATTCAGCACAAAATCCTCTTGCTTAAGTTCATCATTTATCCAATGAGAGGTAACGCTGATGAAATGGTTCTTGTTGTTTGGCTGTCCAAATGTCACATGTAAATGATATAGAATTTGTCCACTTGTTTTTGAATAAGAGCGGTGCATTTTTTCATAATGTCAGGTACAATGTTGTCAGTGAAATAATTTCTGCTTGGAATCTGCAAATTTTAATTAAATACAATCGATNTAATGTCAGGTACAATGTTGTCAGTGAAATAATTTCTGCTTGGAATCTGCAAATTTTAATTAAATACAATCGATGCTTGGCCTTTTACATTGATATTCGTGATCGGGAACGAGACGTAATTATATACAGCGAGTTTCTAACTGAACTTAGCCTATTTTAAAATCCATATTTTTATTCTGATTTGCGACTTTTTGTCTAAGGCTCAACTTGTAGCAAGATAACTANTAATGTCAGGTACAATGTTGTCAGTGAAATAATTTCTGCTTGGAATCTGCAAATTTTAATTAAATACAATCGATACTTGGCCTTTTACATTGATATTCGTGATCGGGAACGAGACGTAATTATATACAGCGAGTTTCTAACTGAACTTAGGCTATTTTAAAATCCATATTTTTATTCTGATTTGCGACTTTTTGTCTAAGGCTCAACTTGTAGCAAGATAACTAGAAAACATATCTGATTTTTAAATAGTTACAATAGAAAGGACCCCAAATGGTGGCGTTATTTCTAGAATGTGGAGTAAACTGTAAATTTTATGCATAGATAGCGCCGCCACTCATCGTTACAAACTTCTTTGATAAACCAACTTACCTTTTTAACAGAAGCGTCACTTTTTGTGATAGTATCACGCCTCAAATGCTTATGGTCATATTCTTAATTCTAAAAACCTTTGACGCGAGGTAAAAGTCATATGTAAATCACATGTTACTTTTAACTCGACATCACGGGTTTTAGCACTAAGAATCCGGCCATTAGTAATGTGAGGAAAACGTTGACAAATAGGCTCTTGTATTATGTAGAATTGGAATGATAATGTAAATAAACAGCGGCCGATGGAAAAATAAGAACGGCACGATACTCACCCGTCGTATGATTACTTCATTTTTATAAGAAGGACGCCAGAGAAAGCATTTGCCACTATATAAAAATGTCGTTGTATATGGAGCCTTTATGTTCTCTACAATTCCATATTACAAGTTCTAGGAATTAAACTGTAACTTCTCCTGAACTTGACTAATAGTGACTTTTTAATTACTTACGTTGTATCTAGGCGACACTAATGCCATAATACGTTGAAATCCGGTATCGTTAACAAATGAGTATGGTTGATTGTCAATGGCTATCATCTCCCCGATTTTATAGTGAATCTCTTTTGATTTTACGTCAGTGATAGTCCACTTTGTATTCCCGTGAAACACCGCTGGGATAGACTTCTTTTTTTACACTTTTGTTAGTGAAAGATGCAAACTGAGATGCAAACTGAAAAAATTAAGTATTATAAATGTTTTTAAAACGACTATATTGCCTAGGCCTACCTCTGATTTATGTTTGGCCTTCAGGTGTGATCTCATTTGTGTGGTAGATGCATTTCTCCCATNCACTAAGAATCCGGCCATTAGTAATGTGAGGAAAACGTTGACAAATAGGCTCTTGTATTATGTAGAATTGGAATGATAATGTAAATAAACAGCGGCCGATGGAAAAATAAGAACGGCGCGATACTCACCCGTCGTCTGATTACTTCATTTTTATAAGAAGGAGGCCAGAGAAAGCATTTGCCACTATATAAAAATGTCGTTGTATATGGAGCCTTTATGTTCTCTACAATTCCCTATTACAAGTTCTAGGAATTAAACTGTAACTTCTCCTGAACTTGACTAATAGTGACTTTTTAATTACTTACGTTGTATCTAGGCGACACTAATGCCATAATACGTTTAAATCCGGTATCGTTAACAAATGAGTATGGTTGATTGTCAATGGCTATCATCTCCCCGATTTTATAGTGAATCTCTTTTGATTTTACGTCAGTTATAGTCCACTTTGTATTCCCGTGAAGCACCGCTGGGATAGACTTCTTTTTTACACTTTTGTTAGTGAAAGATGCAAACTGAGATGCAAACTGAAAAAAATTAAGTATTATAAATGTTTTTAAAACGACTATATTACCTAGGCCTACCTCTGATTTATGTTTGGCCTTCAGGTGTGATCTCATTTGTGTGGTAGATGCATTTCTCCCATNACCTAGGCCTACCTCTGATTTATGTTTGGCCTTCAGGTGTGATCTCATTTGTGTGGTAGATGCATTTCTCCCATAACCACCGCGAGAAAAATTGTTGTTACACAACGTACACTTGACTTTTGATGGATCTAGAGAGTCTACAANCGAGAAAAATTGTTGTTACACAACGTACACTTGACTTTTGATGGATCTAGAGAGTCTACAAAATATTTCCAGAACGAGCTAGTCCGTCTTATCCCAGGTTTAGGATTTTTTGTTGATTTTGATGAAGACCCTGACAGCATTGATTAATTAATTTTCATCTAGCTTTCATTTATTTCAAAGTATTAAAAAGTTAATTAGTTTACTCACCTGGACGCGGATTTGGATGAGTAGTAGAATCAGAATTTTCATTTTCGTCACTGTCGACTTCTATCACAGGAGTCCGTCATTTTTGTCGGAATGCTCACGCATAATTATATTAAATATCATAGATAGTTCTACTAAGGTAATAGTAAGGATATTTTGAGAAATAAATAGAACTCGTGATTNTCATAGATAGTTCTACTAAGGTAATAGTAAGGATATTTTGAGAAATAAATAGAACTCGTGATTTTGTCAAAATTCCACTTACGTTTGCATTTCGTGCTCCTAAACTAGTGCTATAACTACCTACTAAACTACCTATTCATCTACACTTCAAAGCGTAAAAATTCCGGCCGGATGTACTGCCGAAAGTTTCGGTGGAATTTGACGAAACCGGAATAACCGGATATTCGGTTCCGGTGCCGGAAATTCCGGTGAGCAGTATATCTGGTGCATCACTAC
>NIPM01000020.1:731443-742126 GCA_002738285.1 Holacanthella duospinosa | reverse complement strand
TTCACTGATAAAATTGAATTCCTGAGTGAAAATTTAATTATTCAGGATGCTGAAAGAGCAAGTATTACTGAAGGTTTTATCAATACTTTCACTCATAACTCTGAAACTTTCAAAAATTCTTTTCTCTATAGGGCGATCAAGGTTTGGAACAATTTCTTACTCTCAAACAGAGGTATGGTCCATAATTTTAATAATTTTTTCAAATTTAAAGAAAAGGCAGCGAAATTTGTTATGATGGACAGAATCAATGCATACAGTGTCTAAATTTACCAACAAATCAATATCTGAGACCAATATAGCCAAAAATATGGATTTTGAATTTTAGATATTTGAATTTGAATAATTCAATATTATTTTACAACATATAACAATCCATATAACCACTGTTTAGTGATCAAATCACTTTTTCTATATAATTTTAACTTTAATTTTTAGGTTAAGTAAAATAGGCCTACGCAAGTGGGAGTGTCTAAATATATTACCATTTTGTACTAAAAATGATGCTATTGACACTGTAATAAATTACATTCAAATCAAATCAAATCAANTTTTGTACTAAAAATGATGCTATTGACACTGTAATAAATTACATTCAAATCAAATCAAATCAAATCAAATCAAATAGTAATTATTGTTTAATAACTCTTACGTGATTCAGCGAATAACATTAGGGAAGACTAAATTGATTGTCTCAGGTCATTCAACCTTTCATTTCATTTCTCGCTCGCAATTTGAACACAATTTTGTGTAATCATCCACAATTCTGGCATATTTTTACATGTTTATCAAAAACCGTAATAAGAAAATCAGATTTAAACCGTCCCCGTGTTTAAAAAAAAAATCTATTTCCGTGCCTGTCCCCGTCTTTCGAAATTATAATATTTCTATGTACGCACTTAACTTTTGCATGCGCAGTGGGCATTTGTATGTGCGCAGTTGAATTTTCGATGCGCAGTGTGCATTTATATGTGCGCAATGGACATTTCAATGCGTAGTTGACATTTTATGTGCGCAATGGACATTTTTGTGAGCAGTTGGCATTAATGTGTGCGCAATGGACATGTCCGAGCGCAGTGGGCATTTATATGTGCGTAATGTACATTTCCGTGAGCAGTTGGCATTTATTTGTGCGCAATGGGGATTTATATGTGCGGAATGAACATTTCAGTGCGCAGTTGGCATTTATGTGTGCGCAGAGGGCATTATAATTGCGTAATGGACATTTCCGTGAGCACNCGCAGAGGGCATTATAATTGCGTAATGGACATTGGCATTATTGGATGAATGTGAGTTTACTCTATTTCCAAATAATTGGTCACGACAAATATGACAATTACTGTTTGGTTTCATTTTGGAAAAACTTTCTTCAGTCAGTTTTCACTGTCGAAGGTCCGGAAACAGTGCGTTTTGAAGATCACAGATGGCAGAGTACGATGGTGGAAGTAACAACCATTGACTGAAATAGGTTCGAGTTTTCATGGTTGTGTAAGCCTTAATATATAATTTTATTATCTAGTTTGACAAAATCAAAAAAATGTAAGTTTCATTTGCCGTCGTCAGTCGATGAAGAGTGACAATGAAGAGTCTGACTCGATAAAGAGTCTGATGAAGGTGATGCCGAATTGATTTTAGTTCCAATTTCCATACTCACTATGCATCGAAATGTCCATTGTGCAGCCATGGACCCCTACTGCCCATGCAAAAGTGCTCTGCGCACACATAAATGCCCACTGCGCATGGAAATTTACATTGCGCATATATAAATGACCACTGCGGATGCAAAAGATCGCTGCGAACACATAAATACCCACTACGCATAAAAATATCCATTGCGCACATATAAATGCACACTGCTCATGGAAAAGTCCATTACACATGTTTAAGCGCCCACTGCGAATGATAAAGGCTACTGCGCACATAGAAATGCGCATGGAAATGTTCACTGTACAGAAAGAAATATTTTTATTTCGAAAGACGGGGACGGGCATGGAATTTCTTTTTCAAAAGATGGGTGTTAACACCTGTCCCGTCCATGTCTTTCGAAAGAAATCTACTCCGGTTCCCTTCCACGTTTTCCCTATAAATTTTTATATCCGTCCCCGACCCCGTCTTTGTTAAATAGTCTCAGACCCGTCCCCGTCTTTGTTAAAAAGTTTCAGACCCGTCCCGATCCCCGTCTTTAAAAAAAATCTATACCCGTCCCCGTCTTTTCAAAAAATCTCCGAACCCGTCCTCGTCCCTGTCTTTCCAAAAAATCTCCAAGCCCGCCCCGTCCCGTCCCCGTCTTTCCAAAAAATCTCCATACCCGTCCCCGTCCCGTCCCCGTTTTTCCAAAAAATCTCCAAACCCGTCCCCGTCCCTTCCCCGTCTTTCCAAAAAATCTCTAAACCTGTCCCCGTCCCGTCCTTGTCTTTCCAAAAAATTTTTAAACACGTCCCCGTCCCGTCCCCGTCTTTACTTCGCAATAAACGACCCGTCCCCGTCCTGACGGAGACGGGAAAGACGGGATGCCGAACACTGGACTGGTGAAATATTTTGATTAATAACCTAACAACCTAACAACCTGACGAATACTAATCCTAACAACGAATACATCAAGGTTGCTATGAGAAATCTACAGAAGACATCTTTGATAAGGTTAGTCCATAACTCCCTTTTTTCAAAAATTTAAAATTTTTCAATTTCTCAATTTCGAAATATAGTGGCATGGCGAGAAATCCGGTGATTATTCAGGCAACCGGGTATTCTGTTTCCAAGTATTTTAACATGAGTTGAACGGATGAGGCTTCTACGAGCCGATTCCTTTGTCTCATGAGATGAGGGATGAACTCATACAAATTCTCAGAAGACAGGAAATGGACACTCCTTGAGGCAGGGTTTTAGAAGGCATAAATAGAGGCTAAACCCTCGCCTCGGGAGGGGAGGGGGTGCATTCTATTTTTGTCTCTCGTCAAGAGAGTAGTAGATTTTCGTTTCTATTGTATTGTCTTAGATTAACAGTGATTGTCTTGAATTAGAAAGAATTAATAAACAAATCAGTAATTAGGCTAAAACGAGGAATTGAGTATTTATTCTGATTGTTAGGTGTGAGGTTGTTGGAGTTGGTGTGATCTACTGGGAGACGAAGAGACAGAGTCAAGTTTTTTCCATCGGAACAGTCAGTGTGTGTGTAGTGTCGGAGGTTTTTCATCCTTTTGAAGCCGTGGACTCGGCAGGGCTCCATCCCTGCTTAGGGTCAGAAGTCCCGCGTGGCAAAACTCCATCTTCAGCGAGCAACACTAGTTCTTTGAGTTCCTCTTGAAATCCCACATCATCTTTCCGTTATCTCGGTCTAAGATACCTCCGGTGTGGCTAGGCTGGACGAGGCGCCTGGAGATAGAAAACAGAGGCCAGGACACTCCGGTCACACTCGGGGCATCGGGACCCAATACTACATTGATCCCCCACGGAATCCTTCCAGAACGGGAGAGTACAACCCGACCTCAAGGTATCGGGAAGATGTGTATTACGGTCCACATGTAAGTTCCTTAGACTTGGATTAGTTGAACGGAAGAGCTCCCGGAGAGTCCGGGGAGAACCCAGTTCACCCGCGGATCAAGTAGTCCGGATATCCCAGAGAGTCCGGGGAGAACCCAGTTCACCCTCGGATCGAGTAGTCATTAGATCCCAGAGAGTCCGGAGAGAACCTAGTTCACCCGCGGATCGAGAAGTCCAGGGAGAACCCAGTTCACCTTCGGATCGAGAAGTCCCGGAGATCTCAGATAGTGGATTCCGGATCCCACGAAAATTAGGACAACAGAAGTTCCTAGATAAGCGCAATTGTTCAACTTCCTTAGGGACAGGGAAAAGAGTTCTCTCAGTCCGGAAAACAAATTTCAATATTTCCTTCAGGATTATCACATCCCCCACCGGAAAGATTGGACTCCAGTACCAGACCTCGGAGTAGAGCAGTTCCAATCCCAAGTTCGGGCCGAGTCATATAACTACATCCAGACTCAGACCGGTCCGGTACCCAGAGTCCTTCTCAGTATAATAGAGTAACCAGTACGCTCTGGTAGTAGCTTCCAAAATAGTAAGTTCGGTCGAAGTTTGTACTTCTATATCTAAGTTCGAGGAAGCCCGTTCTCTAGTGCCTAAGTCCGGATCAAGTCCGTACTGCAGTACTCGAATCCGGAACGAGTACAGATCATCTCAGATCTGTACAACCCGCAGAGAACCTCGGAACAGTGCGATCCGCGGATCATCTCGGATTTGTACGACCCGTAGATCATCCCAGATTGTGAGATCCGCAGATCATCCCGGATCTGTGTGTCTACAGATCATCCTAGAGTTGTGAGATCCGCAGATCATCCCGGATCTGTACTACCCGCAAAACATCCCGGATCTGGACGACCCGCAGATCATTCCGGATCTGTGTGATCCGCAGGTCATTCCAGGTCTGTGTGATCCGCTGATCACCCAGGATCTATACGACCCGCAGATCATCTTAGCTCTGCATAACATCTAAAGATCCAGAACTCAAGGAAACATCTGGCAACCAGACAGATCTGGGAAAGTTGGATAAATCTCAGAAGACGAGATAAATTATGTAACCCGAGACCAGTCCCAACATGATGAATCTTTCCCACCCGGAATAAAACCGAAAGGGTGTAATAATAATTAAGGAAAACAAACCTTTCAGAATAATAACAATTTAGAAGATTATTTCATAAGTGGAAAAAGTACACCGTGCCACATGTTAAAAAATAGTCTTGGGAACGGAGTTAGATGTCGGTTTGACATCCAGCTTCAAAAAAACCAAATTTGAAAATGAGCCGAGTTATGGACTAAAAGATGTTTTTTGTAGATTTCTCATAACAACCTTGGAATGCATATTACATCCTATTTTTGTTCCATTTTGAAAATTTATAACTTTTTTCTATGCGTTTCCGGTGAAAATGTTTTTCATATTTGTGATCAGCATCCCCATATTAGTCTACAGAATAATTTTCATCAAAATTTGAGGTGCTTCAGAATACTAAAATTTTGCTCATAAAAGTTACACAACACATTGTTTCTGTTGTAATCTTAAACGTCGTGGTGGTGCACGGTGGATGCAGAATGCACAGTGGAGCGGAACTGATGACCCACCCAGAGGTCACTGGGGTTTTCAGTAATAATTGAAACAACTTCGGTGATCGAAACTTTGTTTAAGAGTTTGGTTTTATTTAGATACTCACATTACTCTGTTTTTGAGTTGAGAAGAGAGAGAGGATGGTGACCTTTTTTGGACTGAGTCCCTTTCTCTAAATTTTGTGTTCTTCTTATTGCTTTTGCTAAAGAGGTTCCTCCGGGCCAGAAGAACGACGCTGTCATTGCGGTTTGGTTGAAACCAACCCGCAATGCGAAGCTACCATCCTCCCGACCCAGATACGCACGTGGAGATATAATTGATCTCCGCGTGGTGTTTTGTTTAGAGCCTCTCTCCCTGGTAACCGAGCCAGGAAGAGAATAATCCCAATATTAGTTTTATTTTTACTGTTTTTCCTGGGCCAGAAGGACATTGTGCCCATCTCGGATTGGTTAAAACTAATCCGCAATGCGGGCTCGATGTTCTTCTGACCCAGTCACGCACATGGAAACATCATCGGTCTCCATGGCGTTTATTTTTTGGGTATTTCCTTCCCAAATTACCGAACTCGGGAAGGAATAGGCATAACATCCCTCCCTGCTCACTCTTTCATTTTTTGATTCTAAAACTACTATTTGAATTATTTTTAAAAGTCTTATTGAACTATTATAGGCTAAATAACTAAGCGTGAAGCGGCATTATGATGTTTTGTATCTCCACTGGTCACTATCACTTTCACTGGCATACCGAGTCGGTAAGCGCAGGGATTGAATAAACTGGGTTGTTTCTTTTGTTGAGTGTATGTTACTACACTTTTACGATACGGCATCCTAAAGTGATATTGTCACGAGTTATATAATTTTAATATTTGAACATGCTTATTATTTTTATTACATTTTCTTTTTTGTCATTTTTTGTTGCTTTTCACTTAGTCTAGTTATAAGTTTAATTCTAATTATTGGTTAGTGATTCCTACTGACACAAGTTAATATTAATTTTCCTTATTTTTAATTTATATTCTTAATACTCTTAATGTTTGTATTCTAAAGATTGGTTACTATTGAAACTCGACATACTTACTAATTACTGTGAATATTCTTAGTAATTTAAACTTTTAATTTGCGATATTGTTATACAATTTTATTTTTCATTTTCATCTATACGTTTACCTTTTTCTTTCCAACCGGGGGGAAGTTCAGAACTATTCCACATTTCCGGACGAAATATTTCTCGACCGTAATAATAAATAAAAAGGACTAAAACCTGTAATGATGTGTTGGGTTGAATTAATAGCCACTTGAACTAGTGGAATTAGTGAATGCCACGTTTGAGGCTCAATTTTAACATAATGAGAAATAATAGAGTGAATCACTGCGTTGATTTGTTCGCTTACTCCATTACCTTTATGGTTGTATGGAGAAATTCTTTTAACTTCACAACCAAAAAACTTAGTGAACTGCTCATAAAACTTATAAAGCATGGACCATTATCACTACCTATAAATCTTGAAAACCATGGCGTGTGATTACAGCAGATTGTAGCCATTGGGCTACAGCTTCTGTTGTAGCTGATTGTAACGCTTGGATTTCACAAAAGCGTGCTAGTGAACAAATTGCTACTGCAATGAATATAGAATTGTTTAAACTGAGGGACAATTTACCTATTAAATCTACAGTAATATATTGGAAGAGATATTTTCCTATAGGCAAAGGTTTTTGGTGACGTAGTATCTTACCATAGTTGCGTCTATAATTAATGCAACTGTCACATGTTGAATCACATTGTTAGAATATGTTGGTATACATCATGCTTAATAGTTTTCCAAGTAGCATGGGAAAGTATTCTAAATCAGGTTTTGGTAAATCCTAAATGCCCAAAGGATGGAATGTTGTGAGCATTGTGTAATGTTTCACTGCGCAAAACTTTGGGTAAGTACACGCGCCTATGTCCTGATTTAACATTATACAATATATTATTGTAGATTACAAATTTTTTATGAAGTTATCGTGAATGTTTGTCATGATAGCAATGCATTCCGAATCCGATCGCTGCATCTCAACTAGTAGGAAGTCGTTGGTAAAAAATATGGGAATTAGTTCACCGTCTGGCATATAGAAGTGAAACCGAGACTACTTAATTTGTTGATGAATTGTTCGTATTCCTGAAATCCTTGGGGGTCTTGCTGGAAATCTTTCATGGCGTTTGTGGAATTTATATCATCTGTTTCTGTTTTGGAATTAGTTTTAGTACCCGACTTAACATGTCGGGTACTAAATGGGCTTTACCTGAGCAATGTTTAATGATAAAGGAGTATTGCTGTATTTCTAAACTCCAATTGAGGAGACGAGACGCCGACATAGTTGTGTACGCGCCTTTACATGTAAATTTCCTACCGAGAAATGGTTTGTGATCTACTACGAGATAAAATGTGGTAAATTGTAACCATATGTGAAAAAACTGTTTGGATCGTTTTGCTGCGAGCCATTCTATTTCTGAAAATCTGCTTTTAGAATCAGATAGAATACGACTAAAATATCCTATTGGAAATTCTCCAGTAGAATATTTAATCATGAGGACTCCGGCTATAGCTTTTTTAGAGCGGTCGGTATGTAAGTATAGTTCATCATTAGGTGATGTAAGGTTACGAAGTAAAGGAGCAGAAGTAAGAAGTTGTTTTGTTGTTTGAAAGCTAACTTCTTCTTCTCGTCCTCATTTATATTTAGCATTTTTTTTGTAAGTTGTAACTAACAAGAAATATAATAGTTCGGATGCATGTGGTAAATGTTTTCTGTAATAATTTACTGCTCCAACCCATTTTTGAATGTCTTTTACGGATTTAGGAGTAAGGAGATCAATAATGGCAGAAATTTTCCTAGGGTCAGGTTTAATTCCTTGCGCTGAAATAACGGCACTTAACGATGGCATTTCGTCAGGGAGGATAATAGATTTTCCTGGTGTAAATTTGAAATTAAAGTTCCTTGCTTAGGCTAATGTGTGCTTCATTCCATGATGGTACTCAGATAATGTTTTCCCTGCGATGGTTACATCATCTATATAGACTAAAACATTTTTCCATAATAATTCATGAAAAGCTAGTTGCATTACTTTTCGAAAACCCTCTGGTGTGGTAGCTAACCCAAAACATAACCGTGTGAAACATCCTGTGGTGTCTGCTGTAACTATGTTTGTAATAGGGATACTAGCTTCGGATAACTCTAACTGATAATAACCTTTTTTCTAGTCAAGGAATGTGCAATAAGCTATGCGTTCATATAACCAATTCTGGCAAAATTCTACACGGGGTAATGGTATAGTTTCTACCTGTAATCCCAAATTTACTGCACGATAATCTACACAAAATCTCCATGCGTTTTGTTCGGTAGCTTTAGAATCACCGCCGATAACTGTGTGAGTGGTGAAGCCCATTCACTTTCAATTTCGATCATAATTCCTTGGCGTTTTAGTTTGCCATGGTTTTAGCTTCAAATTCCCTAACTTGGTGACTTTTCCGATAGGGTAGGTGTTGTACTGGTTTTGTGCCAGGTTTGAGGTACAGTTCATGTTTATAATGGCGTATACAACCAATGTCCTCATCATTATGAGAAAATACGTCGTGATATTCCAGTAATAATTCCTCTAGTTTTAATCTGTGTTCCACTACCTTTATGTGATCCAAAAGTTTAAACAATACATGTATGTGTAGTCTTGTATTTTCGTCAAAATCAAGTAATTGTTGAGGAATAGCAGATAAAATACGATAAGTTTTGCACGGATTAGATTCACAAGTACATGGTGTATTTGGTGAAATAATTAAGCCTGGTAGAGCGTGTGGAAATTGTATGTGAGGTTGAATGGGGTGTTGTTGTTGAAGTTTATTTATTGTTTGTAATATTTTTGACATATTAGAATGTGTATTTTTTAATAAAGTTAATGAGGTTGTAGATATTTTATTTACTTTAGTTGCGTTAGGCAGTGCATTCTCCCATTTATTTAAATTTTTTGAATTTGCCGAGACCATCGGGCTTAAATAACCATCCCTGGGAGTAATGTGTGCGAGTGTTGCCGTGGTCATCGGGATTAATGTTATATTTCCATCCCGGAGAATATTTCCATCCCGGAGGGTATTTATTACATTTCCATCCAGGAGGGTATTTCCATCCTGGAGGGTATTTCCATCCCGGAGGGTATTTATTATATTTCCAACCCGGAGGGTATTTCCATCCCGGAGGGTATTTATTATATTTCCACACGGAAGGTATTTATTATATTTCCATCGCGGGGGGTATTTCCATCCCGGGGGGTATTTCCATCCCGGAGGGTATTTATTATATTTCCATCCCGAAGGGTATTTATTATATTTCCATTCCGGAGGGTATTTAATGGAAAATGACTTGATTCCGGAATCATTCCGCAGTCCGATTCACATTCCATAATTTGATAGTATGGTACAGCTGTATTGAAACATGAAGGGGCAGCGGAATTGTCATAATGGCATAAAGGTCATATTTCTACTTTATTAGAATTTAAACCATCCCGGATGGTACTTATTAATAAACCATCCCTGAGGGTATTTTTTATTAAGCCATCTCGGAGGGTATTTCTTTTTGAACCATCCCGGAAGGTAATTAATGAACCATCCCGAAGGATATTTTTTAAATTTATTGAACCATCTCTGAGGGTATTTATTGAACCATCCCTGAGAGTATTTAATGAACCATCCCGGAGGGTACTACATGAACCATTCCGGAGGGTATCTAGTAAACCATCTTGGAGGGTATTATCAGTATGATTGCTTATATCTGAATAAATGGGAGAGTGTACCTGTGTTTGTGATTGTAAAATTTCTGATAATTGCGCATTTCGCTGTGAAGGCGGTTTCGCACTGGAGGTGGAATCATTCCTAGCTTGATCAGAGTTCAGAATGATTTGACCTCCTACAATATTGTGGAAAATAGCTGAGAGAGGGTAAAATATTAACTTGTGCACTTCACTCTCAGCTATGGAAGGTAACGTATGGGGAACGGTTGAAGACAAATGGTGAGTTGCTATGCAAATTGCAGATTTAGTAGGGTGAGTACATGCCACTAAGTGAATTGGTAGTGTTTCACTACCAATTTGTAGTAAATTATTTTTGTAATTAATAACGGACGCGGCGTGTTGTAAAAAATCACTGCCTAATAGGGCTGGGGCGTGTTGCATCAAAAAACTATCAAAATAAAACTTTTCAACTTTTCACTTTTCATTTTTGGTAAAGTGAAAGGTAACTCTGTTGCATCAAAATATTTTAGGAACCTTTCCATAACCTAATTTTTTTGAAAAGTGAAAAGTAAATCGTGAAAAGTTTGTTTCGTTGATATTAGTAACAGACACTATTTATATTTACTTTAACCAACAATTATCTTATTCTTTATTTATTTTTATTAATTTAGATTACAAACATTATTTGAAATTTAGAATAAATTTAGGGTTGAAAAAATTTCTGTGTTTTGACTCCATTTATAAATTATTAATTTGATCCTTAAGAAGCCAATAATTGGAATAATCGCAATTCTTTCCGTTATACTCAACTCGTT
>NIPM01000020.1:640034-730801 GCA_002738285.1 Holacanthella duospinosa | reverse complement strand
GAAATTATATTAAAGAAAAGAAAACTTCAGGTAGAAATACTGGACGTTGACTTGTACAAAAAGAAATGTGAATTGATGGAGTTTGAACAAAGACTTCATCTTTCGCCTTCAATTCATACCAAAGATTTGTATGCTTTTGTTTCGTAATAATTTATTGTAGAGATATTATCTTAGAATAGCTCGGAAAAACTTATCTAATTATTACACAAAGCTTGTCTGAATAAACACAGTGAATAAAATATTTAAAATTTAAAGGCACAAATATTACTTAGCTGTAATAAAGTAAGGAGTTAGCTGTAGTAATAATGGATTATTTGAAATTTTTATTTACATGAAATGAGCTAAAAGCTCCTGTAATCTACCATTATTCTGTAATTGTATTCCGTCACCGTTAATTTCTTCATATTCAGGAACAAGTGGTTCTGTCCATTCAAAATCTTCCTTTGTGGCAATGTTATGAAGAACTGCACAGGCCATTATTATTCTTCCAGCGTACATAGGGTTAACCCTTAAATAACGTAGACAAGGGAAGCGATTCTTCAGAATTCCGTACGAGCATTCGACAATTCTTCTTGTAGATTTGTGGGCTGCGTTAAATCGCTGCTCGTGCAATTCCAAGTTGTGATAGACAGGAGTCATTAGCCAATCCTTAACACCGTAAGCTGAATCTCCTAAAAAATATATTGTAGATTTTTTAACCCTAAATGCATTGGACATGAGAAGTAGACATCGGAAACTAGGCATATGCATAGCACATGTGCAGCATGATTGGACATGTGAAGTAGGTATTGGACATGCTACAGTGCGTATTGGACATTAGGGTTTAGACATGCGCAGTACGCATTGGACATGCTCAGTATGTATTGGACATGGGAAGTAGGTATTTAGACATACACAGTATGTATATAACTAGCTCAGTAGGTATTGGACATGCTCAGTATGTATTGGACATGGGAAGTAGGTATTTGGACATGCGCAGTATGTATTTGACATGCTCAGTAGGTATTGGACATGCGCAATGGGTATTGGACATGCGCAGTAGGCATTGAACATTCGCCATGGGTATTGTAAATGCTTAGTTCTCATTAGACATAAAAGATATCGAATAAATTAATTATGATTAGTCAAATATAGATTTACCAAGAATCACAGCTCCATTGAAGGGTCTCCAGCCATTTTCAAAACGTTCTGAGACATTGGAATTTCGGAGTACCCTTGCGTCATGCACACTTCCAGGCCACAGCCGATACATTGTAGCCGATACATTGTAGAAAACATGATCAGGGCCGCAAATGAACATGGCATTGATGGAGTGTTTCCCATGTCGGTCAACATATGAAGCCTCATTATTTGACGGAGCCTCAATAGGAATCAAAGTTCCGTCCACAAGCNCTGTCCACAAGCCCACAAACACTCCAATTCTTGGAATTGGAAATTCTCCAATTCTTAGAAAATCCACTGCAACATTTTCCATGTTTTCTGGCCACTTGACATATTTTTGGAACATAAAATCGATGATTCCATTGACCACACGTTTGAGAGCTCGACAAACTGTAGATTTATGTGGACCGTGCATATCTGACGTTGTATGATATTGACTCCCAGATCCCAAGAAATGTAGTGCAGTTAGCAATTGTTGAGAAGGGCTTACTGCTTTATTTCTAGTTGACTTATGACTTAGGACTGCACCAAGTTCTTCCAGAACAAATTCTACCTCATCTTTCCTAAGCCTGAACTTTTCCTTAAACGTAGATCCTTGTATGTTATCATAATTTATTCGAGGCTTACATATTTTCTTCTTTCTTGGCTCTAAGTTATCTTCATCTGACTCGTCACTCGAATAATAGTTTTCATCCTGCAAATTATAATTATTAAACTTTGTATTTATAATAGGTTTAATAAAATTTTATGAATTTGTAAATTTACTTACCATGTTGATCTTCAAATTTCAATGAACTTTCTACTTTTCAAAAAATTTAATTTTTGAATATATCGATGTGATAACCTTCTAAAATCTTGAAAAGTAAAGATACTTTTCAATTTTTAATATTTCAATTATGTTTTGATTCAACAGAATATTATTTTTATTGAAAGGTAACCTAACATTTTCACTTTTCAAAAACCTAACCTTTCACCTTGCCNATAGGTTTAATAAAATTTTATGAATTTGTAAATTTACTTACCATGTTGATCTTCAAATTTCAATGAACTTTTTATTTTTCAAAACATTTAATTTTTGAATATATCGATGTGATAACCTTCTAAAATCTTGAAAAGTAAAGATACTTTTCAATTTTTAATATTTCAATTATGTTTTGATGCAACAGAATATTATTTTTATTGAAAGGTAACCTAACATTTTCACTTTTCAAAAACCTAACCTTTCACCTTGCCAACTACTTTTGATACAACAGAAAATTTTCAATTTTCCAAATTTTTCAAAAAGTGAAAGGTGAAAAGTTTTTGATGCAACAGGCCCCTGGTATTTTAAAATCGTGAACTATGATAACTGGAAATGTAGTGATATTCCTGAACCAATTTGAATTTTTGATTTAGAGACACCTAATATTCGAAGAAAATCGTTAGTTATGCCCACTAATTGAATATTGAAATTAGGCGGATCCATTGTAGAAGTAAAGTTACTATGTAATAGTGATTTTGTAGCACCGGTATCTAAAAAACCTAACACTGAAAACCCATTGATTAAAATTGGTATACGGTTAAGTCCGCATCCCATGCCAACCTGTAATATTAAAGAATTAAGTTCACTGGTGCATTAAACTTTCACATTTGGATCGTATGTAGTGGACGTAGTGTATAGCTCAGTAGGATTTATTACTGGTTTGGTTAATTGTAATACGTTTGCGTATTGGTTGGTGGAAATGTATGTGGACGGATATATTATCCTTGACGAATTGATGAACGAAAATTTTAAACTAGGAGGAGCACGTATTTAATAGTTGTTCGACAAACGCATCCGATTTGTAAAGAAAGGAATGCTTGGACGATTCATAGCAATCGAATACCAAGGTGCCGGGGTGGTTGCATCACTAAACTGAAGTAAGGTGCTCCCCCATAAGTGTTTAAAGGATTAGATTGAGGAAATACTCCACGACAGACTGAACTGTCATGGCTTGAAGAGTTATGGGTTGAACAGAACACTTTACGGGTGCACAATGCTCGTTGATGTCCAATCATACCGCAACGATAACATGAGCTTGTATTGGGGTTGTTAGGTTCTGGTGTGGGGTAGTTTGTGGTGTATGATGTACTTACCTGTGTTGTATTAACCTTTCGATTTACCTTATTAGTATATGGTTGTGTTTTGGATTGATCGGGTTTGCTCTAAAACGCTTGAGTAGAGGCTGTTGTCGCTGCCTCTACTATAGCGTTAATAGCTACTTCCTTAGCAATCTCAACCGATTTAATAGCTAGCACTGATTCGGATTCACTTTTGTGGATAATATAGTCTACATATTCCGCGTTGCGGTAATTATCACTGAACTCTTCGAGAGTGGTAGGGTTATTCTGCCAACACTGTGCTAGATGTTTCACTGGCACTGCACGTGAAATGAAACGAATTTTATCCGTTTCTTCCATTTTGGGATTATATGAGTTCAGTAATTTACTGAAAACTTGGACGAAAGCGTCCACTGTTTCGGATTCATTTCTTTCGATTTAATATGCGTTCCATAGCCTCGTCGCGGTAAGAGCGACGGCAAAACACATGAACAAAAGCGTCTTTTAATTCTTTAAATGTGGGATCCCTGTAGGTAGTTAGTTCGCGAGTGTGTTTTAGTTTCAAAGCACTTATGTGGTTAAGAAACCAGTCAAGTGCTGCAGAACGTAGGGTAAGAGGAAATTGTGTTGCCATAATTTCCTCACTCGAGTTATTAGCACCAGCACATAGGGAAAATGCTTCTAGAAAGTCACTAGCACTTTCGGTAGCGAGAGCACTATAGGTGGGAGGGGACACTGGGGGAAGACGGGCTTTTGGAGTGGTGGTCATTGTACTGGATAAAAGTGTATTATGAACGTATTCGCAATTTTACTTTCATCCGTACATACTCTAGTACTCACTATAACACTAGAGTAAGCTCACCCGTACTGAACGAGATCACTTCTCACTCACAGGTCACTTATTGCTCTTCACTTGCCTAACACTGTCACTAAAGGAAATTTACAAAAATTAGCCAAGTGTAATTTGTAGAGAAGTTTAAACAAACGCCTTCACTTGATTGCGGAAGGGGAATTGGAAGATTAACCAGGGCAGGTAGCACTATGATATAGTGAAGGATTACACTATTACTCACTGTGATACGAGAGTAAGCTCATGCAAGAGGCAATGAGATGATTACTCTGGTATTGTATTATAAAATGTAATAAACACATGGGCACAATAACACTCACAAATATACGAGAGTAAATTCATGCGAGAGGCAATGAGTTGATTACTCTGTATTTCATTATAAGATATAATAATGGTGAGTTGAGGAATCACTTGTAACATTCATAGATATACAAGAGTAAATTCATGCGAGAGGCAATGAGTTAATTACTCTGTATTTCACTTTAAGATATAATAATGTTGAGGTGAAGAATCACTTGTAATATTCACAGATATACAAGAGTAAATTTATGCGAGAGGCAATGAGTTGATTACTCTGTATTTCACTATAAAATATAATAATGGTGAGGTGAGGAATCACTTGTAACATTCACAGATATACAAGAGTAAATTCATGCGAGAGGCAATGAGTTGATTACTCTGTATTTCACTATAAGATATAATAATGTTTAAGGGCAATCACTTTAACAGTCAGAAATAGGGAGGGATCAAAAGATCACTTATACCCAATGGAGAAGTATAGTTGCCTCTATGGGGTAATAAGAATCTGATGTTAAACGTAAAAATTGTTTATGAAGATGAGAGAAAATGTATTTGTAGTCAAACTACACGCACTGTCATGCAATTAAATAAAATTTCCCTTCATGTGTAAATTTTATATGGCTCAGTCATAGTGTATAACTTGAGCTTGACTTAACTGTTTAGAAAAAAATGTGAACAAAGCTATGGTTGAAACTGGTATCCTGCCCCGTCGTTGGAGGCCTGGTTAGAAAACAAGAAGTTTACTGATACAACGTTAATACTTATAATTAATTAATTTGTCTTTGTTGTTTCTGTAGCTAAAATGTTAATTATTTAGGAATATCATGCAAATTAAAAGACTACTGCGTTCAGAGTGGACTCTGGCGAAATTGAGAAAGCAGATAGCTCAACCGATAGCCTGGCATGAATATTATCTGAGAGAAGCAATGAGACAATTATTGAACGAGTATGAGGAAATAAACAACATCTATTGGAACATTGAAAGCGGCATAATATTCTCTGAAGAAATGCAAGATAAAATATCACTGCACGAGTAGATAGACAACGTGTGCCGATTGCGAAATCTACCAGTATCCGGAGAAGACTTAATCGAGGATATTGATGAGAACATTGAATGCTTAACCGTTTGGTATCCTTATGTGACAGCTATTATTGACGCGTCCCGATATCTTAAATAATTATGACCGGAGAGATATCGATTGTTTCCAGGTCATATTGACGAGAAGGTATGTTGTATTATATATAATTAGTATTACTAGAAACAAGATTGAATTTTACACCAATATTTTTATTTTTAGGGCCCCAATGATGGAAATAGTGGATGATGAAGAGGCACCGGGAAAAGGTGAAACTTAGAAGTAAACGAAATGAAATTCGCAAGAAATTGGTTTTGAAAATTATTAGAAAACTGAAATATTTGTAGAATGTAAAGAAAAAAGAAAAAAAAAATTATAATTTTATTTGTAGTANATTTTTATAATTTTATTTGTAGTAAACCGATGTAAATTTGAAGATGACTAAAATAAAATGTGTTATTGTTAGTGTCAGTGTCAGATCAATGTCGTTGTATTGGTGAACGTGAAAAAAGAAAAAAAAAAGTAACTTTCGTAATTAATATTACCTCAACCAAGTATTAATATTGGGTTATAAATACTGAATTAAAATTTTTTTTATTGCTACTTAACAAATTTTGATTCAAAGGTTTTAATGTTTTAGAACACAGTGAAAATTGTCGTTTGTGTGACCAATGTTTTTACATTGGATTTAGTCGGTATTGGTATACCCTTGTGTTTAATAGACCAATGTCTATGCCTTGGATGTATTAGTGAGAATGTTGCCTTATATGAGTAGCGGGAGCATCTGGTTTCACTGCACGCAGCGTGTNTTGCCTTATATGAGTAGCGTGAGCATCTGGTTTCACTGCACGCAGCGTGTGGTAGGGTAAAATTAGGACAAAAAATGTAAACTTTAATAATACGGAAATAAATGGAGGAGAGAAAAAGGAAAAAGAAACAAAAAGTTTTTTTTTGTTGTTAGGACTCTTAGTTTGTGGTAAACTTTAGAAGAAAAAGAAAGATGAAAGGAGCAAAATGGATAAAATTTTATGTTGAAGTTTTAATACTTACAGGCCTTTAGGTTACGAATAAAGTATTTTATAAATCAGTTTTCTTCCGTTTAATACATTGTTAAAATTTTACACAGCCAACTACATTTGAGTTCATCACCACCCCATAGCTGAACATATCATAAATAAGCCAATTAATTACTTAGAATTCTTAGTGTTTCATGACTCGTATCCAGATTCAATCACTGAATCTGGGAGCCATGACCAAAATTGACTGTAGTATTTTTAATTTTAAGTGAGTACCGAAGTAAATGAAAAGGAGAAACAGAAAAAACCTTATGTTGAAGTTTTAAAACTTAGTATGTGGTAAAGTAAATTTAGAAAAAAAATAAAATGAGGGTTTAAGATTACTGAAGTAAATGAAAAGGAGAAAGAGGAAAAGACAGAAATAAAAATTTTGTCGAATTTTTACTTAGCATATGTTAGGGGAGGGAAACAAAAATAGACCATTCAGGAAAAGTAATAGTGTAATGCCCGATATACACGGGGAAAGAAAATTTACTGTGAAGGAAACTTTGCAGGTTAAAAGTTTTTCTTTCGTGTTTCGGAAACATTTCTTTCTTCCTTGGTTAGACGAAGAAAGTTTATTTTATTAATTTTTAAATCGAGATATTTTTCAAGAAAATTTCCGCGTTCAAATTTCCATGTGACATCCACGCGGGAGATGAGTTGAATTTATTTATTTTTCCCCCCACATGTTTTCAACTAGCCCCAACTTCCAACAAAATCCATTTGCACAAATTTAAAACCAGATATTTCTCAAAAACTTTCCTCAAATTAGAACTCGGTCCTATTTGGGCAAAGGGAGAGAAAATTTGCTGGAAAGAGTTTTTAAGAAAAGTTTCTGATGTGGATACATGGTAATAAGAAAAGGGAGATCAAAAATTTTAGTGAAAATTTATTTGGGATTTTGGTTTATGGTGTTTGTTTTTCTACAGGGCGTTATTTTAATGTTGGGGTTATAATCGAAAGGATTTTAGACTCCATAAGATTGTACGACAGAACAAATGTAAGATTTTTACTAGAATGTCTTGTAATTGAAAAGACTCGATTTTTATCTGAATTTGGATTCATTGTTTGTATCTAACTTTTTTCCTGGGACAAAAGCTGTATCTCAACTGATGGTTGATGGATGGATTGGTTGGTGTTTTTATAATGACAGGTTTACCTTGATTTTTGTTTTGATCCAATTCTTGATCTAATTCTTCTTGAGAATCTGGGTCAGTGTGTTCTTGAACTAATGATGGTATGTCATCTGCTGTATCAGATTCGTTTGCTATATTAGTTGGAATTTGTTCATAGAAATTTTGTTCTTGTTCTTTCCTTTCGTAGTATGGTTTTAATTTATCAATGTGAACAGTCTCTTTAAAAACTTTTCCCCTTCTTTTTGCTTCAATGATGTAATTGCCATCTGATTTATTTTTCTAGTACTTTGTATGGGCCAAAGTAGCGGTGAAAGAGTTCGATGGAGAGTCCTTTTTTCTTAATTAATTCTCTTAAAAGTACCAATTGACCTGGTTTAAATTCTGTGTCTAGATGTTTTGCATTTATCCTTTTAGCATAATGTTGCTGTTCTTTTTCTATGTGTTGTTTTGTCATTTTTGTCGAATCATCGACTCTTGAGACCAGGTCTTCTATTGCTTAATATGGTTGTAGTCTTGGCATGTTGGCTTCTAGTGGAAGTATTGGGTGGTATGATTAAAAATTATCATTTGCTTTTTTAAAGAAATTTTAAGCTTTTGCTTAAAATTTTATGATTAAAAAAGAAAGGAAAAGGTTTTCCTTCATAAATGTCTCTCTACCATAGATGAGAAAGAAAGGAGTCATTCTTGTCATTTTTTGTGTGAATGTGCTATATGCAAATACGATATGGGGTAAAAACATATTCCAATCTTTTTGGTTTGTGCTTGCATACATGACGATACAGTCTGTTAGAGTTGAGTGCGACGTTTCTACCAGCCCTTGGGATTGATGATGATAAGCTGTGCTTACGTTGTGTTGTATTCCAAGGTAATTATTTATAAGATGAAATAGTTCACTGGTAAATGTGGTACCTCGATCAGAGTGAATGATGATTGGACATCCATGTCTACACACGATTTGTTTTATAACAAATTTAGCTATTTCTTCAGTTGTTGCTTCTTTCATAGCTTTAGCTTCTATCCACTTAGTTAGATAACAGATAGCAGTGCACACATATTTGTTCATGGTGTTTGTTCGCGTGAATGGACCTATAACGTCTATTTGGACATGATTGAATGCTTGATTAGGAACTTTGATGAACTGCATATCTTCATAAGGTTTTCATCTTGGGATTTTTTGTTTGACAACTTTGACATGTTTTGATATAATCATAAATGGATTTTTTCAATCCCTTCCAAAAATATCTTGTTCGTATTCTGTGGTAGGTTTTTGTGAAACCACCGTGGGCACTGATCGGGTCATCGTGAAAGACGTGTAAGACTTCTGCTTGCATTGTTTCTGGTATATTGATTTAATATGCTCCTTTACCATCGATGTGATAAATCATATTTTCGTGCAATATAAATTTTTTTCCTTGGAAGTTTCTTTCTACTATTTGTTTTTTTATGGCTATTACTTTGTGGTCACTCTCCTGGGCTGTTCTCAATGTAGTAGTGCTGATGTAAATTTCAACGAGATTTATTTTGTCTTCTGATTTTTTATTGTTGTTTGTCTACCAAGGACATCGTGAAAGAGCATCTGGGACGTGGTTTTTTGATCCTTCCACATAAAATATTCCCTCTATAACGAATTCAGAAAGTTTCAATGCCATCCTTGTTAGTTTGGAACTTAGTTCTTTCTTTTTTGCTTGCATGATCCAACATAGTGCGTGATGGTCAGTGAAAATTTTGACCGTGTGTTCTTGCAGGTAGGATTTTAATTTTGTTAGAGCATAAACAATTCCTAAAAGTTCTAATTCTGTGGTAGTCCATTTTGATTCTGCTGGGGTGAGGGATCTACTGATGAAAGCTATTGGTCTTTCGATTTTGTGAATTTGAGAAAGAGTAGCACCGATGCCTACCGTTGAGGCGTCTGTTGTTAGTCTAGTTTCAAGTCCTGGTTGGAAAAGGGCTAGTACTGGTCCTGTGTTCAGGGTATTTTTCGCAAACTAAAATGTTTTTTCCTTGTTTGGTCCGGTTTGTTTAAATTTTTCGGTTTTTGACAATAATTTGTATAACGAAGCCATTTTCGATGAATAATTTTGAATTTGAATAATAATGAATTTCCGATAGTGATTGAAGAGTCCAAGTGCTTTTTGCAATTGTGTGGTTGTTTTTGGTGTGGGAAGTTTTTTGACTCCATTTATTGTGTTTTCATCTAATTTCATGTTACCGTTTCCTATGATGAATCCTAGTATTTTTGTCTCAGCGTATGCGAAATGACATTTTCTTGGCATAAGCGTCAGTTCTTCCTTGTGTAGTCGTTCAAAAAATTTGTCTAATTTTATGTTCATTTATTGTTTCACTGAAAATTATGATATCATCTATGAATCATGCCACAATTTCAGGTTTCAAATCGTTCAAAATTAAATCCATTAGTTTAGAAAAGTGACCTGATGCACCAGCAATGCCTTGGGGAAGGACTTTGTATTGATAAAGTCCGTCAGGAGTAGCAAATGCTGTTTTTTCTTTATCTTTTTCGTCAAGTGTTACTTGGAAGAATAAAGATTTTAGGTCCCTTACTGTGATATATTTTGCATTCCGTAGGCGATAGATAATGTCACTTATTAATGGGAGTGGGTAAGCTGTTATGTTTTTGGTTATAGAATTTAGGGATCTAAAATCTGATGTAAATCTCCAATCAGTACTGTCCTTTTTAGGCACTAAATGGGCTGGTGATGACCATGGGGAATTACTGGGTTTTATTAGGTCCATTTGTAACATTTTGTTAACTTTGTTTTGTATTTTCTTTCGTTGTGATTCGGATGATGGATAAGGTCGGATTCTTTTTGGAGGATGGTTTCCTGTATTAATTGTGAACTTGAGTTTGTCTGTACGTCCAATTTGATGTGCTTCCCATGCAAAGACTTTTTCGTTTTTGTCAATGATTTTTATTAATTTTGCTTTATCCGTTTCGTTGAGGTGAGGATTGATGTCAAATTTATGTTTTTCTCTGTTGTGAGTTTTCTAATTTGCGTAATTGTTTTCTCTTTAATTTTTGTTTCTTCTTTTCTCAAAATTGTTCCTTTTAAAAGAAATTTGTCGATTGTAGTGGAATTTGTAATAATGATTGCTCTTGTGTGATTATTGATAAGCATGTTAGGGATTAAAAGTTGGTTTTTGATATAGGTACGGGTAGAACCTATTATAATCTTCTCTTCGCCTTCTTTCATTTCAGTGGGTTTCTTTGGAATTACTGTATAAGATGTGGCAGGGATTTTTGTGTTTTCTTCAGCTCGTATTGTAAATTTTTGTGAATTATGTGTTTTGTTTCTTTTTTCCTTTAGGTTTTTTAAATTAAATCCATGGTTTTCCCAAAAATTTGCTTTTTCACTGATTATTAGAATGGGTCCTGTTTCTTTGGAGTATAATTTTTTAGCTTTTAAATCGGTTATTACGTTGTATCTTTCCAATAGGTNACAACGTAATTTTTATTACGTTGTATCTTTCCAATAGGTCGCCACCTAATAAAAGGTCATAGCCTACGTTTTTGACAATAAAGCAAGGGGTGTTCCATAGTCAGATTTCCTATGTTGATGGGGGTAATGGCTATTCCATGGTCTGGTAATGCGTCTTTTAACTGTCCGAGGGTAATAAAATTGTTTTTTATAACTTCTAACGTTTCTGCCATTATGGCGTCTATTGGTGATACTTGGGCTCCTGTGTCTACTAGCATATGACATATTTTTCCATTTATTTTTCCTTCAATTATAATTTGGGGGCCGGTAACCGAAGTTACATTCGTGATTATTTTATGATTATGGAGATTGGTTTTCTTTTTTATTTGGTTTAGAAGGGTACACTGGGCGGGTTTTAATTCAACCGCCCTTCTTCGTTTCCCTGGAAATATGGATTTTGGTGAGGGTATGTGGGGTTTATCTGTTGCTGTGGTAGTTGGTGGGGATAGTATGTTTTTTGGCGAGGTTGTAATCTTGTGCTCCCCCGGAATCCAGTTTGCTTTGGTTGTAGTGGCACACTGCTGCCATATGTCCTACTTTTTTGCATAAGCAGCAACGGGGACGATTTTTGAAATCTCTTCCATTTCCTCTTTGAAATCTGCCTCGTATTTGAGTATATTGATTTCCCCTAAATTGGTTAGGGTGTTCTCTGTATTGGTTTGGTTACAATTTTTTCTTTTTGCATTATTTCTCAATTCGATTGGACCATGTGAATGCTAAGTTTTTTTATGGCTCTGGTTAATTGTTCTGTTGGGTCTTCTTTTTTTCGCATTTTCCATCCTTATGTTGGCTGATTTTGAGTTCGAGGGTCTCTCTAATTCCTTCATGCCTTTTCCTTCATAGTAAGACACCATTTTGATGAGGTCTTCCCATGCTTCTGGAGTAGTGATTGCATTTTACGGGAAATTTACCCTAGTAACGGGAAACGAGAAATTTCCGGATTTCCCTAAAAAAGAAAAAAACAAAGGTAACCATGCAAAAATTAATAATTATTGTTCATATCCTATAATTATTTTGAATTTTTTCATACATTCATTTTAAAAGTAAAACAAAACAAAATTATTTTGACCACTTGCTTAATTTGCAACTTACAAAGTTCAATTTAACTTTGTTCAATCATTTCCGAGTCACAAATTTCTACCAATACGTTAAAATACAGAAGAAATAATGACAAATTTAACAAGATTATGGAAATCAATTGGGTTACCTAAATCAGGCCATAAAAAGTATGTAGTATCCATTATAAGTTTAAATTTAATTTCAAAAGCTAAATAGTATCTATTTCATTTTACAAATAAATTCGTTGCGCATGCATTACAAATGGGTTATAAATTTCATTGCGTTTAGGTTGCGCAATCATTACACATGGGTTGCTCATTTGATTGCGCTTGGGTTGAGCATTTCGTTGCGCTTGGGTTGTGCATGTAATTGCACATGGTTTGCGCATGAGTGGTGCATGTCTGTTCATTAATCATGGCTTGCGTAAGTCATTAATCAATGGTTGCGCATGAGTAGCACATTTCATTGTGCATGGGTTGAGCATGTCATTGCCCATTTTTTGTGCATGTCATTACGCATCGGTTTGCGCATGTAAAAAGTATGTAGGGACATCTTAGCTAATTGTGAATTTTTTTTTGCGTTTTCGAGTTTGACTCAAAAAAATAGAATAAAGGTTTTTCCTTAAAAATTTTTTTCATAATACTATTTTAAAATACATATCTATATCGTTTTCGTTGTATGGTTTTTAGTCAGTTAATTCCTATGTTCGACGCCTGGAGCGATTTATTTGCATTCGAGAAGCTACTTTTCACAATTAAAAACCAGTGTGGTAATTGTGAAAACTAAGTGTTGTAACTGTGAAAACTTACATAAAATTAATTTACGGTCATTCCAACTTACACTATTCATGAGGTGATAGAGAACATCAGACTGACGTTGATAGTAAAAATTAGAACAAAATTTGGATTTAAAATTTCACAATTGCCACACATTTGATGGTTTTGTGTGGTAATTGTGAAATACAATTAATTAATTTAAAACTTGATAAATTAATAATTTCTTATTAAAAAGTCAATCTACTACTTCTAGTTATTTAAAAAAAAAATTTTTTTTTTAACTTTTCACAATTATCACGGTTATGTATATTTATATCAAAATAGTTAATCTTAAACACAATTATTTATAAAACTTGTTATACTCTAGCTTTATTTTTAAATTTATTTATTGATATCCCGAACCAGGATTCTCGTGGTTACCTCGGGAAACCATTTCCCGAAATGCCCGAAATTTCCCGTTTCCTTTTTCGGGATTTGCAATCTCTATTCTGGAGTACCTCTGTAGTAGATGAAATGTCGTATGTGGCGTACCATTTGCTTTACAATCCCTTCACAAAGTTTTGCTTCATTATATAGATTCCAGTTGTCTCCAAAGAGGTATCGTATCCTTGTTGTAAATGATAGTTGATTTTCTAGAGCTTTTTGACTGTGATTGAAAATGTCTACCATTTTTAAATCTTTTTCTTCCTCGTCTCTAGGACAGTTATTCATAAAACTTCTCTTGAACGCTTCCAATGAAGTTGCGTTGTCTGATATTCTGCTTTGGTAAATTGAGAACCATTGTTCTGCTCCAGGATTTTCGATTGCTGTTGAAAATTGTCTCTTTTTCTGGATATCATCTAATTTGAGATCTGAGGACCATGTGTGGAATTTTCTGATAAAATTTTTGAGAGATCTTTCTGTTAATTTTTGTCAAAGGATAGGTTTTTTTCTCAGCTTTCATGACAAATTTAGGCTCCGCCGTATTTTCTACCAATTGGGTAGTTCTTTGTCAACTATTCTTTTTTAGTGTTTCGGGCATGGGCACTTTATTTATAAAGATGCCGAACAAACGGTGAATGTCACCCATTCACCAACCCACTTTTCTCCACGCATTAAAAAGTAAATAATTGTGAACTCAATTGACTTTGAGTCTCATGATTGAATCGCATTGACTGACTCTTAAGGTTTTTGGGGATCAGGAGTCATTTGATGAACTTGACTCCTTTGTGCTAATTAATTAAATTATAGATGATTTTTTTAGCATCATGTTGATTACGAAAATGACTCCCGGCACACGATTATCGAATTACCTTGAGCGGAATTGCAAGATTTCAAAACTTACTATTTTAATAATATGATACATTGGTACATAGCATCCATCAAACATCATAAATATATTTCATCATTACGGCTATGCCTATATCGAATTACCGGGAGCGAAATTAAAAACCTCAAATATTTGGTATTCTAATGATATGAATTCATTGGTACATAGCACCCATCAAGCATTAACGTATTCTCTTATAATTATTACCGCTATGCAAATATCGAATTACCGGAAACAAAATTATAAACCTCCAAAATATGCTATTTTGATGGTATGAATGTATTGGTATAAACCTTCCAACAAGCATTTTTTTAATTATTACCGCTATGCCAATATCGATTTACCGGGAGCAGAGTTACAAACCTCAAAAATTTGTTATAATGATATGAATGCATTGTTACATAAATGATATCAATCTTAACCACATATTTCAATTTATTACCGCTATGCCAATATCGATTTATCGGGAGCAGAATTACAAACCTCAAAAATTTGTTTTTCTAATGATATAAATGTATTGTTGCATAAATGATATCAATCATAACCACAAATTATTCCTATTTATTACCGCCATGCCAATATCGGTTTACCGGGAGCAGAATTACAAACCTCAAGAATATGCTATTCTGATCATATAAACGCAATGGTACATAGCAATCTTCAATCAAACAAGTTTCTTTTAAATTATTACCGCTATGCCAAGATTGAATTACCGGGAGCGGAATTTCAAATTTCATAAATTTGACAAGGAACGTTTATGTGTACTTTGTAAAATTTACATCAGGTCTTCAAATTTTTTTAGTCAACTTATAATCAATGGAAGTCAATCAAATCATTAATATTAAAAAATCCTCGTTGCACTAAAAAGTTAGATGAGAAACCAGTAGAATTTTGATGGCAGCTATGTACCAATGCATACATATCATTCGAATAGCAGGTTATTGAAGTTAAAAATTCTGCTCCAGGTAATTTGATATTGGCATAGCGGTAAAAAATTCAAAGAAATATGTTTATGTTTGTTTGCAATTATGTACCAATGCATTTATATCATTATAGTACCAAAATTTTGAGGATTGTATTTCCGCTCCCGGTAATTCGATATTTGCATAGCGGTATAAAATTCAAGAAAATATGTTTGATTGGTGGCATCTATATACTAATGTATTCATATCACACCAAATTTAGGGTTTTTGTGAATTATAAATTTCCTTCTAAGTAGATCTTTTGTTGGACTTGGGGCTAGTCCCAATGTACGTTTGGAAATTCGGGATAAATTTGATGATAATGATGAGCTCTTTGTATCACTTGATTTTGACATATGATTATGTAGCTGAAATCGTTGCGAGTCACTCACACCTTTGTTAAGTTCCCTTTACACTGGGGTACATTATCAGAGAAGAGAGATGTAATAATAATACTGGATCTTTTGCTTATAGGCTACTGTCCCATTTGCATGATTATTTGAATAGTTTATTATTAAGGCCTGACACAAAGGCCTTCCTAATTACTTAGGAGTTAATTAATAACTGATCCTTCTAATATTTAAGATTTGTATTTATAGGATGCAATTTAGAAGGTCAAGTATGCGGAGCACGGAAGAAGTCTTCATGGCTTCCTCATTGTAGAGAGAGTGCATTACTAAAGTGTAATGCTTCCTATCTGACCTTGTAGTTGCTTAATAGAGTAATAGAGTTGAGAAATAAAGATTATTATTATTATGTGTGTCTAATAGAGTCATACCGGAGAATCTTTTTGTGCCATGTTCGACGAAATGCTCAGTGAATTTGTGTGCTCAGAAATATTCAGTGAAATGCTCAGAAATGCTCANTGTGCCATGTTCGACGAAATGCTCAGTGAATTTGTGTGCTCAGAAATATTCAGTGAAATGCTCAGAAATGCTCATTTTGAAACAAAAAATTCACCTTTTTGTGGGAGACAGTGCACCAAATATTATCNTGTGCCATGTTCGACGAAATGCTCAGTGAATTTGTGTGCTCAGAAATATTCAGTGAAATGCTCAGAAATGCTCAGAAATGCTCATTTTGAAACAAAAAATTCACCTTTTTGTGGGAGACAGTGCACCAAATATTATCANGAAATGCTCAGAAATGCTCATTTTGAAACAAAAAATTCACCTTTTTGTGGGAGACAGTGCACCAAATATTATCAAGGGATGTAAACTAGACAAAACCCCTTATCAACCATGCTCCATTCACACTCTCCAACTTGTTATTGAAGATCCGTTAAAGTCTCAAAGGTCAGTAATTGACATTATTGCAAAGACGAAGAGAATTGTAACTCACTTCAATCATACTCAGCTTGTACCAAACTCAAGGAATTGCAATCACAGTTAGACCTACCACAAAAAAAGCTTACTGAGGATATCCCTACTCGATGGAACTCAACATTTTACATGTTGGAACGAATTCTAGAACAAAGGCAAGCTCTAACTCTTTTACATATCTGAGAATAATGAACTCAATGACTTGACTAATTTCCAATGGATTATGATTGAAAATATTTTGAGCTTACTTAAACCGTTCGAAGAAGTGACAAAAATATTCCAACTGCACTTTCTGAAATTTTGTCTTTTGTAAGTACACTTAAGTCCTACCTAAGCAAAGACACTACGTTATTCTCTGGAGTTGGAACAATGAAAGATCTGATCGAAGGACGCAACTCAAGATTTTAAAAACTCAACAACAATGAAAATTGCCTTCTTACTACACTTCTTGATCCGCGGTTTAAAAACAAATTTTTTTCTGAGGAGACGACTCACCACACAATTTCAATAATTAGAGAGAAACTGAAACAAGGGCTACAAAATATTGAGGAACCATCACCACCTGAGAAAAAANCAATTTCAATAATTAGAGAGAAACTGAAACAAGGGCTACAAAATATTGAGGAACCATCACCACCTGAGAAAAAACAAAAACCTGATGTTCATTCAACTTTTTGGGAGACTTACGACGAAATTGCTGGACCAAGTAAAAAAACTGATGACATAGAAACGTAAATCAAAAGTTATATTGGACTTCCCTTTCTTCCAAAATCTGAAAATCCATTTTTGTGGTGGTTCTGCCATAAAAATTCNCAATTTCAATAATTAGAGAGAAACTGAAACAAGGGCTACAAAATATTGAGGAACCATCACCACCTGAGAAAAAATAAAAACCTGATGTTCATTCAACTTTTTGGGAGACTTACGACGAAATTGCTGGACCAAGTAAAAAAACTGATGACATAGAAACGTAAATCGAAAGTTATATTGGACTTCCCTTTCTTCCAAAATCTGAAAATCCATTTTTGTGGTGGTTCTGCCATAAAAATTCGTTTCCACTTCTGAACGCATTGGGAAAAGACTACTTATCAGCTTCTGCCAGTAGTATTCACAGCGAAAGAATATTTGCGGAAGCAGGAAATATTTACACACCAGAAAGAAACTGTCTCTTTCCAGATCGAGCTCTTTGGTTTTTCTCCACCATAATCTACCAAAACTTAACTTTCAATTACTAATTATTTTCAAAGCTTGACTGTATAGTTAGTTCAAAGTGTGGCATTTTGGTAAAATAATTATCGTACCTAGAATAAAGTTAGTCAAAGACTTTAAATTTTGTTGAAAATTATTTTAAAGTGTAATAAAATGTACGATATACAGTGCATCTTTTCTAAAACGCCTCAGTCGATCAAATGGTTACCAAGGTATTTTTCAAAAACACTGGCGACCATGATGGGAGAGACGGCACAAACAAAGAAAACATTTTTTTAAATTGACGAAAATTAATTTTTTCTACGTAAATCGAAGTAAAGTATTAAAGTAAAGTAGCACTGTATATCGGCAAATATATCGGTGAAACCAAACCTATAACCGATATGCTGAAACCTTGCCGATATAGCCGATATAGCCGATATGCCGATATATATCGGTATCGGCCGAGCCCTAATGTTTATGTAATGTAATGTGGTATTTATGTTTGGAGGAGGAAACATCAAGTAAACGAATAAAGAAAAATGAACTCATGTGAAAGCTTTAATTGCTTTATTTGAATTTTCGATGGACTTCATATAAAGCAGTCCTTAATTTTTCTTGTGACAAATATGACTTGTATCTATTTGAAGAAGCGATGATGATGATGAAGACGATATCATCCATCACCAGTAATCTTGTCGCCGATTGACAAATTACTCACAATTCAATTCGGCCACTCATTTGCATTTTGATGTTATTGATTAAAAATATGTTCTGTTAAAAAAAATTTTTTTTTGTTGAGTTAGTTGTGGCGCTAAGTTAGTTGAAATGCATGGCGCTAAAATATATTTCGTATTTCAAAATCATTCATTTGAATTCTCAAATACACAAAAAAGAAAGTTAAATAAATTGATTTTTAAACCACATTATTATTGTTTTTGATTGTTGATTTGGTGCTTGTTAGCCTTAATTTGATTAANAAAATTGATTTTTAAACCACATTATTATTGTTTTTGATTGTTGATTTGGTGCTTGTTAGCCTTAATTTGATTAATTTGAAAGCATAATTTGAGTAATAAAGAGGAGAGTGTGTGACAATGTCAGTGTCATCAGATGAAGAACTTGATTTGGCGAACGTCGATTTACCCTCTTTTACAACTGAAGAACGACAAAGCATTAGGAAAGCAATTGATCACTTTTACAAAAATGAATTTGAAGAAGCATCTTCAATTTTTGCTGACGTCTTGTCAAACAGATTAACCGATTATCGTATCAGCCATAATCTTATCATATCTGGATTTTATCAAAATGGCCTTAAGGATGTGGATCGTTTCAGGGAACAATTTGCAGACGTTTTGAATGAGGTATAACAAAAAAAAATCTTAACTTCAAAATATAAATAAAAATCTTAAACTTATTTTATGTTTGATATAGGCAAACATTGAGTTGAATGATCTAAAGGTTGAGAATATATCTCAGCCGGTGTTCCTTTACAATCTTGCCTTGATGTACTTCCAAGATCGACAACCTTGGAAGGCATTAGAATTAGCAACTACGCTTTCTAAGCATCTCAGATTAGCGGACTACTCTTGTGAGTATCCATATTCACCTTTAGATGAATAAAGTTTAACTTATTTTAATGTCATTTTTCATAAGGTCCTCTTGGGAAAAGAACTCGTTTGCTAATTATGGAACTGTACATTACCTTGCAAAACTTTGATCTGGCGTTGGATAAAATTGAAATGGAGACAAAGAGGAAATTCAGACAAAGTATGAGTGCTGGTAGCTCAACGTCTGGTATGTCACCTTGCTCAAGCATTAGTGATCTTTCAGAGTCAGTCTTACGGAATGAAGCTGAACAGGTTTAGAAATATTTAGATTTGTGAAAATTTTTTTGAAAACTAACCTAATTAATTCTATCAAGAGTAGCAATACGATCAATCCGTGAAGATCAAGATGCAGGAATATAAAACACTGGCGTTACTATGTACTCGAACCCTGAATGCTGCAAAGAAAGAATATAAGATTCTTGGAACAATGACAGCCACTGCATTCTCTAATGAGGTTACTTAGATTACATTGGAACTAATTGTGAGTTAGATAGTGTATTCAAATTTTTTTTTCTACAGTATGGTAGAACCATTGTATCATTTCTGAAGGCCTACTACAATTACCTGAGAGGGAATATTCGAAAGGGACTGACAATAATTAGTGCCATCACCATTCCCAAAACTATTGACAGCTTTCTGTAAGTGGATTACACGATTGAACTAGCTAATTCATACTGAAATGTGAACTTAAGTTTAATTTACTTCATTTACTTTCCAGTGAAACTGGTGATAATATGACAATGATAATCAATAACAATTTAGGATGCTGCCACTACTCCCTCGGAAAACCAACAATTGCAGGTAGTACAAAATTACAATTCCATCTTATCCTATGTACGGTAATAATACAAACTATCTTATCGACAGCATGGTATTTTCAAAAGGCTTCACAAGAGTCAAATAAACCTGAGTATAAAGATCGAAGTAAGTAAATTCGTTTGGTTTTCTTTCTTTAGTGTTTTTATTTGTTTTTATTATTACTAAAACTTATTTTAATTTATATTTTGCACAGAATCTCTACCAATTCATTGCCTAAGCTTCAACAAAAAGTATGAAATTATGTACAACTTTGGAGTTTCATTGCTTCATGCCAAACAGTCACAGGAGGCTTTCAATGTTCTCACTATTTGCCAAATTGCATTTCCGTCCAATCCAAGGCTTTGGTTACGCATTTCAGAGTGCTGTGTGCAGCTATACAAGTCTGTGAGTTTCCGATTTGGAATTCCTAAATATTCAAGTGGGCAAATGCCACTGAGGAAGGCGTAATAATGTTTGTTTTTTCTTCTTTTAGACAAATGAGAATGATTTCATGTGGACAGAAAAGAAGCGGAACATTCTGCGTGGAATTGAAAATGAAGTGCCTTTAGGAAAACTCGAATGCCTTTCGTAAGTCATAGTTCATAAACTGAATTGAAATTCATTTTCAATTATTAATTTGTAATTTCTCTCCTAGGACGGATGTCATTGACCCCGAAAAGCCCAAACCGACTCTTCGTTATGCACTTCATTGTATTGAAACGGCACTACCACTTATCAATACTGAATCTGTACTTCGATTCTGTCGTCTCGACGTAAGACCGAGTAACCCCATCACAAATGCGGTGGAGATATATACTCTTCGTGCTAATATTTTATGCACCGGAGCCTTCATTACGCTCACATTGGGTCACTACGCCTATACAGTGCGACTGTGTAACGAGCTGATCGGGATGATTGGTGTGCCAAACGTATTTAAGTACGTTTCTCATAAGTTTTAACAAGGTTTCTTATTTTTTTCAGAATATCATGTGTATGTCTTTTTTCGTTGTTTCAGTTACTTGGGGAAAGTGTACTTGAGTGAAGCGCTGTTCAAACAAGGAGATGTAACACTTGGGTTGGAAATGTTTTCAGAAAAACTTATTTCAAATTACACTCTCAACTTAACAAACGTGACTGAATATGAAGGATTTTCTTACGGTTGCACTAGTTTCAATCGAGAAGGAAGTGGAGAACCTGGGACAAGTGATACAGGGGTTACAACGACACCTCCACCAGTTAAATTCAGTCACCTTGGATCATCCCTTGGGTTTAAATCTGCTTCAGGTAAATTAAATCCGGCAGTTTAAACATTAATTGTGCATACCATTAAAATTCCAGAATGGCATCCAAAGGACGAGCTAACCTCACGAGCAACTGTTGTTTACAATCGAGCTGTTGCATTGACAGCTTTGAATTACCATCAAGAAGCAGCAGCTGTTATTGATGTAAGAAATCTAAAATTTCATAACAATAACCACAAGAGCCAAAATACCTTATCAGAAAAGCAAACTCTCAAATTATTTTACGTTTCATAATTAATTAACCTACAATGAAATGTTGCAATCTTGCAGGAATGGAATTCACGAGTTAGTTTCAGTGGTCATTCACTCCCCGCAGATTTTATCATTTTGCAAATATATCTCAACCTCAGACTTGGTAAGTTCAATTTATAACAAAAATGTAATTTCTATCAATTATATGAAGTTGTTAAAAAAATTTTTTCATTAGGAAATATGGAAAAGTCAAGTCGTCTTTTCCGGCAACATTACTGTCCGATGGCGACGATCCCACAGCAGCAGTTGAGATCATAAATTGAATATTCCTAAAAATTCTACCAACCAAGTTCGTCACATGAGATTATAATATTGATATTTTCAAGTCTATATCGCACCCAAAGTTAGCAAGAATAGTTTCCATAGTCTTTACAATAATGAGTCATGTTAAGTCATAACCAGAAGTTTATTATGGAAAGGAAGAGAAAATTAAAACTAACCTTATTTTCTATATGAACTTGCTCTCAGGCTTAATTGTTACAAAGGCGGACGGTTGATTTCGACAGGTAGAGAACTCCATCCTTTTCCAAGTCTTTCAGAACATCTTCGAACATTTCCCTTGTGATAAACTAACGAACAAAAAAAATATATTTTGAACAGATGCTTAACTTGGTTGAATATTTTTTGAAAATGCATTAGGTTTTCTTACCATTGACGACATTTCTTTCATTTCTGCTAGTAGTTTTTGAACACTAATTGATGCAGACTTATGCTTCGTTTCAAGAATTTTCCTAAGAGCGTTCCCAAGCTCTTTCATTTTTTTAATAGCGACACTGCTAATTCCTGTCCCAAGAATTGAAGCATCAATTTTTCCAGTCAAAGGGTCAGTAGCAGATGCTTTCATAGCTTCCTTGTGGAGTCTCACTGCCTCTTCTACATCAGCCACTTCAACGTGTTCAGAAAGTCGAACTTTGGCGTGAGCCTCAGAGAGCCGAATGATTGATTCGAGCTGCCTGGGATATGCCGTAATGACGCCTCGATTACTTCCAGCCTGGCGCAGTTCCACGTATGATTCAATAAGACGCTGGGAAGCAGGAGCAGTCAAGCGAGGGTCAACATATTCCTTTGCATATGTTATGTAGTCACGAAGAACACTCATATCCTGTAGTGAAAATCAAATTTTTAAGGATGTTTTTCTCACGAATAGAGAATTTTAAGTTAATTTTGATTAAATTTTGAATAATTTAGTAATTGGGTTATAGAACTAACCAGTAAACCTGCATCTTGATCTTCTGGCTTCTGGAAGTATAGTGAAATCATGTGGCGAGCGAGACGTCGGTCGTAGACATCATTTCCGGGATCCATGAGAAGAAATATCAGATCAAATCTTCAAATAAATGCAGAAATATATTATTGTGTAAACTTCTCTTGTTTAATTTCCAGCTCTTGGTTTACCTTGAGAGAAGTGTATGTGGCAAATTCACATTGTCAACAATTGTCTTGTGTCTGTTCCATTGTGATTCAACCGGGTTAGCAGCGGCTAGAACTGAGGTTCGGGCATTGAGTTGACAAATGATCCCAGCCTTGGCAATAGACAATGTCTGTTGTTCCATAACTTCATGGAGAATACTTCGAGTGGAGTCATTCATCTTATCAAATTCGTCAATACAACAGACACCGTTGTCAGCCAATACCAAAGCTCCTCTGGAAATAGTTATACAATATTTTTAATATCTCAGATAAAGGATTTCTAAATCACTTACGTCTGAAGAACAATTTGTCGTGTTTCTGGATCCTTTGTAATGTAGGCAGTCAGACCAACTGCACTGGAACCTGTTCCCGACGTGTATTGACTCCTCGGAATTAAGTCAAACACATATTTCAAAAGCTGAGATTTACTTGTTCCAGGGTCTCCACATAATAAAATATTGATCTCTGAACTGTAAAAAAAAAATAATAATAGAAACATTAGTAGAAACTAATGCGGTATTTTAATTTGAAGAAAATCATTACCGGAAACGTCCACGACCTGCTGCAGTAAAGTCTTTCTTAGCTCCACCAAAAAGCTGGAGAAGAATACCCTTCTTCACATCCTCATGTTCGTAAATGGAAGGAGCAATGGCTCGAGCTAAACGTTCGTAAATATCTGGTTTTTTGGATAACTCTTTTATAAAGTCTACACGCTCGGGTGGAATATGGAATCCCTTGCTACAAAAAAAAAAGATCATAAATTGAACATTAAAATTAGTTTTGATTTCCAGGTGTTGATTTTTTTTTGTAAGTATTCTATACTAACCCATCAGCATCTTCACGAAGACGTTTCGTGTCCAATTTCCTAAAGTGAAGCACATCGACATGTGTTTTGAAAACCGATAGAACAGATCTCTGCATTGGGTTCAGACGAAGTGGTGCTGCCCTGTAGATTCCTGTGACAGTAATTCTGTCTCCAGGTTGGACATGATTGACCAACGTGTCATGAGCAAAGAGTGCAGCCATGTACGGTGTCTCTCCGACAGGAGTGTCCTCTACAAATATAAAATCATTGAATTTTTGTTTTATAAATAGGGTTTGAAGCATACCCAAATCCTCTTGAAGCCGAATCATTTGCTTATCGACAAAAGAAGAACGATTGTGAATAAGAGTGAAAGAGAAGGTAGTGTTACAATTTGGACAGAGAATGGGTTCGATAAGCCTTCCGCGATCCATTTCGGCAGTGGCTGAGTGAGCACAGACGGAACATTTGAAGTAAGCTGAACGCATTTCTGGTATGATATTTGACACCCGAATTACCATACCACTGATAGTAACCAGCTGGTCAATGTCTGAAATTTTAAAATACAATCGTAGACAAAATCCAATACGAATTACTGTTTGATTTTTTTTTAATTTACCATCAGGATTCAAGTACCGCATCGTTTTGGTTTTGTCAGCGTTGAAAGGTCGAACTTCAATTTGATGAACGAGAATTTGTTCAGAGAAACGTGCATCAAACACTTCATTTACCGTCATGTCCATTGTTGGAATTACTTCTTGTGGATAGCAAATCAATTGACGATACATCTCAGGATCAAATTCGCTCAAATGCTCACAGTTCAAATTCAGATATGGTTCTTCTAACAGCTTAATCTGGAATATATAACAAATTTGCAAATTTGAATTCTTTTGTTCAGACTAAAAATAATTTTTTTTAATTTTTTTTTTCACCTCGTTCAATTTTTGAATATAAAGAGGTTCATTGTTGTCATATTCTTCATTGACTTCATCTTCAGCAGCTTCAGGGGCTTTGAATGTTTCAATGAATTGCTTAAACTTTTCCTTGAAATCTGTGGCAGAGACATTGGTACCCCAGATAACGAGTTGCGGTTGATCGCCAGGCTGTTGAATCAATGAACAAAAGAAGTAAAGTTTAGCAATTGGTAAACATTGAATATTAAATATTAAATATACTTACTCCAAAATCAATTTCTCGTACATGACGATCGGCATTTATATCCGGCCGATGACGTACAGGAGTTGAAGGGACAGTCCGACCAGTTTCACCTGTTCGAGCACTCATTGGACTCAAGTAGTTCATAGGAGATCTCAAATCAATGTCTACAAAATCAAAACCATATTCCAATAATAATATTCATAAAGTAAGAATTTAGATAATTACTACCACGTTGGCGTGGACTGGCAAATCCCCTAGGTGCAGGGCTGTTACGAAGAAGAACAGATGCTGGACTTGCAGTACCCTTCGACCCAGGACTGTTCGGAAAGCGATAAACAGGACTACTCCCAGCTGCTGAAGCAGGACTTGTAACTCCTCTAGCACTAGCTAAGGCTGATGCTGGACTCCGTCCATTTGACCTTGACGATGCTGATCCTGGTACTCTACCTCTCCTTGTATCGTTTGATCCAGCATTTCTTCCACCCCTTCTGGCAGTAGATGATGGGCTTGAAAACTCGCTTCGGTTACTACCTCGTCCACTCATCTTCAACTATTTCAAGATCAAAGAATGGATTTTGGTATATACTCATACAATACTGTGCTTTCGACTTGCCAGTTGAGTTTGAATTGATCCAACAATGTAACCACCACCAAAGCTGCAGCAACAGTGTTTACTGAACCAACCTCTACCAAATCTTATAGTGTTAAAAAAGTGATTAATTTACTATTATAATTACCGAGACGATGATTGTTGTGAAGAACGGTCCGATTATGGTTGACAGTGCACCGAACCGATATATTTTAATTAAATCAATCAATTGAATAAGCAAGAACGAAACAAAGAACAAAGAAAACTACAAATTTTTTACGCGTGTTCTTTGTTGTAAGAATGTCAAAAATTTCCCCGCTCAAAATTTAAATTTGACGCATTATGCAAGTGAGTTGATTTCAAGTACTCAGCGCCTCACTACATGCATTAATCACTTCAATTTTAATCAAAAATTTTAATTTTAACTTTTTTAGTTTAATTACATTTAATAGTTAAAAGTAGTATTGAGTTAAGCCCGTGGGTATTCTTCCCAGGAATATTATTTTGAGATCTCACAGACAAGTTGGATATGACGAGAGGGTTTTATCAGTAAACAAAGAAAACCCTTCTTGTTACATTACCTTACTTATCATTCAAGGTCATTCAGGCAATTGAACTACTCTACTCTAGTGAAAGGGAAATTTACAAGCTCACTCACTATTTTGAGNACATTACCTTACTTATCATTCAAGGTCATTCAGGCAATTGAACTACTCTACTCTAGTGAAAGGGAAATTTACAAGGTCACTCACTATTTTGGGTTAAGTTGAAATGGAATTTTTGTGGGCACATGTCACTTGTTGACATGTTAGTATAATATTTATTCAATTGAGTTTAACGCTGATTTTGATTTTTGTCACAAAAAGACCTTTGTTCTTACATTGTGTTTATGTTTTTCAGATCGGGACTCGGAAGCACCGTGAAGTAGCGACTGACTGGCGAAAACTCTTGCTCACTGATATCCACATCATTACAACAAAACAGTCAGTTCAGTACTCATCTTCAGTAGTGTTGAACTGAATGAAGATACATAAGTTGACATCTCGAAGATTAATCTAATCATACAAGAAACAAGAGTAGACTTTGATACGACAACTACTTCCGATCTTCCTTTAGGTAACTTTTATCAAACATTATTTATTATTACTTTTATTGGGTAATTAAGTACGTTTGGGTCAATTTATAACTATGCTAAAGGAGCATGGGGATAATTTTTTGTGCTTAGGGTANGAATGAAGATACATAAGTTGACATCTCGAAGATTAATCTAATCATACAAGAAACAAGAGTAGACTTTGATACGAAAACTACTTCCGATCTTCCTTTAGGTAACTTTTATCATACATTATTTATTATTACTTTTATTGAGTAATTAAGTACGTTTGGGTCAATTTATAACTATGCTAAAGGAGCATGGGGATAATTTTTTGTGCTTAGGGTANAGTAATTAAGTACGTTTGGGTCAATTTATAACTATGCTAAAGGAGCATGGGGATAATTTTTTGTGCTTAGGGTAGTAGTGGTGGTTAGTGGGACTTTAGTTTTGAAATCTTCAACTTATTGTTAGATTTTAAAAGGTTCGTTTATGTAGTCAATGAAGGTTGGAGTATTAGGTAAGGAAAGGAGGAAGTGTGAGAATTCTTCAAAAGGATTATCGAATTATTATTTTTTTTTTGGTTTACAATAATTGTAAATTAAAACTACTGGAGATTTACCATCATCAGTTTAAAAATAAGGCTAGCCTTGAATTTTACCACTGAATGTTTACCTAACCACTATTTTTGAGTGGCTTCAATCATTGGCCAATTACCGGGATTAGACGTAAGGGGGTTAGGCTGGCCGTGTAAACTTCATTTGTCTGGAAAAGCCAAAACTTAGTAATTTCACAGTAATAAGTTAAATTTTCTTTTTACAAAGTTTCTCAGCGTCTGTCTCACTAATAGATATCTTTACATAATAAATAGTGAAGGAAAAACTAGGTCAAAATTTAAGCATAAAAGATAACAGCGACACGAGGAAGAGTATTTATTATTTTAAACTTACTACTTATTTTGTAGTCCACCAAACTTTTTGCGACGTATGGCTCTAGAGCTGTAACTTAAGCTCAATAATTATTTTTAATTTGGTTAAATATCTAAATTGAATTTTTTTTTTTTGAAATTAGTTTATTGGAGGAAGCACTGATGTTGGTATTTTTTTATTTTTGCTCATGCTAAGGCTAAAGTGTTTAAATCAATAACGAAAAATAGTGAGTGGGTTAGGGTATTTAGGTTAATCTGTGCTGTTTTGTTGTGTTTGTGTAACAGTTTCAGTTTAACTTGCATTGTTTGATGACCTTCCACATTATTTACGCAGCCAATAATCAAGCAACTACGCGTTCTATTCATCTCAACTAAACTTACACTGCACAACTCAGAAGATGGTACATATTTAATTACGTAACTTCTTTTTATCATTTAGCCAAACTAGTTAATAACCAAATTATTACAGATGATGATGAATAACTCATCAGGCAACGACGACGTTTCCACTACACGTGTGTGGATAAGATCAAAAATAGTCGGGTTTGGGGTTTTTTATTTTAGTGTAGTAGTAAAAATCTTATCAGAATCAATTCAGTGTTTGACCCGATTATACCCGGTAGGATTTGGCAGCGATCGCTGAACTTATATTTGGCGGCGGTGTTTGTCAAATTAATATTGTATTGAAGACACTAAAAAATTTTGGTGCACACGTGATTTTCTTAGTGTCAAAAAATTAAAATTTAAAACTGTTACAACAGGAAGAAGAACTATCGGAGACTGGAAATCACCTGTCCATGGACTCTTCTGGAACTGGAAAACATTTTGACAGTGGAGAATTGGATATCGCAGAACCTGTCGGGTAAGGAAATATTCAAACTAAATACAATTTGTTGATTGGTTGGTCTTAGGATTTTTGACAGCGGCCGCTGATTGTTGCAACCTCATTGCAGCCTCCCATTGTTGGTGATATCCATTGCAAAATTGAATTAGGTTTAGTTAGCTGAGGTTTTACAATAAATTGGGTTACTACAATCAGCGACTGCTGCCTAAATCCTACCTGGTAGTTCATTTGCTTTTAAAGTTTTTGTTTTTTAATATTTTCAGTTGGTTCGGAGGGTGGTTAAACTTCCGGTGGTGTTCTACATCAATGTCTATTCTTCGTGCTGCTGAAAAACGCATTCTTTCATGTAAATACTGTAGAAAAACTTTTGAATTATTTATTAGACAGTTTTCAAATTGAAATATTCAGCTTCTAGCTATTATAATTTTCTGTCTATTTCTCATTTTCAGATGTAAAGACGCCATATCGTGGTCGTTACATCAACGTAGGAGTGGTTGGGTATGGTGGGAAAGAAGAATGTAAAGTATGGACACTTTCAATGAATGAGACTTCTGAGAAGACACCGTTAGTTTTACTCCATGGATTGGGGTCAGGGGTTGCTCTCTGGGCACTTAATCTTGATGGATTAGCAAATTCTAGACCTGTCTATGCATTTGATCTTCCGGGTGAGTTCATTATCAACTCTATCAATCACTCAAACATAAGTGCCTTCAGAGCAAGAGATCATCGGGAGAATATTGTACAATACTAAATTTAATTGTTATTTTGTATAATTTAGGATTTGGAAGAAGTTCTCGACCGAATTTCAGCAATAATGCAATGGAGGCAGAGAGGGAAATTGTAGATTCAATTGAAGAATGGCGACGTGAAGTCAATTTAGAAAGATTTGCTCTCCTTGGTCACAGTATGGGAGGATTCCTTGCATCTTCTTATGCAATTCGATTTCCTGACAGGTAAAATATACAACCGTCAGTCTTTTCCCATTTGGTTTCTTTTTTAGTTTTATTCTTGTTAATTCACTTCACGTTGGGAGATTCCAGAGAATGAATTTCATTTCCGTCTAAGCCGTTTTTTTTATTACCGGACTCGTTGCGTTTAATCTTGTTTCTCAACTTTATCCACTAATTCCATTTTATTTTTACTTATCCCTAGAGTGTCACATCTGATTCTGGCGGATCCTTGGTAAGATAAAGACTCACTTTTGTTTAAATCTGAATTGAAGTAAAGGGAAGAATATTTTTAAATTGAAGTTTTTAATAATTGTAGGGGATTTCCTGAAAGACCTTCTGATGCAGGATCAAAATATCCTATTCCTGTGTGGGTGAAGATGATTGCCTATCTCCTTCAACCACTTAATCCGCTTTGGGGAATTCGAATCGCAGGCCCAATGGGTAAAAAAAAAGAATAATAATTAATGAAACAGAGTTTAGAGTGACGCTATGGATTCTTTTGATTAATTGAGTTCAAGTTCTTTGTTTTTCCTCCTAGGACCAAAACTAATTGAGAAAGCGAGACCAGATCTTATCAAAAAGTTTTCTTCCTTGACTGATGACGGAGATGCTGAAATTGCCAACTATATCTTCCATTGTAATGCTCAGAATCCGACGTAAGTAACAAGGCGGGAATGGTCAAGAGAAAGCATGAGACATCCTGAGAGGGCCATTTGTTTTCTCTGCCGGATTTGTTATTTTAAGCTTTTTTCTCGGAGTTGGTTCCTTGGGTGATGGTGGTGGTGGTGTTGTTCTTTTTCTCTAGTTGATGGAGGTTTGTTTGGGTTCTGTAATACTTTTTAAACCTTCTNGTGGTGGTGGTGTTGTTCTTTTTCTCTAGTTGATGGAGGTTTGTTTGGGTTCTGTAATACTTTTTAAACCTTCTAGCTCCCTTACTAAGTTCTTAGTTGAAATAGAGAAAAGTAATTTTTCAAGTAAGCTGTCGGATGGTCACCATACCATTCGAACCACATGGAGACCTTTGAAACAAATGGATTATATTCTTCGACATTTAAGTAATAGGGTTTTTCTTAGAAAGGAAGATCAATTGTTACTTTCATCACAGACAGGTGTGTTGGAGAAAGTAATTTATCTTTGAGAAAAAAAGTGGTGAAGGGTTTGAAAAGGTTTTCAAAAGGTTATGAATTGAAATGTAAAGTGAGATTTGAGATGTAATGGTTATCTGTAAAGGACATTGATCATTTACTTTAATATTATTTATGAGATTCTCCTTTTTTTTCTCTTCTTCTCTCTTCTAGTGGTGAATCCGCCTTTCACTCGATGATGTCGAATTTCGGTTGGGCTAAATTTCCAATGTGTAACCGAATTTCAGACCTGAGAGCCGACGTACCATTAACTATGATTTATGGATCGAGATCCTGGGTGGATCATTTTCCTGGAGATATGATCAAAGCCAGTAGAAAAGAGTCATATGTGGATGTCCATGTAAGAAAATACATTATATGGAAATTGATTTAAATGAATCCAATTATTTAATAATTTTGATTGGATTAAAATAGATAATCCCTGGAGCTGGTCATCATGTATATGCAGATAAAACAGAAAATTTTAATACCATTGTACTGAATGCATGCGGATGGTCAGAGAACAATAAGGAACGCATGCATGTCAAAGTTCCTATCTTTCCAAAAGAATTAGTAAAACAAACTGTCATACTCACACCAGGAAAACCGGATATTGAGCAAGAAAATCCGGATATTGTGGAAAAAATTAAAGAGATTGAATCCTTGGAGACTATACCTTCGGAAACTGAAAAGAAGACCAATTAGTATGTATACAGACTTTAGTTAATTTATCCAATGAAAATCAAAGGAACCGTTGTGAAATTTTTATACCAAACGCTACCAACCAAGTATTCTAAGTCAATTTGTGATCGTTCCTCTCATAACTTAAANGTGAAATTTTTATACCAAACGCTACCAACCAAGTATTCTAAGTCAATTTGTGATCGTTCCTCTCATAACTTAAAATTTAAACTTGTATTTAGTTTAAACTTTAGTTACAAGAGGTGAAGTCAGAAATTAAACTATTGCGCGAATATTACTCAACCCGTTTTCATTGATTAGTTATAAGCAACTCAACTAATATTTTAATTTAGGTTGTTGTTCTTTCGTATTAGGTATGTTGAGGAACGAAATTTTCAACTTTATTTTATTTTCTATAAAAATCGTTTCCAATTTTATTAATTCCTGCACTTTCACAATGCAGTATTTAGCTTTAGTTAACAAAGTGAACTAAAGAAATACAGAGATGTCTCAATACACCGATGTATTATTAATTCTTGTGATGGTGGTCCAGTGTTTAGTCAGTTTCAGTGTTTATGATGGTTTGTATTAAAAAATATGATTTTATCATAGGAGAAAATTCAAATAATTGTTAAAAATTTGATATTTTACATTATAATACGCACATGGTAAATTTTTTAAATTACTTTGTGAACAATACTCGATCAGAATATTTTAGTGTATCCTTTTAGTCATCATCGCAGCAACTTAAAGTAAAATAATTTCATAACCTCACCAGTTACATAAATTCATTGATTACATTTTTAATAATAATTACTTTCGCTGTTACAAATTCACAGAAACCATCTGACGTAGAGTAATAACAAGAATTTGGTACATAAACTAATTATTACCTTCCTACTACTAAACCATTTCCCATTTAGTGAAATGCTTTGTGAGTGTTTTTAAAGAAAATTCAATAAATTAAAAGGCAAGTTAATTAAATAAAGCAATTTGTTCGACAGAACCAATCAGATCAAAGGAAAAAAGGGTAGTAAATAACACAAGTCGCTCTAAACTTATTAAATTTGTACTTTCTGCATGCTAAATAATAAACAAATCTGTACACTTCCTCATTCAGAACATCCCCTTCCAACGGAAACAAGAAATTAATATAATAACAAAAAGAAAAATTTTTTTTTGGTGACAATTAGTTCACTGTATTTGCAAAGTTCATTGAAAAAGTCATTGACTTCTCAGAGGTCAATGACCTTTGTGAAGATTTTGTAGGAAGGCGCAGAGGTTTTTTTTTAAAGCATTTCTTCTCAACTGAATGTTANATTTTTTTTTTTGGTGACAATTAGTTCACTGTATTTGCAAAGTTCATTGAAAAAGTCATTGACTTCTCAGAGGTGAATGACCTTTGTGAAGATTTTGTAGGAAGGCGCAGAGGTTTTTTTTTAAAGCATTTCTTCTCAACTGAATGTTATGTCTGATGAGTTCGGAAGGACTTTCATCTAACAAATAGTGAGTCGAGAAGAGAGGCTTATTAAGTTAGTTAAATTTTTAAATGGTGTTAAGGCACAAAGCCTCAAGGAACAAATGACAACTGGTGGTATCATCCAACATAAATGGTTAACAATCATAAATCATCACAGTAAAGAATATTAATAATAGAAAAAGAGGCATTATGTTTTTTTTTGTTTGGGAAAATGCATGAAATATATAACAAGATTATACGGGTAAAGAAAGAGTGCAGAGTGACCCTGGATAGAATTCCTAAAAAAAAAATTGGTAAATTTTAAATGCATTTTCTACCAGGCTTCTGTGTATCGTATGTCCACTTCTTTCAGTCCCGGTATTTGTTGCCGGATACGTTCATACGTCCCAGCAGATAGATTCGTACTGTTCAGATTCAATTTCCTTAAACTTGCCATACCTGTCGATAAAAAACAGAATTAAAAAATTAAAAAATTCATAAAGTTAAAAAAAAAATTTCATCAAATTTTTAGTTAAAAATATTCATTATCTATTGACTTTATTAACTAAAAGTACACTTTCTCCAATTAAAACACTTCATCAATATTCATCATGTTTCAAAAGTGGCAGGACTCCCAGTGATGAATTAATTTAAAAAAAAAAATTTTTTTTTCTCCAAGAAACTATCGATTATCAATTTCAGAAAAAGTGAAAGTTTGAAGAGTCTATGGAAAATAGAAACTTTTTATAGTAGTTATTTTGTTACACAAGGTTTCTTAAAATGAAACTTTCTCTACTAAAACTTAACTACTGTCGAAAATAAGAAAGTTTTTCTATATAGGTTTTTACTTTTTACGATTTTAATTGACTTATCTCTACTTTCACTTGATTGGACTCATTTTGAGAAGAAAAAAAAATTTTTTTTTTATTTAACAAAGATACACTTTTTGTTCTTTTAGACCTTCATCATCCTAAATTGAGAAGAGAAAGTCAAAGGCTTTTAAGCTTAACTTTTCTTTTTTTTTTTTAGTTTCTCAAAGTTTTTTCCGACAGTTACAAATTAACTTAAGTTTTATGCGTGTAAAAATTTAAATTATAATATTATATTATATTAGTTAATAACTTACAGGTGAGTGAAAGGAGTCCCTTGTCAGAGACCGGTGTCTCACAGAGATTCAGCACTTGAAGGTTCGTCAAATGTTCGCTAATTAATTGTAATCCGGAATCGCCAAACTGAAAAATTTTACAAAATTTTTGTTAGTTTTATTTCAGCATTTCAAAAAAAAAAAAAAAAAAAACAGAAAAAAAAGTCCTTATTCCTTAATTCTTTTGCTGGACTGCTGGACATTTGAGTCACTTTGAAAAGTATAATAAGTATAATANAGTCCTTATTCCTTAATTCTTTTGCTGGACTGCTGGACATTTGAGTCACTTTGAAAAGTATAATAAGTATAATACAGAGTGTGTTTCACTATAATGTATATATTTGAAATATTTACATAAAGCAAGTGTATTTAGTCAGATTTCATACATATTCATAAGGAAATGAGTTGGAAATGGTCTGAAAATGAGGAAATGATAGAGAAANAGTCCTTATTCCTTAATTCTTTTGCTGGACTGCTGGACATTTGAGTCACTTTGAAAAGTATAATAAGTATAATATAGAGTGTGTTTCACTATAATGTATATATTTGAAATATTTACATAAAGCAAGTGTAGTTAGTCAGATTTCATACATATTCATAAGGAAATGAGTTGGAAATGGTCTGAAAATGAGGAAATGATAGAGAAAGTAAAATAATGTAAGGAAAATACTCAAAATTAGTCNAGTAAAATAATGTAAGGAAAATACTCAAAATTAGTCAATTTCAACTAAAATTTCTCTCCAGGGTCCTAATTTTGATAGGATTTCTAAATATTTTCTAACAATTTACCATCTTGAAGGAGTGGGAATGAGAGAAAGCTTTCAGTTTGAGAAACCACAGGAACCACAAAGTTTCTCCCACTACTAACACCCTATGACTTTCCATTGACTTCTCACCACCACAAACTCAATTATATTTTACGTAAGGATTTGAGACTGGAAGTTATTATAATTAATTGTAGAGGAACAATAATAATAAGTACTGTGAAAATATAACATCGAGAGAACTTTCTCATTTGGAAATAATTATTATCAAAACTATTAAATTGGATTTCCATTCACTTCTGACAGGATATAAATCAGATTTATTTAAGTTAGGACATACTACCTTTCCTTCCTTTTCAAGAAGGGGAGAAAGGACAAGGGAACGGAAAGAAAGCAACGCCTACAACTATTTCAATATAAAAAAAAAATTTTTTTCGTCATTTCATATGTATATATATTTATTTTTTTCATTTTCATATTTTTCCATATAACCATAATGTGGACTGAAGCCTGAAAAATTTGACACTAATTCAACCGGGAGAGGCGACATTGCGGAAAAGGGAAACGGAAACTCTTGTCTCCTCTTGAGACATTCAAAAAAAAAATTCTAAATCATTCGCACTTCATCTCACTTCTCTTCTCGACCCATGTAAAAATCAATAACGNAAAAATTCTAAATCATTCGCACTTCATCTCACTTCTCTTCTCGACCCATGTAAAAATCAATAACGAAAAAAAAAACGAAAAAAAAATACAATAATATATTATATAATATAATATGTTGTCACAACTTTCACACTTTTTATATATATATTTTTGACAAATATTCATCATAAAAATAATTTTCACCAATTTTCACACTTAGATTATATTAGCTTTAAAGAAAAAAATTTTTTTTCTTCAGTAGTACAGTGCTGCAAAAATAACCAGACGCGTGAGAAACTACTTCTGCTCTGCCCTAGCTCTTTGCTGAAAAAAAATAAAGTCTGTGTTAATTACTTATCTGCACTACTCATTTTAATTTGTCGATATAGAAATATTTTTTATAAAAAAAAAAAAGTAATGAAAAGTTATAGATTCAATTTTTTAAATCAAGAGTCGCTAAAATCAAAGTGTGAAAAGTTAAAAAAAAGTTTTAAATAAGTTTTTTGAACTTAATTCTGAGACGCTCCAGCGGCAGCATAGAAATGAGTTTGAGAATTATGTTTGAAAAACATAATTTAAAAAAATTTATAACTTTTGATGCTTTTATACTTGCGACTTAATTTGAAAAAAAAAACTGCTTCTCTACTTTTTCACTGTTCATAAAAAATATCATTTGGTTCGAAAAAAAAATTTATATAAGAGTCAAAAAAGTTATACAAAATAGNAACTGCTTCTCTACTTTTTCACTGTTCATAAAAAATATCATTTGGTTCGAAAAAAAAATTTATATAAGAGTCAAAAAAGTTATACAAAATAGCTAACGCAGATTTCCTACAGCAAAGAGTACAGAGCAAAAGTAATGGTCTTTATNCAAAAAAGTTATACAAAATAGCTAACGCAGATTTCCTACAGCAAAGAGTACAGAGCAAAAGTAATGGTCTTTATCTGTATGTATGCTAACTAATGTCGTGAGACCAAAAAAAAAAATTTTTTTCGTGCCGAAAAATTCTGTTTTTTACACGACGGTAGCATAGAGTAGTATAGAGTGAATACTTTACCTAACTTTCGTGCATAGTACAGAACTTCCATATTGCTCACATCATACCTTCCAGAAACCTCAACACTAGAAACTCCAAGGTTTGTTACCTAATCCTTAGAAATCTTGAGAAATTCAGTAAGATTATGACAGTATACAAATATGGTAAAATCTTCCTTGAATAGTTATAATTCCTATTTCCTATTCCTACTGTAACCTTGAACACAACATGAAAAAATTTCATGAAAAAATTTCTAACACGACAGTTAGGGGACATACTTAGTTTATTTTTCCCACCATAAGGTAATTGGAATGAATGGGAGTTTGAAATTACATGAATTTCCTCTTTATTACTCATATTCAGTATTGAAATGAAGTAATTATGATAGAAAACTGAATTGAGGTGGAGAAAGTATATTAATATCTCAGTTTCAAAATTTCCATAGAAAATTATATACTCGACCGAAGAAATGGTTTAAAATTAGAGGTAGATTAGATAGAAGAGAAAATTTCTATAGAAACTCTCTGCTTTCACTCCCCTAAAATTAATTTTGAAATGTTTATTCATAAATCTCCCCATTTCATTTGAAATTGGACCAGACGGTCGAATTTTCCTTTCAAGTTTCAACTACCACTACATCAATGTTACTTTCTCTTGTGAAAGCATATAAGAGGAGAGAAGAAACGAAAAAAAAAAAAAAAGTATTACAAAGATTGAATGCTGCTTGAATTGGATTGGTATAAATCTTACAGTCGACTGAGTGGCAAGATTGGTTGATTTATATAACCAATTCTATGAAGAAAAAAAAACCAACCCAAATCCATTCCTTACCAAGAAGAAATTCTTACAAATACCTTGGAGAAAGTCCGAAAAGTTTTCTTAATTCCACTTTTCATTTTTCTTTGCATAATTATTCAACAACGTCAACAAAAAACCTTTCGAATGCTTCGTTAGAAATTTGAGACAAAAAAAATTGTTTTTTTTTTTAACTTTTGAATAATTTCGATTAAAGTGGCTTGCGATAGGTTATTATTTAGTTTTTTTTGGTACTATACTTGAATACATACTTTGGAGTAAGTAAAGTGATACATTATGCCATTATTGCCTGATGTATGGAGAAATGTTACTTTCACTTTTTCTTTCACTTTTCCTTTCACTTTCGATCTTGAGGTGATGGAGATGAATTTTAGACCATAAATCTTTTATCCACTGTAGCAAGATCATTGATTTGGATTCTGTTCTGTTTCCTATAAACTTTCTCTTTTATATACAATTCTTTAAAATTTAAGCTTTCTCTACTCATTTTTCACCATAAGGAAATATGTATAAACAAAGGAATTTATATTATNTCTTTAAAATTTAAGCTTTCTCTACTCATTTTTCACCATAAGGAAATATGTATAAACAAAGGAATTTATATTATAACAATTCAATGTAGGATTTTTTTTGACTCTGAGCCAGAAAAAATATATAGTGTATGTACAAACGAACAACGGTGAGAATTTATATCTTATATATACGTATATAATATGTTTATATTATATTTTTATAATAAAAANTCTTTAAAATTTAAGCTTTCTCTACTCATTTTTCACCATAAGGAAATATGTATAAACAAAGGAATTTATATTATGACAATTCAATGTAGGATTTTTTTTTACTCTGAGCCAGAAAAAATATATAGTGTATGTACACACGAACAACGGTGAGAATTTATATCTTATATATACGTATATAATATGTTTATATTATATTTTTATAATAAAAANCACGAACAACGGTGAGAATTTATATCTTATATATACGTATATAATATGTTTATATTATATTTTTATAATAAAAATTCACACCCTCACCCCTACCCCCGTATTTCTACCATGTTTTCAAAATTTGGGAAAGAGAAAGTAATGTCAGAGTTTAAGTTGAATGAATTCCTTTTACAAACTTCTTATAATGTACCGAGCTCTTGGAAAAGAGAAAGTGTGGTGTAAAAGTTTGATTTTGAGATGTCTACTGGGAATATTAGTAATACTAAGGATCGGAAGAATTATTGTAATAGGTAGTTTTTTTGGCAAAAAGTTAAGGAACATTGTTGGAAGTCATTGGAGACTTAAAACTGAACTTACTTGTGTTGACCATAGGTTGAGGTATCGAAGAGAGGGAAGTTTGATTAATTGTTCCGCACAGGCACTCGTCACCTGAGTAAAGGCAAGGCTCAGACATTCTAAATTCCCTAGTGAGCCACAACTCAAGAGTTTGGCCAAGTCTGCATCTGTAGACCGACTAGGTAGAGTTAGTTTTCTAGGTCCACCTTTCTGTTGCTGTCAAAAAGTAATCAAAAATAAATTAATTAACGAAAAATTTCCAAAAAAAAAATTATTTTTTTTTAAATAGAATTTTTATAAGAATATGAACGTACCAATTCTTTGAGATGAAGTTGTCGACCACACAGGGCCAAATAATTGGCACTTCCTGTTGAAAAATATAAAAAGTAATTAGATTTAATTCCTTAAATTACAAGAAACATGGTCTAAAATGTTTTTGTAACAAAGTTAAAATTAAGCTGGTTAACTCCAGGNATTCCTTAAATTACAAGAAACATGGTCTAAAATGTTTTTGTAACAAAGTTAAAATTAAGCTGGTTAACTCCAGGACCCCAATTCAGGATTATTGGAGAAGAAAAATCCTAAGGTTAGGGTTTTAAGCTTACCCAACATACCCATAGAAAACCTTTTGTTTACTCCTAATTCAGGTAGGGGGTGGTGTCTAAGACTGGGTAAATTATTTTGGAGTAAGCAAGATAACCCCATGATGGTGTGGAAGTGAGAGAACAGGTGGGGTGTGAACAACCCACTCCCTATATCTCTTCACATGACCAGTGAGAGCAGGTTAATGAAACAGAGTGTGGGATTTGTAAAAAAAAAAAAAAGAATAATTGAATTAAAATACGTGTTCAATTATTCAAAGAAACCAAAAGCAATCAAGAATATAATTCGTTCCAGCAAAGGAAGAAGATACTCACGCNCATTCCAGCAAAGGAAGAAGACACTCACGCAAACTGGAAGAAGGTCAGTCGTTCCAAATTTTAAGTTTGGGAATCGAAATAACGATTGTATAAACTTATACAATTGTTATTCGGTTTGTAATTTTAAGTTTGGCTTATCACGTAAAGAAAACTTATTAGCAATAACTCAGTGTCCTCCAATGTCCCAATGGCAACACCAGGAACACATGCTCCTGTGTCAACCCTGGGGACATCGGCAGACAATCAACCCACCAGTCACTGTTGTGATGATACAACTTATTTCGAAATTATTTAAACTATCAAACCTCTGTCAATAGACTTTTCGACTCCTTTTAGAGTACAAATCGCACGGCATAATTCGCCTAATTCATATACTATGGCGTTGACATATAGCACAAAAGTGGTAGTAAGTCTAAAAATAAAATAAAATACTCACCGAATCCAAATTTCAATTCAATTTTTACAATGAAACAATGAACTGAAATTAATAACCCTCCAGTTACCCTGCTCAAGAGCAGGGAAACTTTTATGGGTATGTTTAAGATTTTGAGGTACATGGCCTCTCCTCTTCTCTTGTTACTGAATAGGATTAGGGAAAACCTAGGGAAATTTACTCCAATTTTACCCCAAAAAGTCGGGTATGTTGGGTAAGTTGAGAGGGTATATAGCTCAACCCCTTACTCTCATTCTGAATTAGGTTTTCAGAAACCCCGGGTAAGCTTACCAAGGGGTTTCGAACTTACCCCAATTGAGAATTCGCTGCCAGGGGGTGGCGGTACAACATCGAGATGGTTTGAGAATAAAATTGTCTGGGAATGACGTCACTGTTATGCACTTCGAATTCCATTATTTCTCCTCGTGCATTTTCATGACTTTTCATGGAACATTTGTAGAATAGTCCCCCTATGGAATTTCAGTAGGTGATACGTTAATCGACTGGAAATTTATCGTAGATTACGAATTTGACATCCATTGTTGGCGGTCAAGTCAAATTTTGCAAAATTTTTGCAAATTTGTGCCAAAGAAAAAAATTTTTTAGGATGACTTACCCCAAGGTTGCTATAAGGAATTAATCTAAACTGGCTATGATAAGGTTAGCCAGTTACTCAATTTTTTTTTCAAAANCTTTCTATAGTTGCTTAGGAATTTACTACAAACTCAAAAATTGGGAAGAGAACAAACTATTTTAAAAAAAAATTTTTTTTTATAAGTAAAACCATAAATTTAGTGTCTTCTTTTTGTTAAATTATCTTGACAACTCTTGTAATATAGAAATCTCGGTTACCTGCATGTATCCAGAGCTCAAAAAATTAATTTTGAAAAAAAAATTGAGTAACTGGCTAACCTTATCATAGCCAGTTTAGATTAATTCCTTATAGCAACCTTGGGGTAAGTCATCCTAAAAATTTTTTTTCTTTGGCACAAATTTGCAAAAATTTTGCAAAATTTGACTTGACCGCCAACAATGGATGTCAAATTCGTAATCTACGATAAATTTCCAGTCGATTAACGTATCACCTACTGAAATTCCATAGGGGGACTATTCTACAAATGTTCCATGAAAAGTCATGAAAATGCACGAGGAGAAATGTTAGGGAATTCGAAGTGCATAACAGTGACGTCATTCCCAGAAAATTTTATTCTCAAAACCATCTCGATGTTGTACCGCCACCCCCTGGGTTAACCCTTAGAGTTAGTAATCATAAGTACCTGATGGAGTACTTTGTAATGTACTAGCAATCTGAATACGTTGGTCGTCACTGCTCACAAGCTGCCATTCAAGAAGAAGACAGAGAGCTTCTTGTGCTGCCTGATGTTCACGTAATGCTAGAAGTTGACAACTTCCAAGTAATTTCCCACCTAACTGACTCAAAAAACGTTTCCGGCGACAGCAACATCTCAAGAGTCTCTCCAACTATTTTGCAACAAATTAAAAATATCAATAATTAATTAATATAATTACAAATTTATTTGAATACAAATAGCTTGGATTTAGAACAGCGCAACATCGCAACAAAGTGGTATATACAAGTCTTGAAAACTCTCCCANGCTTGGATTTAGAACAGCGCAACATCGCAACAAAGTGGTATATACAAGTCTTGAAAACTCTCCCACCTCTTTTTACTCTTCCATATTCATTTCAGCATCAAAATAAANCCAACTATTTTGCAACAAATTAAAAATATCAATAATTAATTAATATAATTACAAATTTATTTGAATACAAATAGGTTGGATTTAGAACAGCGCAACATCGCAACAAGGTGGTATATACAAGTCTTGAAAACTCTCCCACCTCTTTTTACTCTTCCATATTCATTTCAGCATCAAAATAAAATGACCCAACGGTGCTGAAATAAGATGGGAACATACTAAGAAGAAAAAAACGAGGTGTGGCTTAGTTTCACCACGTTAGTAACGTTTCAGTACTTTTTCTCATATTTTCTATTAGTTAAACAGTGTTCTTAAGATTGTTAAAAACACCAGAAGCTGCGTTGTTAATTGTTAAGAATATAAGCTAAATAAATGTCTTAGAAGAAGAAAAAAATTTCTAGAAAACTCTTAACAGTTTCAAAATATTGAATATTCAGTATTGAAAAGTAAGTAGTGTTTCAAGTCAAAAAAAAATGTCAAGTTTCTACGATCACTACTGGGATCAGAATTCAGAAGTTATGATTTTATAAAAAATTGAAATTTTTGGATATTTTTTTAGAAACGCCCATCTCTTAGTATCTCGTCTCAAAATAACTTTCCAAAATTTCAATTTAAAAGAAAAAATCATAACTTCTGATCCAGTGACTTGAATCTTTATTTTTTTTTTTTGACTTACTCAAACACTACTAACACTTTCCAATCCTATTTCTGAACTGAAACTGTTACGAGTTTCATCCAAAAAAAAAATTTTTTTTTCCAAAGACATTTGGCTTAAATTCTTAAGAACAGTCTGTTTTCTCGAGGAAAAAAGCATGGTACAAATTAGCTTCGAATGTTCTAATAATCTAAGGAACACTGTATAAAATAATTTTAGGTTCTTTTTGTGACTACGTTGTGGTTTGTGGATGTAAGGACAAATGACTGAGGTTATGTTATATAAAATAGGATCCTTTCGCCTCATCCTTGTTACTACTATGTATGGGTGGATTTCGTCATAAAAAGCATCTAAACCGGAAATGGAGAAAGTAAAGGATTAAGTAAATTTATTTATTCTTGTTTACCATAAGAGCCCATAATTCAAAGTCATCCAAACAGGCAAGATTGGAAGGAGAATAGATATGAAACCAGCCTTCCTTCCCATCACGAATTCCCATTACCATTTGATGAACATCACATCGATGGTCCGTACCAATTCTTCGTATCACTGAAGAAAGGCTTCTAAATAATATTTAAAAAAATTAAAGAAAATCTCATTCAGAAACTTAAATCTAAATTTATAAAATAAATCTATTTCCGTCCAAGTAAGAAAAGAGAAAGTGTACATAAATTTCTAAGCTATAAATCTAAATCAAGTTGGTCTTGACTGCAAGTCCTAATTCCATTAGAGGTTATATTTACAAAGGAAATCCTTTTGGTTTTCAAGATCTATTTCGTTGTCTTAAAAGATCCTTTATATAATATATAATAATAATATAGAGAGAGAGAGTTCTATAGATAAATATAAGATAAACAAGTGGAGAAGAAGGGAAGAAAATTGTCTAGTAGTTTATTTGCAATTCTGCAAAGAACTCCCATGAGCCAAATCAAAATTAGCAAAAGAGAAGTTAGTAGATTGGCTTCAAGGAACCGGATGTAATCGACCTAGGCACTTTATACTCCAACAACCGAGAGAAACAAAATCCTACTACAAATTCGATAATTTCATTTAGGATTTAGAGAAATCTACTAAGTATTAAACAATAAAAGAAAGGATTTTCACATTTCCTTTTGTCTTTTCAACTCAAACGGAAGTTGTCAGTAGGATCAGATTAAGAGAAAACTAACAGATTTTATATAATAGCGGTTCTAGTCAAAGTGAATGGGAGATAGGGAATTGGAAACACAACTTATACCTCTCGTACTTTTAATTATTCATTTTTATTTTTAAAAAAACTTAGAATAAAACTCTAAAAATGGTGTGTAAAGTTGAAAAAAAAAATTTTTTTTTTTGTTTTTACAATTTTTTTTTTTTTTTGGAGAAAGTTGACTTTCACTTGGAAGAAACCCAACTTTTAATAATATTTTTTTTTGTATAAGATTTTTCTTAAAACAAAATACTTACGACATATGAAAAAAAGTGAAATCTACAAAACTTTATTACTCGAAAGTAAATTGAAAAAAAATAAGATTTAGATGAATAGTTGTTGAAAGAAAAGATGAGTAAAAAGTAAGAGAAAGTCTGTATAAAATATACATATGAAATCCTATGTTAAAATTTCAAATAATAATAACCCTCCTGCTCCTTGTTGTAATCTTTTAATCCCAAGACAACTCAATAATGGAATTAGCACTAATGCAAATTACATTTACCATCATTCCTACACTCTAATATTTCCCTTTTGATTCAAAGACAAATTCAAACTTTCCCACTCTTCGTCCTCAACTTAGTATTAACTTCCGCTTTTCAATATTCTCTCTTTTTTGGAGAGAAAGTAGTGAAAGTAGGCCCAGACAATTAATAATAGAATCAAAACATTTACTCCATCTCTTTCCAAACTTATACTTCTAATAAGAATCATTCTTGTGAGCACGAGCAGAGTAGTTACTATTGAAACTCCAAAAAATTACAAAACTTTTCAATTAAATATAATTTATGAAAAGTTGACAACCAACTGGTTCAAGTTTCATTCTGAAAGTATTAAATTATACACAGGGTCTTTTAAATTTTTGAATACTCACTTTCTCAACTTTCTCCACGTACTGTAATCTCGTAAGAGTTGAGAGTGGAGTGAAAGTTATTAATTTTACAAATCAAATTTAAAAAAAAAAATTTTTTTTTTAATTTTTTTTTATTTTAATAATTTTCTAAAATCTGTTAATGACACCGCTCAGCATCCAGAGTGTTAACGAAGAGTGAAACTTAAATGATACTTATTCAACCTACTATTATTCGCCTCTTTAAATTCCCTTTCTCACCTTTGAATCACATAATTTGAACTTTTTTTTCTCTCTCTTGACTTTCTTTGTACCAATTTGCTAAAGATAAGGTTGATTTTTTAGAGAAAGTTCATTTTTTGTATTTCCGGATATGTACCAAGTACGTTACTTCATAGACCTCTTTCAGACGGTTCGGAAGCTTAATAGTCAAGTCTCTAGAGAATACATGTACAAAATTTGTAGTAGTACATACATACTATACTAGAGGTGTAGGAACGAGAGAAAAAAAGCATCAAATCAAATCATCAAAAGGAAGATTTAGTAGGATTTATTTTGGAAATTGGAAGATTTAGAAAGAGCTTAGACTGACCATATCTCAATCTCGACACATTTTTGATTTCTACTTGAGATATAAAAAAATATATCTATGTGGCAAGACTTTCTTTTTCTTTTTCTTTTTCTTATTTACTCATAAAATTATTTATAATGGAAATTTTTTTATAAAAATTTTTTTTTTGAAATATAAATTTATTAGTTATAAATTATGATTATAGTGGTGGTGGTGTGGATAAAGTNTTCATTCTGAAAGTATTAAATTATACACAGGGTCTTTTAAATTTTTGAATACTCACTTTCTCAACTTTCTCCACATACTGTAATCTCGTAAGAGTTGAGAGTGGAGTGAAAGTTATTAATTTTACAAATCAAATTTAAAAAAAAAAATTGTTTTTTAATTTTTTTTTTTATTTTAATAATTTTCTAAAATCTGTTAATGACACCGCTCAGCATCCAGAGTGTTAACGAAGAGTGAAACTTAAATGATACTAATTCAACCTACTATTATTCGCCTCTTTAAATTCCCTTTCTCACCTTTGAATCACATAATTTGAACTTTTTTTCTCTCTCTTGACTTTCTTTGTACCAATTTGCTAAAGATAAGGTTGATTTTTTAGAGAAAGTTCATTTTTTGTATTTCCGGATATGTACCAAGTACGTTACTTCATAGACCTCTTTCAGACGGTTCGGAAGCTTAATAGTCAAGTCTCTAGAGAATACATGTACAAAATTTGTAGTAGTACATACATACTATACTAGAGGTGTAGGAACGAGAGAAAAAAAGCATCAAATCAAATCATCAAAAGGAAGATTTAGTAGGATTTATTTTGGAAATTGGAAGATTTAGAAAGAGCTTAGACTGACCATATCTCAATCTCGACACATTTTTGATTTCTACTTGAGATATAAAAAAATATATCTATGTGGCAAGACTTTCTTTTTCTTTTTATTTTTCTTATTTACTCATAAAATTATTTATAATGGAAATTTTTTTATAAAAAATTTTTTTTTTGAAATATAAATTTATTAGTTATAAATTATGATTATAGTGGTGGTGGTGTGGATAAAGTAAGTTTGTGTGTATGATTTTTATTGTGTGACGATTCAAGGGTGGTGATTCAGGGAATGAAGAAGAACTTCTCAGACCATCATCTCCGACAGAACAAAATTCTTATGATGGAAAATTTTTTGGATGGTTACAAGAAAAACTGATGGCTGTCATTGGTTTAATGAGACTTTCTCCAACTTTTTTTTATACTCCAATGACAGAGAAGGGACGAAAGGAGAAAAAAACCAGAGAGAAAGCTACTGAGCATAATAAATCTCATTCTCATTCACTCACTACTCTCTCAGCTCTCACTTTCACTTGAGAGAATTTTTTAAAGTAACCAAAGAGAAAGCTTTCTTTTTTTTTCTTCTTTTGTCTTTTAAGTTACAAATAGTATTTTTCGCTTTCGAGCGGTGTGAAATAGTCTTTTAGAGCATACAGAGTCTTCATTTAGGTTTAAAATCGTTCAAGATAAGATATGCAGTGTGGTTATACTTTTTTTGAAACACGATTTCTCTACTTTCACTCTAACTAAGACCATTGTATGTCGAAGCCATCTGCTGCTGATCAGAGGGAAAAATGCGAAATGATAATTTTTGAGAGAAAAAAAGTTTTTTTTTCAAGGTTTACCTGGGGTGACATGAGAACGCTCATGTGTTTTACTTACAATTAGCTTCGTAAGCTTTGAGAAAGGGTTCACAATGACTATTATTTGCTTGAGTTAGAGTCACCTGACTCAGAGTCATGAGTCATGAATTATACATGATTCATTGAGTCATGACTCAATGAGTCACGACTCAAAAGTCAAGAATCAATGACTCCCAAATTTCTCCTGACTCTTAGTCACAAAAATTAAATAAACTCTCAAAAAAATTCATGTTCTAAAAAAAGATGAACCACACTGTATAACCCTCCTACCTGAGCCGAGTATGAAATTCGTAAATCTGTTCAAAATATGTGTAATTTTCACCATATGGATTAATAAAATATAATGTCTCTGCTGAAGAAAAGCTTCTACTTTCTTTTGTTTTCTTGCATCACTGAAATTTATACTCCTCACATTCCCATTAGCTATATTTCTTTCCGCTTTTTCTTTCCTTTCAAAAATTTAATCTTTTCTGTCTACACCCGCTCTTTTCTTCCATGTCTTCTCATATTACTTCGAAATTTTCCCTAGATAGTTTTTTTTTACTTTTTTTTTTTTGCATATCCGCTGACGGATTAAACTTCCCAATGGGATTAATCAGCCAGCAGCGGGAGTATAGAGCGACAGCTCTAATTTCAACTGAAGGGGAGAAAGTTTTACCTTGTAAAAAGTGGATTCGTTAAGGCATCATCGGGGAACGGGATTGGCTGAAGGAGCTGAGCTAGATTTGGTCTCCAGTCATCAAACTCGGATCTGATAAAAAATAATAATATCAAAAATAATAAATTTTTAATTTAAATTATACTTCCATGAGAATAAACTTGGAGTTTGTCAATTTATGTTCTGCATGATATATTTTGTAGAATTTAGCTTACATGGCATCAAAAATGGCTAAATAACACAGAAGTTGTTCATCCCATGGGATTTGATTAGTATTTTCGGTGGTAAAATTTGAAGCTCGTTTTGCATTGTTTCTTTCAAAAATGGCAAATATGGCAGCTAGACTAATGGAGACAAGATTTGACATAACTTTTGGATGAGGACAACTACTCGCTGGTCCATGATTGCTAAAAATTAAAAAAAAAATACAATTAAAAAATTTAGAATTAAAAAAATTAATAATAAATTTTTATTTCAAAGGGTTAAAATAAAAAAAAAAAAATTTTTTTTTACCTTTTTACAAAATTTCGAACTACATTGATTCCATCATTGTGAGAGTTGAGGGCAAGGAAAAAGTCTTGTATAAATCGACGCATGTGTGGACACTTTACGAAATCCTGTAAATCAACAGAAAGTTTAAAAATAAATTTTTTAATATAAAAATTAGATTATTCAATTAGTTAACTAACCTCTTGAAACCCACACTGAATTAGTTTTTATAACTTTATTAGGTAAATTCTGTAGTCTCCCACCTCAAAATTTCAACTTTTAGAAAAAAAAAATTTTTTTTCATATTTTTTAAATATTTTCATCACCGATATTAGATCTACTTGTAGAAAAGTTCAAATTTCACCTTATGAACTACATACTATTATTATTGATAAAACTCTAACCATAAATCACATCAACTTTTCAAATTAACTCCCATCAATCATTCATCCTCTAACTCTAGGTGAACAACTTCAACTAAAAATATTAGTTTGAGAAAACTTGAAATAATGCTCCTTAATTTTAGATCAATAATAACTTTAACAAATGTTTAAGATCAGAAAAAAAAATTAGATTTAATTACTCATAATTACAATTTCCAAAAATAAAAATTTAATTTTTGTACAGGTTGTTTAGAATTTTTAGATAGTCTCTACAATTGTCACCATTTGCCATTTATTGAAACCGTTTCACTCTAATTCAAAGCAGAGTTCGAAAAAATCGGATTTTTACTTCAAATCCAAAATATCAAAAAAAAAAATTTTTTTTTTTTTTTTGATTTAAATCCCATTTTTTTTTAATTTTTATATATTCATTGTCAAAAATCAATTAAAAATTTTAAAGTGCATTAAAAAAATTTTTTTTTTGTTTTGCTTTACAAGCTACCAATTTTTGTAAAAAAAAATNTTTTTGTAAAAAAAAAATCTTTTAGATCGAATTTTACACGTGTTAAAGTGTATTATTTAACCTAAAACGAAGAACATAATTTCAGTCCAGTGTTAGTGCTGAAATATAGCAAGTTTGTTTTAATAGATAAAAATAAAAATCCAAAAATTTTTGAATTTTATTCTTGGATTTAAAACCTGATTTAAATCCAAGTTCGAATCATAGTTCAAAGCATAAAAACTCTTGTGAAACTTGAGGAAAGCAGACATTCCATATACAAAAAAAACCTAAAACACCCTGTACAAAAAAATTTTTTTTTGGCATTTCTAATTTAAATTGCAAACTACTCATCATCTTCTCATCAATCTTAAAATTCGACCACGCCTATCCTAAACTTATTATTAACAAGTCCCTGAGGAGTCTGAAACCACAAAAAAAACAATCAATAGTTGAAGTTGCATTTTAATTACTCTAACATTTTGTGTCCGATGACATTTTCTGCCCCCCATCCCTCCCTCCCCTATATTCTCATTACCTGTCCTTTATGTCAAAGTTGGAGGAACCACACCTAAAAAATACATAATTGATCAACCACGCCTCCTCTCTTTTCTAATACCACTACATACACAACTACCGATCAATTCCAAACAAAATTATTAAAAACTACAGTAAGGTTAACAACATCCTGTTGGGTTACGTTTTCATGAATTTACTCAAACCTAAATTTAAACCAGTTATTTACAAAAAAAAAATTTTTTTAACAAAATCCTTTTACTAATGTATAAAAGACAAACCCTCTATACTAAAATCCCTTAGCTTCATTTTTTTCTCATCTGTATTTCAATAAAGTAAAAAAATAAATCATTACTATAATTGTCAAAACACTAAAGTGTACTGTTGTGAAATAACGTATCCGAACTCGATAACGATTATATATAGACGGTGAAACTCAAACAGAACATAAGAAAATGAATCCATTTGCCAAAAGTAAACTAAAAAAAAAAGTTGTAAAATATTCAAATTGTTTATTTAGCAAGTAAAGTAATATTTAACAAGTAAGACAATACAACAGGTTTTTGACATAAATGTCAAAAGGCANGGGGGGGTAAGAAATGCGGTATGGAGTTTACATAATCTTAACTTATTAAAAAAAAAGTAAAATTAAGTACTCTGGTGATAGACTATAGACTAGCCAACTTTTACAAAAACTATTTTGATTTGTAACGTCAAACGTCCTTGCTCGTGGACGTTAAGTACCATATGTGTAGTAAAAAGTTGTAAGTTTTAAATTATAGACCAATCCCGTTGAACCTTGGAATGAAAACCGTGCTGTGGACAGTTTTTGTTTATATTTTGAGTCGAATATGAGTATAAGCAGAAAGAAAATTTATACGGAAAGAAAATTTTAGCACAGGAAGTGGAAAATATTAGACTTCCTGTTAAGAAAATACGTAGAACCACCCAGATGGTAAATATTAGCAACATGGTTCATATGCAAATGAAAATTTTTTTGGGGGTTTTCTCCCAACTGTTCGAGGTCATGTTGGAGGTCAAACGTGTGAGTATTAATAATAATAACTTTTCTAAAAAAAAAAGTCTATATTGAAATGTAAGATATACAGTAAAGCAATTTTTCATTGTTCTTCTAATTCTGGTTCCTTATTGTTAGACCACTATACAACGGGAAAGAAACAGGTGAGGGATATGATATGGAAATTTGAAATTTGATGATCCTGTACTTGATATACTAGAAAAGTAGTTACAATTTTAATCGAAATTTCATTTCTCCCGGAATTGATTTTGAGTCTCCCGCTTCTTTGTTTATTCAACTGGACATATACAAACTGACCTCAATTTATCACTATATGTCCGAATTTAATTAAATTTTTACTATCCAGGGAGACAGTTTGGTTGCCTTGGTCCTAACAGAAAAGAGTACTAAATGAGTTTCCTTCAAGTATATACTGGGCACAGCGGGTCATTTTGAAAAAAAAAAAAAACACACAGAAGGTGACTTGACTAGTCTGGTTGAGGGAGCCAATATTAAATACAAAACACTATTGACATTTCTTGGACGTTTTCTAAAGCCAATGTTTGATCATCCATCATTTTCTACCTCTTTTCACGCCAACAGACATGATCAAACTGCCAATCAGAGAAGCTTATTTTTTTTTGGAAAAATAAAGAAAAATAAAAATAAAAATTCGGACATTTCTATCCGTCATGGTTATGATTGTCTTGTCATGTCTTCTGTTAAGATAACAGAAACGAAACTCTTCATTTCGAAATTACCAAGTTTTAATTATAATAAACACTTTACGATTCGTCAAACAATAAGTTCTTATTAGTGTTAGGCTCCTCCCCATTTTCAATAAAAAAATTGACCTTATAAGAGTTGTTTTTTCTCGATGACGTTGTTGATATAAAGAAAAGGTAACAGGATTGGTTAAAGTTACTACACATAATCATAATTTGTAATAATCTGAATTTTTTTAAGTAAAAACTAAAAAGATGCTGATCTGAGGTCATATGAGGTCAATCTCAAATAATAAGGCTTGAATTGCGTGGGACAGGGTTTTGTAAATGTCATTTTTTTTTGTTCGATGATGAGACTATATGCCTATAAGAATGAAAGTGGAAGTATTCCCTGGTGTCACTGTGACTTTTAGTCGTGTAGACGAGAGAAGAAAGCAAAATGGAGATAACTTGACGACTGTACTTGAAGAGGAAGTAAACAACAAGTTCTGAGTTGCATACAAAGTGTTTATTTTAGAAGAAAAAAAAATCTGTTTCAGAATATTAAACACAATGAGATAAAAAATACAGAGTGAACCAAATTATTTTGACCCGGGATAACGCCACTTTTTCAAAAATCCAGTGAGAGGAAGCTTAATAGCCATATTCTGAGAGTAAGAGAGAGTTTCATACATTAAAATTGTGTCAACATAAACTAAACGTATAATAAGTTATACTAATTCAATGAGAAATTTTGTTTTCTGGGTACAACAATAGTTGTATTGTTGTAGGACAGGCTATATTTCTTAATTTTAATTCCGGATTAATTTTACTGTATAACCAAAAATGAAAAACTCCTGAGTACTTTCACTAACTCGTTTCCCAACAAAATTTCAGTGCCGGCAACCAGTAATGTAACTGACCCCTTGGGCAGCTTTTTTTTAAATTTGTTAAATTTATTTACAAAATTAAATTTTGTTATATTCAACCACTCATGAATCCTTTTACTAACAATTTCAGCCTTTTCAATTAGTGAATATTTGGTTAATCAAATTAGTTAACTAGAAATCAAAGGATTTTAGATTAAACAAATACGTTTANCAAAATTAAATTTTGTTATATTCAACCACTCATGAATCCTTTTACTAACAATTTCAGCCTTTTCAATTAGTGAATTTGGTTAATCAAATTAGTTAACTAGAAATTAAAGGATTTTAGATTAAACAAATAAGTTTAAATTAGAAGAACTCTCAAAATTTAGGTTCAAAATTTTTAAAGAAACTTGCCCTAAATTTAAAAAACATTAGATTTAAATAGTTTTATTCATCAGTAAATAATAAATTCTAAATTTTTTGTTCCAAACCCCGTGAATTAATTCAATGGCTTCTCAGAATGAGCGACTGCATAACTTCTTTTTATTGTACGGTGCCTTGTAAAGTGTTTTAGTAGGAGAAATTGCCAATTTCAGTTAATATAATATTAAAATCTTATTGCTACATGTCCCACTGTGTGAGCTAAATATTAGATTACTTTGAGCGTTTCTAGAACGAAATATTCAGAGTTATAATACTTCCTGAGGATGATGGACAGATCCATTTAACTCTGAAACGTTTGTAACTCACGAGTAAGCTTTGAGAATCTTGTGTAAAAAAATTCTTTAAAATAAATGTTGGAAACGAGCTTCACTATTTAAAGCAGATTTTTTAAATATAAAATACTTATATAATCCTATAAAATTATAATTTATTAATTTGAGTTTTAAAATATTCAACTCAAATGACTGAAATTGTTAGCGGAGGGGATCACGAGTTGTTGAATATAACAAAATTTAATGTTGTAAATAAATTTAACTAATTTAAAAAAGCTGCCCAAGACATATTACATTACTGGTTGCCGGCACTGAAATTTTGGCGGGAAAGGAGTTGGTGAAAGTTCTCAGGTTTTTATCATTTTTGGTTCTACAGTAATTATAATGAATAACTCAACGAAAAAATATCTTTGTAAAAAAAAATTTTTTTTTTCAAGCTAATTTGGCTTTTAATTAATTTTTTAATTTGCTAATTTGTATTATTTTTTTGCATTTTTAGATTTTTGTTAGTTAAAATTCACAATCGCTGATGCTTATATTTTGTTCCAACAGTTGTATATTCGCTACCCTGCTCCTTTCCTGCAAAATTTATTTTTGTTTTGGAAAAAGTGGTGAAAAGATGGATTCAAAACTTGTGCTTGATTTGTATAATATATATGATAAATTTTAGATTCAAGCGGATGTTTATGATATAATTTTCTCTTCAATTAATTCTTGAGTAAGACGAACCCAAGCAGTTTCTTTCTTCCTTTAAATTATTAAATTCTTTGAAATTGAATTATTGTCAAAATGCATTTTAAGTTCTCTTTAATTCAAATAGTTTTCAAGGATTTTTCCAAAAATATACTCCTATGGGAAATAATTTCTTGATAAAAAAAGCAAGGTTGTGAAAATTAGAAAACATTTTCACTTTAATGAAGGTAAAGAAAAATACATTTCCGACTCTTTCAAACTTTAATTACCGCTCTTTTGTAAAAAAAAAATAGCATTATCAACAGTCTCATTAGCAATAAAAAAAAGTTAAAAACTACCAAAAATTATGTAGACTTGGAATAACCCTTTGGATAAGATACAAAAGTAAAATAAAATGACATGACAAGTTCAAATGAAACAATCCAAAGGAGAAAGTCATTTTGAACATAATATTTTTGACAAAAATGTAAAAATTACAACTCTATGACATAATAATAATAATAATAATAGTAATAATAATAATAGTATTATGTAGTTTACTATTTTCTACAAAATGACTTTCTTTTTTTTTCATACAGTCCGACCATAAATTATGTTCCATAGAGAAGAGACTATTTGCCCATGTCCTTTTGCTAGAGAAAACAGGTAATATTTCTTTTTTTTTTTGCAGAAAAAGTTGTTAGATTAAATTTTTTCTGGGGAAACACTACTCAGTTTCAGAAAAAGGATTGAAAAGTAGGATACAAAGTTGAAAAAATCATGTCTCTACTATCAATGTATCAGAAGTTATGAATTTTTTGAAAATTGAAATTTTTTAATCTTCTTTAGAAACGCCCATCTCTTACTAGAAGTATTACATCGTCTCAAAAAACCATCCAAAAATTTCAATTTTAAAAAAATCATAACTTTTGTTCTATTGATCGTAGAGCCTTGATTTTTGTTTACTTTGTTCCACTGTTTTTAGATAGTCTTTCTGAAACTGCTAATACTTTTCCAAAAAAAAAATTCTTAAAAATTCCAGTCAAAATGCCGTTTGACCATCAATTATAAAGGTACTACTGTCACCAGCAAAGGGCGAGTGGGCCAAAAGTCTCTTCCCATAGCCTTTGAGATTTGCAGTGGCACTTTAGCAAACAACATCAGAGAAAGTTAGTGTAAATTAAAACTTTGTGAGGGGAGAAAGTTGAAGTAAGTTATTTTGTTTGATTGTGAATGATTGTAAGTATTTTTGGAAGNTACTGTCACCAGCAAAGGGCGAGTGGGCCAAAAGTCTCTTCCCATAGCCTTTGAGATTTGCAGTGGCACTTTAGTAAACAAAATCAGAGAAAGTTAGTGTAAATTTAAACTTTGTGAGGGGAGAAAGTTGAAGTAAGTTATTTTGTTTGATTGTGAATGATTGTAAGTATTTTTGGAAGGNAAACTTTGTGAGGGGAGAAAGTTGAAGTAAGTTATTTTGTTTGATTGTGAATGATTGTAAGTATTTTTGGAAGGACTAAAGAGACAAGAGGATAGGATTTAGCATTTCATTAAATCTCCTTTGACTTTCTCTTCTGACAGAAGATGCTCTGGCTCTGAGACAGAGTCTTTGAATTTAATCGTGATTTATGTTAACTGGTGGTTGGTTAATTCCCCTTGGGGAGTCCTAGCTAATCTTTCTTACCCCCAGTCCTACCCAAGAGCCCTGCCAGGACTCTCTCTCTGCTTTCTTTTCGAAATTAAATTACATCTTCCCTTATGTCACATAAATTATCTACAAGATTCAAAATTACTCTTCAGAATCATACTCGAGATGAATCAGGAGCAGAATTTTATAATAATTATTTAATAACATATAAAATGTTTGACTAATTATTTTCAGTTTCAACAATCAAAGCCAAATAGATGGCACTTTTGACTTCTGACAGTCTGGAAGAAGACAACAAGTAAGCTCAACCCTGGTCGAGTTTATCACAACTAATGCTCTTTTTACACTTCCATTTAGATTGAATTTATACAACTAAAATGATTATAACTCTAATACAATCCAAAATTGCTTAAAACACTCCGACTCAATTTAAAATAATACGATATACATAATAGTAATAAACATAATTTTAAATTATATTAACTCCAGCAAAAAAAAATTTAGAATTTTTTATATCAAAATTGGTTACTAAGATCATAATATCTCTAGATAGAAAGAAACGCCAACCTTAAAACTTTTTTTTTTTGCCGACCGGTTCATCATTTTGGAGGCTGGGGCAGGGTATTTCCTGACTATTCCTAGAATGTTTGACAAATTAGGCAACTTATTCTATTCTCTACTTTCTCTAAACTAAAACCAATTTTGATAGAAGCATGAAATAAAAAAAAATAGGTTTTTAAAGTGAGAATCATTATTGCGAATCATAATATTTTTTTAAGTTTTCCTACTTGACTTGTGTTTATTTTGGTATGCTGAATTGTCTGGAATAAATGTGGTGAGAAACAATGAAAGTTTTCTCGGACACCCTTTTAAGTATAAAAAATAAAGTCTAAAAATAAGAAAAGATTTAAAAGTCCCTTTGAAAGAGACGGTAAAAACGGAAGAATGGAATGGAAAAGGCCCGTTTCCAAATGGATATAAGTGGTAAAAAGGAAAGAGAAAGCATTTAAGTAAAAAGAAAGCCATAGAGAAAGTCTTAAAAGTAAAAATCAAGAAAAGGCTATTGGATGGTGCAAGAGTCTTAAAATGACCACAGAGTAAAAGTTTCCGTTTTTTATGTCCCTAGGAATAGATATTTTCTCTTGACCTATGTAGTCTGTTGGGGCCTAGAGCCTAAAAAAATCTCCATCCCTTCAAGTCCATAAAGGATACAATTCCATTATGGAGATTGGAAATACTGAATGTAAAACATTCGTCTCTTATATCTCAACTTTCTCTTCAAAATGAAACTGGGATTCGAAGCTTTTTTTTTTTTTTACAAACTCAGAAGGCTGGGCCGACTACTTTTTCCATAACCGTCTATCACGATGACTTTCTGGGCAAAGGGAAAGTAATGCTTCTGGTCAGTTTTTCCGATTGAAGATACTCCAAAGTGAGAGTATCCTTTCAAAACGAAAAACTAAACTAAACACCCTTTTTCCTTCTCAAAAAAAAATATGACAAAAAAAACCAGCTGAATGTCTCAAGTTGGAGACAACTTTCACTTGAGTTTGAGAGACTTTCACTTTTATATTATAAAATGGTATAATTTCATTCAACACTCAGTCATAATATATAATAGCATTTACTCCACTTTACGCTTGCCAAATTTCAAATTCAGTCAGGAAAAAGTTTTAAGCTTCTGATGTAGAAAGAAAGCAAAAAAAGAAAGAAAGAGAAGTGCGTTCTTTTTTAGATAGTAAATAGTCAAGGATCTCAATAAATGAAAAGAAAACTGTAGAGACTCATTTACTTTCTTTCTTTACTTTCTTTACTTTTTTCAGGTTTTTATCAAATTGCCATATTCAATGGAACCCTGGAGAGTTTCCGCTTTTCAAAACCTTAACACAACCTTAAATTTTTTCTGACGCAAGTACTATTATAATCTTTTTCCTTTTTTTTTTTGTACCTAAGAGCAATCTACTTTTCTTCTTATTTAAATACAGGGTTGTCCAATCTATTTTACCCATAGGAAAGTCACTTTTTCCAAAAACAAGGTTTGAGGGAGTTAATAATTTAACTCCCTCCCGAGTAATTTCCGCGTAATTTCCCAAGTTTTTATATTCTGTAGAAATCCTGTCTAAAATGATTCCTGACGAAATGATTCTATATAGGGCATACATAGACATTTCTATTGAACTGATTGTGTACTATTGATTACGCACAAATCCTGTCTAAGAGAAACTGCTAGAGAAAAATCAGCAAACTCTATGCATAAAATATTATACTGAGCCAACCTGCCAGAATCAATTCTACAGGAACTGTGAATGCTTTTTTATGCAGAACAAATTAGAAAAATTCAAAGAAAATCTCTGCATATGGCATTATATTGTTTGTTACTTTCTCCAATCATTATCTGGAGAAACAGTACATTGACTAAATTGTAAAAAAAATTAACCAGTATTGTCGCTATTGGCATAAGTTTGCAACTCTTTTCGTATGATTGAACTTGACCAGAAATAATTATACTACGGATTCTTTCTTAAATCTTGCTAACCAACATGCATCTCTCGGGTCTTATTTATTATCAGATTAGAGGAATTTCATGACGATTAAGGAAATGATTTCAGAAGAAATTTTTAGAAATAAAAAAAGTTTTACGAAAAAATTTCGCAGAATTTTTTAAGATTTTTTTTAACATTATTTCTTAAAATATTTTTCAAATGCTACTAAAAGCTTGAGCTAATTTCAAGTTTTGCATATGTTAGTAATTTCTATTATACCGACTTTAGTTGTATAATCATTGAAATATAAAATAAGTTTATTTTTTGAATTTTATATAAATCATAAATATTTAAATATAAGTTTTATTTTTAAAAAATCAACAACGGCGTCTAATCTACAATATTTTCCGATTCGTCAAGTTACTTTTGTATGAGAAATAACAATCGGTATTTTACTATTTGAGCTCAGTCATAGGAAGTGTGGTGTAAGTGTTAAGGTAAATGAGTTCTATAGAGTGGTGGTGGGTTCGAAGCTGATAGGTGTTATTGAGTTTAGAAAAGTGAAGAATTATTTTTTTCATTTTCCAATTCCTGGCTAATGTTTTCTACAGAAAATATTCGCCAGGTTTGTCGAATGAATTCTAAAGACTATAGGGCCATAAATAGACATAAAAGTTTCTACATAACGTTGTACACAGCCTGTGTAGAATTTAAAAACTCGGGTTAAAATTATAAATTCAAGTGGTATATTTAGTGTAGAGTTGAGTCACATAAAACATCATATTATTCAAACTCAAATAAAACAACACTATGTTGGCTGAATCTACACCTAATGTTTTCTTGTTTTAATATTTTTATATATGCTACCTTTTCTAGTGTTCTCCATGGTTCTAACTCCTGAGNAATAAAACAACACTGTGTTGGCTGAATCTACACCTAATGTTTTCTTGTTTTAATATTTTTATATATGCTACCTTTTCTAGTGTTCTCCATGGTTCTAACTCCTGAGGCGATTCTTGGCTCTGGCTCTGGGTTGGAGCCGGCTCCCTAAATTTTGGGAGCCAGAGGAATCAATCGACCTTTAGTGTTCTTTTGTTTTTTAGAAGTCAGAGCCAGGGCTACCGGACCCGGCTTACCAGCATGAAAGAGCCATGGATCAATGGCTCACTTTATGTGATCAGAAATTATATCTAAGAAAAAAAAAACTTTTTTTTTTCCAAAGTTTGAGCCATAACCATGGCTCAGGAGGTGGTTCTTCAAAATATGAGAGCAAAGAGACATGGAGTAAACTAACCTTTTCTTTATTTTAGAGAAAGTTTGTGAAAAAAAAGGGGAGGAGGGTGCGGGTAAAAGAGTTTGGATAACCCTGTATCAGTCACAGAATTAGCCAGTACTACACCTCTCCAAGTAATACTCTGAGGACTTTGAGGGTTAATATGACTTTGGAAGATAAATAGAGTGAGTCAATATATTTGAACATACTCTACTTTAGTAAGAGTAGGCTACATGGTATTTTATTAAAATTTTGCTAATGCTGTTGACATAGTACATGTTAAGTTTATGCACAATCACTTAGCATGTAGCATGTCAAGATCATCTGATGAACTCAAAATTACTGTCTTTCACTTAACAAATAAATATTATAATATTACACAATCAAGAATGAGATTCGGGGAGGTGGAGGATGGCTTAATCATCAGTGCCACCTATCACCTATTTTATTTTGATTTGGGTAAAACTATTTGTAGTCCATCTAATGCCTTATATAACTAGTATACTAGTATTTTTAAATGATTAGTTTGTTTAGGTTGCCTTCATTCCATTTTCGACGTCCGTCTCATCTTCCCCTAGCACTCATATCGCTTCCCACATCAGAGTCGCTCCCTGATCATAAATGTATTACCAAATTCGAATTCGACGGCCTCTCTGTCATGTTTCTCTCAATCAGTCTGTCACGTTCTCAAAACTTTTCCTCGAATTTTAATGCATCTCTCATATAACATGCTTTCCACACCTCCTAATTTAACTGGCAGGTCTGAAGGTTTCATGTTTTCTTATATGTAAAAGTTTCATAATTCTATGTTTAAATAAGTCAAAATCTCTCTTACGTTACAAGTCACTTCGTTAGTTTCTTATACTTCCACTTCATTTTGTATATTTTCGTTTAAGAGTTGGAGTTTGCTCCATTTTTCGTAAAAAAAAATAATAATAATATCATAACATGGTATATTAATGTATTAACAAATCAACTAATCTCGGAAACAAATGTTAGAGAATAAATTAAGATATTTGAAAATAGCGAAATAATCTTTCCGCCTCACAATCCCTTCATTTTACGGACCTGAAAAATCTCATTTTCTCTTCTTTCCACTCACGCGGTACCGTATTATCTCTCACTCTTATTACTTTTATAATTATTTAGTAATAATAATACAGTAAAGTTCGGTTATAGTGACGCGGTAGGGACTGGCAGGATTGTTCAGTATAGCCGGAGTTCATTATATCCGTATAGTGAACAGACCCTACATTTCAATAATTGTTCATTATATCCAAATATTTTACTATAAATTCAGCTACATCGATGTAGAGAAGTACTTAAGTGATGAAAATTTGCTTAAGACTGAATACGGTATTGTTCTCATGATAATGCTCCCCACCAGATCGAGTACTTCTAAGCAACAACAAAAATATTTCATGACTAGATTTGACTTTCAACCTGCAGTGTGTTAACTAAAACTCACTTTGAGGTTCCATCATAGTCGTGTGCATAGATGGGCATAGAAGAATAAAGAAGAATTTATTCGGAATTCAGAAATATTTTATGCGTGTTCACTATAACCGGACAAAATGACTATCGGGACCGGTAGGTTTGGTTCACTAAGGCCGGAAGTTCAGTATAGCTGGACTACTTAACACATAATCTCCGATTTGCTTGGCAGGGACCGGACAGCGTGGTTTGCTAAAGCCGGAGTGCTATTATACCCGGAGTCACTACAGCCGAACTTTACTGTAATAATAAATTATTAAAATTTCTTACGGCATTGTGCTTGAGAGCTCTTCGGACGACAGGTGTGAATAGTTGAGCTACAAGCGGACATCTTGGTCTTGTTTGACAATGTCTAGAGAAAAACCGACAGAGGGCAGGTGGTGGATGGGATTTCTCAAGAAGCGGTGAAAGTGCGACAAGGACTTCCTCTGATTGACTCTTCCCTAAGAGCTCTCCAGCCTATGAAAACAAAAGGAAGAGTTGAAGGAGTTGATCAGAAAATTATACAAGAAAACAATCAACGAGACTTTCGATGTTGTTCGTTTCATGAACATTTATAGGAGTGGAGTATTGGATTCAGACTCCGCTCCACCGTTCTCTTACTTCTATCTAACGGAGCATCCAAAGTGAATTTAATTGGATACGTGCTAGGCTCTCATTCTGTATCTTTTTAAGTCTAGTCGTAGGAGTAAACTCGTTCTAATTTATTACCATCTTCTCGCCTTCCTAAGAAGAAAGTATTAAATTAAGACAGTAGGCAGTAGAAAAGTAGAGAGGAACTTTCTCTAAACTATCCATTAGTGCTTCACCGTTCCACTTCCTTCCTATTTTCAATCCAAATCACTTACAATCATATCCTCAATCAAACTCAAAATAATAGACTCTAATTAAGCTCAAAGGGCACCATTTTTCATTTAATGGACAAGTAGTGAGTCTCTAGGAAACCGTAGAGGGGAATTGAAAGAGAATTTTACTAAATTAACACCTGAAAGCCTGCCAAAATTCATTCAAAGGGAAGCAGAATTACTTAAATTAGGAAAAAGTTTTCAGTTCAATTATATTTTCTTCGCAAAATATATGTCAAGCGCATGGTGGCAGTTGTAACTTTTTTTTTTAATTTAGTAATTAGAAAAAGATTTTGATCAAATTTGGCAATTTTCATAATGAATAAATTAGATGATTGATTACGAATTCATCATTCATAGGAATAATGTTGAGCTAGGCAGAAATAAAACTGAGTGATGCCGAGTTAGTATTAATTTTTAGCCAAGACTTAGATGGAATCTGATTGGTAGAATGGTTAAATTTGGAAATGAGTTTCTCATTTCTAAATTTTCTGATTATTTCTGCATGAATAATTTTGCTTTTACTAGTAGTTTCACTCATTCACCCATATTACTCTTAAAATGTACAGGGTTAACTAAATTTTTAGATACAAGTAAAAGTGAATTTCTCTAAAAGTATCTTGGGGAGAGTAAATTAAACGCGTGTGATTTTGAAGATAGAAGTTGTTTCAAATTTTTAAATTAATTCTCAAAATAAATTTATATGGAATAAAAATAAAATTGAGTCTGCTGATTTTACTACTTTTGGTTTCATTTTCTTATATCTTTCACACTAGTTTCACTGGTTTCACTTTACTTTGTTAGTTTTCGGAAAATTTTGGCGGAAGAAAGGATCCAATATTTTTATTAGCCTTGTATACTGAATTATTAAGGCTAAACTCTATTATTATACTATCGAGGTAATTTGTAATGCTAAAGGAGGTCTCAAAGACCTAAAATGTCAGATTAAAAAACCAGTAAAATTATACGATATCCGATCCTCATATTAAGAAGAAAAGAAAAAAAGCTCAACTTTCAACCAGGGATAATTTGAAATCCATAGAATTTTAACTTACCGAGTCGAGGAGATTGGACACAATTTCAATAGGGATATGCGAAATACAGTCATCTTGGAGAGGAGTCGTTGTTGCAAAATCCACAAGAGACTGAAAAGAAAAAGTATTATAAAATCAAGCCAAATTACCTTTATTTTACAATTTATTTTACAATTCACAACAAACTAAAAAAAAAAAAAAATTTTCGACTTTCACTTTACCCTAATAAATTATATCAGAATGAGACAGTCTAAGCTTTACAAGGTGTCTTTAGCTTTTCTTTACAACTTTTTTTCTCGTTTTCTAACTCTCACATAATCTTTTGTATAATAGGAAAGAAAGTAGGGTTGCTTGAAACCTTGAAAAGTTCGGGAAATTAAAAAATCAGTTGACAAATCAAACGTTAAACAAAAACTATTGTCGTAATCAGTGACAAATGTCAACTCAAAACTTACATTCAGTTGGTTAAGAATTAAGACATAAAAAAAAAAGAAGTCTAAATAAGAACTCAAAATTTCTAGATACCTAAAATGATGAAAGACCCTGTATATCCAGAATTTCACTTTTTGTAAATTCAAATGTCAATTTTATTTCATTCGTTCATTTTTATTCTATTTCTTTTTTTTTTTCAAAAAAAAAAGAAAGTAATAAGTAAGAACATGAAATAAAAAATTGGAATAGGGAAATCCTATTTGGAGTTGAGGGGGTGTTAGTTGGAGAAAGTAAAGGGTAAAAACCCCATGAGCAGGAAACAAATAAAGACAAATTTGAAAGTCCCGCATTTTCATTGGACTGGAAAGAAAAGCATTCCAAAGCTCCTTTCACTCCTTTCTCCAATTCATAATATTTCCTTTTCTACTACAAACTACTACACTTTCCCTCCACTCCAATGAAAGAAGAAAAAAAAACTTATAAAGATTTATTTATTCATCATATCAAATTTATTGAAAAGAGTGACGAAATGTCAGTCTTTTCAGGGAAAAAAGGAAACGCAAGTATTGAATAATATTGGTAGTTTTCTTTTCTCTTCTTTCTCTTCTTCTTTTTCATATTATTAGCATACATTATAAGTCTATGTTTGAATGTATAGATTGGAGAGTGAGCATGAGTTCCTTCCGGTTTTATTCTCGCATTTATTGTATTTTTATACGTTGACAAGCTTACTAGCATGGGCACTTGGGGATGCATAACTTTCACTTTTGTCTGGTGAAAATGATCAAAGCTTTTATAAAGACAGAGTGAGACGGAGAGCCCTGAAGAGTAAGAAAAGTTTGGAGAGAGTAACTTTCCCACTTTCTCTTTTTCAGATCAAAGGTGTGGTGTAAATTCGTTTATTTTTGACGAGGTTAAACTAAAGGTGGTGAAAGGAACTTTTTTTTCTCTTTCTCTCCTATATTTTTTTTCTCTTATTTCTCTCTAGAGAAAAGCAATGCATCACATTCGTGTCATGCATGAGCTCCATAAATCATGTCATCTATCCTTACCAGTTTCGATATAAAGGTCGACTGCCATAGATCATAAAGAAAAAAAAAGTCTTGTACAAGTCAAGTTTAATTATGACATACACTCCAAAGGAACAACTTTCTCTTTTCTGAAAACATAAAATCAAAAAAACTTACAGTATACAAGATGTGTAAAGTTTTTCTTTTCTTTCCATCCTACTAACTTGTCAAGTGAAATCAGAAAAAAGGTGTAAGCACATGAGTAGTAACCTTAGAGTTAATCGAAAAAAAAATATTTATTTCTTTTGATTTGCCCCCTTTTCCTTCCGTGTAACAACAATTTTTCAAAAAATTAAAAAAATTAATCACTCTGTAGAATTAATCCGATGTGTCTAACAAGACCATTACGGAAGAAATTTACAACAAATGTTTTCTATTGGTTGAAAGTGAACCAGGGAGTAGTTATAAAAACTTTATTTTTTGTTGATTTTTAATGAATCCTTACAAAAAATTAATGTTTTTGGTGATTATATCGAAAGACAGATTGATTACTATCGATTACTCTCCAAGCAGTAGTAAGTAATGATTTAAGTACAGTGAAATTGAACAAATTGTTCATGGACCTAACAACCTAACATTGATTGTATTTATACNAGTAATGATTTAAGTACAGTGAAATTGAACAAATTGTTCATGGACCTAACAACCTAACATTGATTGTATTTATACACTACAACTTTTATAGATTCTTAGTAAAAAAAAAAGAAAAAAAAAGTCTTGTGTTTTAAGCAGGGTTAAACCAGCCGGATGAAATTGACCGGGTGATCTGGACAATCGGGCTATCGTCCGGACGATCAAGAGGGTTAAAAATTGTGTCCAGTGGACAATCTAAACGATAACTTTTTTTTTATAAAAAATGGATATAAAATAGCTTTCAATAATGAAGGTTTGTTGAATTATGTTATTCTTACTGCACTCAATTTTACTTTCTTTGAATTAAAAAAAATTACCATTGAATGTATACCCAGAGTCCAAATTCGTAAAACCTGATTAAAACAAATTTATGAATACCGTAGAGTTAAATTTAAATTTATATCTTCCATCGAGAAGATATGAGAAAAATATGGTGAATTTATGATAAAAATGGCTCGTTTTCGGGTTATAGTTAGAGATTTAGTGTTTAGAAATAAAAAAAATTGTCCAAATTGTCCAGTTTTGCCGAGAGCCGGATGAATGTATATCGTCCGGTTATAAAACTTAGCCCGGTACTTTTGAGGATAAGAAATGGTAGAGAAAGTACTGACTTCCTTTGACTCCTATCACTCCTTTGAGCCCTATCTCCACTATCATTGGAACCAATAAAAAGCAAGTCTACCGTTTTCATTATGAACCCATTCCTCGGAGCTTTCCCTTTGTCCAAAAAAAATAGACAAGAGGAAATGATGAAATGGGTAGAAAGGAAGAAAGCAATAATGATGATAGTTATTTACCAAATCGATATGCTGTCTCCATTGTCTCATCTCTCCATGTCATACTAGTACACTCTGTACTCTCAATCTACTTCAATTTCATCAAAACTCAGACAAAATTTGACCCTAGAGTATATATGATGATTATTGGACAGGTATTGGAATGACAATAAAGAAAAATCATTCCTAACATCAAACATTACTCTAATAATTTCCGTTTTCTGGAAGAAAAAATACCGGATGACCCCGACATGTCAGTTTGGTGTCTTCCTATCAATTGACTCAGAGATGAGACTGACAGTGATAAATCCATACTTTCCGGTGAACATTGGGTCTTATAAAATGAGGTCTTCCTGCTTAACATGATCAGGTAGTGAAGATAATAGTACAGTCAAGTCTTTATTGACGTTGACAAATAGCATATAGCCAAACATATTTCATGAAAGCATTACGAACCATTACAGAACATGCAGTGCCTGCTATATAGCCCACTTTTCAAATCGTTCCACTCCGGATTCGATTTAAAAAAAAAAATTCTAGAAGAAACTTCGTCTCAAAGTGAGTTAATTTGAATTTGATAAAAAAATTTGACTAAGTTGAATTTTATTTTTGAGAAATACAGAGTGATTAATCTTCTTTTTTTTACCTATACTTTCAAACAAAATTAAACATGTAGCAGACTGTGAGTCAAAGAATTGTAGAGAATGGTTGTGTACTGCATGATTTAAGTTTTACGCAAATTTTCACTATTTGACAGAAACCTATCCCTTAGGAGAAAGCCACTTGGCGGAAAATTCAAAAAAAAAAAAAAATTTTTTTTAATTACATTAATCTGATCCTTCTGGTCATTCCTTATTCAATATTTCATTTTTTTTAATACTACCAGATCATTACTCTCGACGTTGTATGGAGTTAGTGCGATGAGGATAGGACTGGGTATCTTCACAAGATAGCTTATGTGAACCAAACATCACAGAGAAATTACTTTCCTAGTACAATTAATTACAAAATGAAGAAAATATTGAGAATGAATGATAAAAAGGAATTAGTATAATATGGATAGGAATAGGATTTGTACGAATTTCTTCTGAATTGTTTGAAGGTTAGGTTTTTTTCAATTTGGTGATATTTGTAACAAGTGGCTTCAGATTTCTAATATTTATTACATATTTCTACGAAATAGTGAAAGATTGTTTCACCGTAGGCGAAAAACTCATGGAGTATGATGAAGAGAGATTATTGGTTAAAATCAGGGTTCGACCAACCGGATGAAATTAACCGCATGATCTGGGCGATCTGGTTATTGTCCGGATGATTTGGATACTTAAAAATTGCATCCAATGGACGTTTTGAACGATAATTTTTTAATTAAAAATGGACATAAAATGGCTTATAATAATATAGTTTTGTTGAATTTTATTGTTACTATACGCGGTAACGCAATTCCATTGAGTTCAAATTTAATGTACCCAGAGTTCTACACTCCAATCATTATTTTTGTCACCACTAGAAGTTACTTTTGACCCATGTTCTTTCCTACAAAAAGCGTGGTGACATAAATAATTATTGTCAATTGAACTACATAAACCAATTTTTTGGTGATAGTGTTTACGGTTTCAGAGAAATCATGCGAAAGTTGAGAGGTTTTTTTAATCAAGTCTCTGTGACAACTAGAAAAAACGTTAAGATTTTTTGAAAGTTGGAATTTCGGAACAGTCATTTGGAACACCTAACTTTTCATGTACATTGTCCCAAAAGAATGTTTCCAAAAGTTGGGTCAAAAGTAACTTCCACCCGAGTTTTTAAATTCTACACAGGCTGTGTACAACGTTATGTAGAAACTTTTATGTCTATTTATGGCCCTATAGTCTTTAGAATTCATTCGACAAACCTGGCGAATATTTTCTGTAGAAAACATTAGCCAGGAATTGGAAAATGAAAAAAAAAATTCTTCACTTTTCTAAACTCAATAACACCTATCAGCTTCGAACCCACCACCACTCTATAGAACTCATTTACCTTAACACTTACACCACACTTCCTATGACTGAGCTCAAATAGTAAAATACCGATTGTTATTTCTCATACAAAAGTAACTTGACGAATCGGAAAATATTGTAGATTTGACGCCGTTGTTGATTTTTTTACTGTTTATAAAATTCAAAAAATAAACTATTTTATATTTCAATGATTATACAACTAAAGTCGGTATAATAGAAATTACTAACATATGCAAAACTTGAAATTAGCTCAAGCTTTTAGTAGCATTTGAAAAATATTTTAAGAAATAATGTTAAAAAAAATCTTAAAAAATTCTGCGAAATTTTTTCGTAAAACTTTTTTTATTTCTAAAAACTTGAAAATCTTCTGAAATCATTTCCTTAATCGTCATGAAATTCCGCTAATCTGATAATAAATAAGACCCGAGAGATGCATGTTGGTTAGCAAGATTTAAGAAAGAATCCGTAGTATAATTATTTCTGGTCAAGTTCAATCATACGAAAAGAGTTGCAAACTTATGCCAATAGCGACAATACTGGTTAATTTTTTTTACAATTTAGTCAATGTACTGTTTCTCCAGATAATGATTGGAGAAAGTAACAAACAATATAATGCCATATGCAGAGATTTTCTTTGAATTTTTCTAATTTGTTCTGCATAAAAAAGCATTCACAGTTCCTGTAGAATTGATTCTGGCAGGTTGGCTCAGTATAATATTTTATGCATAGAGTTTGCTGAATTTTCTCTAGCGGTTTCTCTTAGACAGGATTTGTGCGTAATCAATAGTACACAATCAGTTCAATAGAAATGTCTATGTATGCCCTATACAGAATCATTTCGTCAGGAATCATTTTAGACAGGATTTCTACAGAATATAAAAACTCGGGCAGTAGTGAAAAAATACTGGTTGGAGTGTACATATGACCCAAATTTATGACAAAAAAAAAATTTGAAAATTCAAATCTCTAAAACTAGTTTAGCAAAACATTTTGGATATCATAGATAAATTTAAATTTATCTTCTCAAGAGAAGAAATGATGAAAATACTGCGAATAAACTGTGAAACAATCGCTCGTTTTGGAGTTATGGTAGCAGATATAACACTTAGAAAAAGTTGTCCAGACCGGCCAATTCGACCGTGAGTCGGATGAATGTATATTGTCAGGCTAAAAGATGAACCCTGGTTGAAATAGAGTGAAGTGAGAGGATAAAGTAGAGAGTAATGAGCGGAGAGGGAAAGTTGGTCATAGTTGTTCCTTTTCCGTGTCCTTGAGCAACTGAGCCTTGGCTGATAGGGTTGAAATTAATGAACCAGTTGACTGTACTTAAGTGCTCGTCGAGGAGTACTTGTTCACCTGGAATGACGCTTTCCGACAAGATGTAAGAACTTTAGAGGAAGACCTGACTCAAAGTTTGCCTGCCACACTAACTTATAGACTATTGGATTTTGAATTCCCACTCCCATAAACCCATCAAGTCCACTCAAAATTGACACATACATCAACCTTTGTCAGATCCAGTTTTGTCCCTTCAGGATGTCCAATTCTAGATATTTCATAACTACTTTGACACGACCCTCATCATATAAAATCTTCACTACAGATAGATCAAGTTTGAAGAGAGAGAAAGAGAAAGAGAGAAAAAATAAGAGAAAGTTATACCAAATCCAACTGTTTGGTTCAATTATAGACATCATGAAAATAGACGAAAAAATACAAACTAATGACCTCATTTGACACTCAATTCAACAACTCCCGCAACTTCATCTGCTATGTTACTATTCACAATATACACTAGTCAAAATATTAATAGCCGAAGGGATGTTTTTTGGGATAATTGTGAAGTATTCAATCTGTCATGGTGAAATTAACATCAGAGGTGCATAATGAGGTGAGAAGTAACGCAAATCTCAGACACCTGAGGCAATCCGTATCCAAAATATGCAAGAAAAAGTAAAAATGAAAGTGGAGAAAGCGCAAAATATTAATACCCGAGTTGCTTTAATTCACATAAAACGTTGGATTTAACGCATCGGGCCAGTTTTGTTACTTAATATTTAATACATCATTCTTTAGCGGAAATAAGTTAGAAACTCGATTTGGTAGCGATAAAGACAATGATTAAAGCAAGGACTCTTGGATTCCTTCCCAGCTTGCTTTCTCCGCCGTTTTAAGCTCTTCCAGTGAATTATAATGTTTTCCATTCGCATACAGCTGTTAATCCCTAAACATTCTCTATTGAGTTTAGGTCCCGAGAATATTGTGGCCAAATCATAAGTGGGATATTAATGCGTTGGAGAAAGTTCATGGTACAATTAGAAATGTGAAACCTTGCGCCGTTCTGCGTATAAATGCCATTATCTTGTCCTAAAGCATCAAAATAAAGCAACAGAGATTTCCTCAGGTATCCCTGATACTCATTTGAGTCCTGTCGCGGTGTTTGTCCATAAAAGCTAAATGCACCCTTATCATGAACAATCAGCCGTCGAAATGCGGTATGAAAAAAATATGTCCAATCTTTCCTAAATCGTGCCAGTATGCTGAAAATCCATTCGGGCAATCCAAATTCAACGTTTTTTTATCGCTCCAGATCATATTTTCCTATTTTTCTCCACGGAATATCCTTTCTCTTTCCCAGTCCATGTTTTCCGTTTGTGTAGGGCGTTTAGGGTGGAGTCTTAAGCCTCTTTCTGCACTTTAAAGTTTCCGATGAATTTAAATAAAACGTTTCGTGTTTTCTGTGGAGTGTCCTTGAGATCCAAGTTGTAGTTGATTTTGGCAGCTGTAATCGAATTATTGCTAGGTTCTCTCAGAATTCGGCGTTCCGCTGAATTTGTGAGCTTCGGCTTTGGTCCGCATTTTCTCTTCTTCACGGTATTTACCATATGTCGAAGGTAATTTTGTACCGATTGCTTAGATTTAACAATTTAACGGATTTTGACGTTTAAAGTTTGATTCTGGACCATATTACTACTTATTTGATCCTTTTGGAATTCGGAGTGCTTTCCCCCGACCGATTCTGGTTAAATATTTCACCAATTAATACACTTACGACGCCAATAATGAAGTATTTACATTGTTATGTTCTACTTTAATAGTTAACTTACCAGTTTGGTAAAATTTATCGTCGGAGTGATTAGTAACTCCAAATTTTCACCACCTCGACTGTTAATATTTTACGCTTTCACTCGCCAATTTTTTATATTCGCGCGAAAATCTCATAATCTACTCAACCAAAAAAAAATTGAAATTTTGATATATATTTTTCACATTTGCTAAAACTCATGTTAATTTCACATTGAGAAATTGCATACTTTGATAATTATTCTAATAAGTATTACCTCGGCTATTAATATTTTGCGTAGTGTATTACATCAAAACTTTCACCAATGAACTTTCTCCAGTGATGAAAGCTCTTACGTGGAAAAACATGCTTTTGTCACTATTTTTCTAATTTCCTGGAAATTCTAGTCTATTTTCTAATCCAAACTTGGTGAAAGTTTGAATGGATTTCTGTAGCAGAAAATACTTATCACATTTCATTCCCTTTCATGTTACACTGTCGACCAAAATCAAAACAACTTAATTGTAACTAACAATAAATTGTTTTTTGAAGTAAAAGTAAACAGAGCAATCATTTATATTTTTTCTTCCAACTTTCTACTCTGTGTAAGCAGTCAAGTCAAATTTCAAAAAAAAAAAAAACAGCCCAATTATCTAAAAAAAGAAAGTTGGTCCCATTAAGAGTTTGAAATATGATGAGAAAGTGCGAGGGAGTGTCAAGTAAAATTTCGAAATTTCCCAGTTGGTTTCCACTTGTGACATTTTGAAAAGGCAGGCATTCCAATTACTATTAAAATTACTTTAGGTCATCCTGTCATGATGTCACACCTGCGCCGTGTTTCTGTCAGCCTAGTGTCCCTACTCCTTCTGATCAACTTTGACACTTTTTTATTTACCAAACAAAAAACTTTTACTTTTTACAAACTGAATTCATCCTGTCAAAGTCAACTAAATTTTCTATGAATATATACAGAGTATTTGCGGTTCTTGGTAGCAACTTTCTCCATGCTTTATAATTCCCTTATGACCTTACCTGACAAGAGTTACAAATTAAAAATTCATATTAAATTTTCGCCCGTCTGTGGGTTAAAATTGGTTCAAACTTTCTACAACTATATTTGAAGACTAAATGTACTACTTTGATAGTTAATTTGAAAATTTTAGAAGAAGAAAAAAAAAGTGAAGATCCGGATCTCATTAGCGTCAGAATTTCTACCTAACCATTTCCTTTTTGTCTACCATTGTTGATGAAAAGAGCAAAGCAAAAAGGTCTTAATAGCCCACTTGAGAAAGCAGACTCATCACTAATAATAATAGACCCCCTCAAAAAAAAATGAATCGACGAATAATTTTCCCTACTTTCTCTTGAATGAATTATTGAGCGGAATTTCTTTCACTTTCTCCTCAACGAGTCCAAGTGGAATCATTTGGAAAAGGAAAAGAAAGTTGCCTGCTTTCTTTAGAAATTCGACTCAAAACCTTGGAAATGGAATAGGAAAATAAAAAAAAGAAAGGCTAGTTAAACCCATCAGAGTTCATAATGTGAGGTTATTACAACAAGAGCCCCTTGTTCTCATTCCTATCAAACTCCTTTCTCCTTGACTCTAGAGCTTATAAGTTAGATTATATAAGAACTAAAGATCCGTTGATGCTCTTACAGTCTAGGAAAACTTGCCAAAAATATCCACCCGGCAGGAGGAAAAGTTGAATTGTCAGTCAGGAAAAACACCAAGCCGACATTTTCCTCAACCAACGTCTTTTTTTAAATAAATTGATAGATTTAAATGTTTATTATTTTAGTGGAAAAGAAAACGGTGAGAAATCTTAAGGTTCAATTCATGCTAGTTTATAGTTTGAAGAAAAAATATTAACTCCAGAAAAAAAAAATTTTGGACATTGTAAGGGTTGGTCTATGTGGAAAACATATCTCTCATCATGATCATGAATAGTACCCATGCAATCAGTGAGCTCCTAAGAAATTATCTTTAAGTAGTTTGAGAGAGATAAGAGAACCTAACCTGATTCTATAGTTCAAATGGTGAGAGTACTAGACAAAATATTTAAAGGGATACGGGTTCGAGTCCCACCAGTTTCATAATTTTTGGTTAGCTCTTTCAAAGCTTACATCATTCCTGTTTAAAAAATGAACTAAATTATGAATAATTATCTTTGGGTCAGAAAAAACATCAGCGTTTTTTATCGTCGATAAAAATTATGTCCCCAAAATCTTATTACTGTGCACTTCGGTTATAAAATTTATTGTTTGGAAGCCGAAAATTCCAAGCCTTATAACCATGTGGTCTTATAACGTGCCCTTCTCCCATGCTAAATGCATAAAGCTAAGTCCAAAAAGAAAATAAACATTCGGATCTAATAATCGAGTTGGTCTTAAATAGGATGCTCTTATAACTAAAGTACACTGTACAGTGTCATTTAGAATAGTGTATCATATGGAGAAAAACAAATTGGAGAAACCTACTCATATGGTACACTTTAGACTTTACTGGAAAGCCGGATATAATTTTTATTGGTCGACATAAAAGTCGGCTCAGTCGACAAAAAGTACAGTCGGGCGGATATTTTCATCGACTTCTCCCAGACTGTCTGATATCAAATGAAAGCAAATACTCTTCTTTACTAACCTACCGACTATGAGATTTGAGTAAAAAGAAATGAAAAGAGAAAGTAAAAAAAAAACCGTTTTTTTAACAGGCGGGAGGAGAAAGAACAAAAGAAAGTAGATGGATAAAAGTCTAATGGAAATCAATATTAATGTATTTTCCATTTGGATGCATGCTTTCCCATTCTACCATTTCCTATCACGATTCTTCCTATCTCCCTAATGTTACTTTTAACTTACACATCCAAGACGATAAGAAACACGCAGTGAAAGTGAACCCAAAAACACCTTTCACTCACCTAATCTTTAGTCTCAAAACTCAAATCCATTACATTCAAGAACCTAATGGATTCATTTTGAGACAAAAAAATATATATATATATAAAATTTTGTCTTCTGTTTTTTTTAATATATGCTGATCCATTTGCTCAATAAAAAATTCAGTATAGTCTGTTGAAACTTGAGTAGTTAATTGTTTAACTAGNATATGCTGATCCATTTGCTCAATAAAAAATTCAGTATAGTCTGTTGAAACTTGAGTAGTTAATTGTTTAACTAGGTTAGTCGTTGAAAAACTTTCTCTAGAGAGAATTTACTACTCTTAAGAGTTGGGGAGAGATGAGAAGAGAAAAGTTTTATAGTATCTAAACGACAAGGATTAATCAATTAGACTCTAACTTTCTAATTGAGTCGTAAAGTAAAAGTCTCACACGGAGAAAGGGAATTGCCCATTCATGTCAGTCCTATGGACCAATTCCGACAAAAACCACCCCAATTTCTACAAAACAGGGCAAAAAGAATAACCAAGTCTTTGGAAATAATTCTTAGTAAAATTGTTATTAGTATTACTATAAAAAAATAGAAATTTGGAATTACCTTGAGTTCTTTCATAATAACTTCCGGTCTCTTTGAAGATCGCATCAAATTCTGGTACTTGAATATATTTTTCTGAAATATAAAAAGAAAACAATAAAAAAANCTCTTTGAAGATCGCATCAAATTCTGGTACTTGAATATATTTTTCTGAAATATAAAAAGAAAACAATAAAAAAATTTTTTTTTTTGTCAAAGCAATGATGAGATAAAGGCTTAAGAATTTAGACCAATTTTTTTGATTTTCTCTACCAAGAGCTGTCATAAACTGATACTGAACANCTCTTTGAAGATCGCATCAAATTCTGGTACTTGAATATATTTTTCTGAAATATAAAAAGAAAACAATAAAAAAAATTTTTTTTTTGTCAAAGCAATGATGAAATAAAGGCTTAAGAATTTAGACCAATTTTTTTGATTTTCTCTACCAAGAGCTGTCATAAACTGATACTGAACANAATAAAGGCTTAAGAATTTAGACCAATTTTTTTGATTTTCTCTACCAAGAGCTGTCATAAACTGATACTGAACATAAGATTTGTCTTTTGTTATGAATATGAATATGATCATGAGCTGGAGCTAACAATAGAGAAAAGTGGGTCATTCTTTACTTCAAAAAAAAACATGTAATAAGAATTTTTTTTTTGAATTCTTTTTTCTTCTTGAAACTTAAATCCTTTGCGTTCAAAATGCAAATTTGGAAGTTGACATTTTTCCTCTAATAAGCACAAAAATAATAATAAAGGAAACAAACTTTTACTTTTCTATTCTTCCGTATGTGCGTTTCCAAGTTTTCTCCATTTAGTTTGTATAAAAAAATTGCAAAAAAAAAAAGAAGTTTTGCATTGGATATAATCTTGGTAGCTTTAGAAATTCGCAGATGTAATATCTGTTACTCTATCATTACTCAATTTGTTACTTTTTTCTATTCAACTGTAAGAGACAACTTTAAGTTTTGGAAAGTGTACGTATCTATTCAATGAAAAGGAGAAAGTGAAAGTTTTAAATAAGAAAAANTCTACGTATCTATTCAATGAAAAGGAGAAAGTGAAAGTTTTAAATAAGAAAAAAGAAAAGTTTCCCATCATTACCAAAAAAAAAAATTTTTTTTTTTGCAAACTAAAAAATATATTAGTTTCATGTTCTATTTTTAAATTAAAAAAGAAAGAAATTCATAATTTACGATTTCATTTCATTTCAAAAAAAAAATACAGCATAGTATATCTTATCTTTTTTTGAAACACTCTTTCTCTACTTTCACCATTTTCATTATTGACCGAGAGAGTCTAGAGTACGAATTCAAAATTATTTCAAATTTGCAAATTTCAAATCCACAATGTGATAAAAAAAAGAATAAAAAAAAAGAATTATTGGCATTATCCATCAACCATAGGTGGGCAAAAAAAAATTATTTATTTATTTACATACAGTATACCCAAAAATGAAAAAAAAAAGAGTTTCAAAAAAGCACTTGTTACACTAACAACTTGCACCGAATCAATTCCCGCCAAAATTTCAATACCCAGAAAGAAACAGTTGATTTTGGCAAAAATAATTGAGTTAGTAAAAGTGCTCAAGGATTTTTTCATCTTATGATTCTACAGTAACAGTTTTAATTGTACATAGTTTCAAAGTTATAAAACCAAAAATTGATTTTGTTCTACTAACACTCATTTAATTATATCAAAAGTAGCGCCAGATACAAATTGAAATTAACCATAAGATAAAATCAAACCTTCCATTATTGGTTCNTAATAATAAAGGAAACAAACTTTTACTTTTCTATTCTTCCGTATGTGCGTTTCCAAGTTTTCTCCATTTAGTTTATGTATAAAAAAATTGCAAAAAAAAAAAAAGTTTTGCATTGGATATAATCTTGGTAGCTTTAGAAATTCGCAGATGTAATATCTGTTACTCTATCATTACTCAATTTGTTACTTTTTTCTATTCAACTGTAAGAGACAACTTTAAGTTTTGGAAAGTGTACGTATCTATTCAATGAAAAGGAGAAAGTGAAAGTTTTAAATAAGAAAAAAGAAAAGTTTCCCATCATTACCAAAAAAAAAATTTTTTTTTTTTGCAAACTAAAAAATATATTAGTTTCATGTTCTATTTTTAAATTAAAAAAGGAAGAAATTCATAATTTACGATTTCATTTCATTTCAAAAAAAAAATACAGTATAGTATATCTTATCTTTTTTTGAAACACTCTTTCTCTACTTTCACCATTTTCATTATTGACCGAGAGAGTCTAGAGTACGAATTCAAAATTATTTCAAATTTGCAAATTTCAAATCCACAATGTGATAAAAAAAAGAATAAAAAAAAAGAATTATTGGCATTATCCATCAACCATAGGTGGGCAAAAAAAAATTATTTATTTATTTACATACAGTATACCCAAAAATGAAAAAAAAAAGAGTTTCAAAAAAGCACTTGTTACACTAACAACTTGCACCGAATCAATTCCCGCCAAAATTTCAATACCCAGAAAGAAACAGTTGATTTTGGCAAAAATAATTGAGTTAGTAAAAGTGCTCAAGGATTTTTTCATCTTATGATTCTACAGTAACAGTTTTAATTGTACATAGTTTCAAAGTTATAAAACCAAAAATTGATTTTGTTCTACTAACACTCATTTAATTTATATCAAAAGTAGCGCCAGATACAAATTGAAATTAACCATAAGATAAAATCAAACCTTCCATTATTGGTTCAAAAAAAGTCAAGACACACTGTATACAAAAAAAATGTTGAAACTTACACTTAGTTGATTCAACATCAACTTTTTTTTTCACACCTTGTTACAAATAACAATTCCCAATACGACGGAACTAAAATGAACAATAATTATTCTNAATGTTGAAACTTACACTTAGTTGACTCAACATGAACTTTTTTTTTCACACCTTGTTACAAATAACAATTCCCAATACGACGGAACTAAAATGAACAATAATTATTCTGTTCTTTGGAAGTCCCTTATATAAAATTCTATTGCCATGCGAAAAACTAAATTTTATTATCCTAGAGATGCGCAAAAAAAAAAACATTTTTCCCCTTGTGTGCATAATTTTGTGCCAAGTTTTTTTGGAGCATCGTCTTTCATTTTCTAACAGGATGTGTGGTGAAATGAAACTTTTTGAGATTTGACATTCCTTCCACATATTTAACATGGAGATGATCTAGAAAAAGAGAAACAGTTGTGTAAGAAAAAAAAAAAAAAAACGACACGAAGAGAAAGTTTCTACTTTCCCCCAAAAAAAATCTCTCTTACCCTTTTTTTTGTATGTCAAGGGATCCTAATCGGCACTTGAACTCAGAGAATCCACTACTGAATATAAAATGTCAAATTCCCATATCCATTTCCGTTTTCTTTTTTTGAATATATAGGAAGTTCTCCTTGTCTAGTTTTTCCCAAAGATCCTACTCATAGGTTCCCTTACTCCATTTTATTATTGAAATTCTACTAAAAGTTATAACCTTATGTTAGCTACAACAATTCTCTAAAGTTTTTTTTTTCTCACAGACGAGAAGAATCCGTTAGGAATCAATAATCAAAAGACACCAATTTTATTATTCCTTCTACCTCCATTTCAATTCTAAACTATCAAGAATGCATGGAGGTAAAATATCTAGTTCAGACTGTATATTTGTACAGAGATGGGCAAATTAGAAACTAACAAATTAGCACTAAAAGTCTTTAACAACCACTTCCTAATAAATAACACTTGACACTGAACCTACTACACATTAGTAAAAAAAAAATTAAAATACAACAACTACAATGAGTTTTGTTAATTTTTTTTTTCGTTAAGTCCTGTAATAATATATATAATTTACAATAACGTTTTTCATGTCAGAGATCGCCATGAGTGAAATATTATCTGTAGTAGTAGCTCAAAAAGTTCAGGTTTTGTGTTTACTAATTGAAACTATTTCCATCGTCTACTCATGTTTTGTGGTAAATTTATCTGAAGCAAAGCTAATAGAAGAAACCGTTGTTAAGAGATCAATTTCAACTAGAAGAGCCTACAGACTCAAACTTCAGGACCAGGTTCCCTTTGATTATTATTTGAAATCAAATCCAGAAGAAATTAAACAAAATTTACATCATCAGAGTGTAAAAACTATCAATTATGTAAATAATAACCAAAAACAAATTTTTACTACAGAAATTCAATCACCTAGACCACCCAAACCGAGCTATCCTTCGGTAAAACTTTATGGATTGGAAGAATATTTAAATTTTGATGCCATTGAACTTATGGCACCATTTTTTAAAAAGAAACAAGATGAAAACCAAACTGAAAATAGTGAAGATAACTCTCAAGTTGAAAATTCAAGTAAATTTTGTTAGATGGTTTTGTTTTTTTGATTAAAAGTTTATCATACGTTGCCAGATTTCGTCGTTTTTAAACATGTTCAAAAAAAAAATTTTTTTTTTTTTTCAATTTTTTGATCAATTTTTTCATTAATTTTTACAGGTCAGAGACCAATTGAAGCAGAAGTTGGTCCAATTTTTTCATTCGATGGAACCCTCGACCGACTGTACTCCCATGGGAGTCTGTCAAGAATTGAATTTGTTCAATTCCTACTTGTACTCTTTCCATTCATGATTCCAATTATTTTTATCCCATTGTTAATTGTATCAACAGGGATTCTTCTTTTACCTGTATTCCAAATCACTCAAACAATTGAAAAATAAATATAAAAAATTGAATTCTTAGTAATATATTATTGAAATTTGAGTCACTTCATTTCAAATTATTATATTTTTTAATAAAAAATCTACGATAAACTAACCTAACTTCACTCAATTAAGTTATCAGGTATTGGATCACAGGATCAAGGTTGAAAACTTGTCCAATTGACGTCAAATAACAAAAATGTTCAATCTAAGAACATGATTTGTCACTCAAATCTTCTTAGCTTGACCTTCGGCGCCAATTCCTTGTAATTTTTAGCATATATTTGCCATTTTTTTTTTTTTTTACATTTTTTACTACATATCCTCTCCCCTTTGCCTCTAGCCCTTAACTGTGTTCTGCCTTTTTAATTGAACCTTACTGCTTCGCAACTTTTTGAATTCATTTGAAGATTTTTTTGTTACTTTTTTTTTTCGTTTCTGGCAAAGTCATCTACACAAAACATCATTTAAACTTTGACAATTTTGGGTAAAAAAAAAGTTTTGAAAGGAATCTCATTAGTTGTAAGACTCGGTTGTTGAGGTTGTGTACAGAAGGAGAGTGGAGCTAACTCTGGGACAGCACCTGTACCACCTACCACCTAAAACATGGTCGAACATGATACTTGCAATTACATCAACCAATGGGAAGACCGTCTAATCATTACGCTTCCGCTCCTTTGTCTACGAAAGTCTTAATTTCTAGAAACTGTAATGAAGAAGCTCGACTAATGAAATCCGTAGCGTTCTACCAGATGTTCGTTCCTATAAAATTGTTAGACTCACATTCAGTGATGCTTTTGTCTCGAAGCTTCTGTTATCATTTCCGGAAACAGACTTACTGCTAGAGTTAATCCAGTTGAACCCAACAATAAATAATCAAAGTCTTGATATTTATATGTACGCACTAAAACCTAATGCTATTCTAAATATTAAAAATATCTAATAGAGGATTTTATGAAAATTTATACAATAAAATATATTTAAAAAAAAGTGTTTGTAAAACTGTTTACCTTCCAGATAATTGAATAGTACAACTGGTCACGCCCATAGACATTAGGAGCCTGAAAGTAAAGGAACCAAACAATTAGTCAATTAAAATTAATAAATTTCAGACAATATGTTAAGCAAATTGAGATTATAAGTAAGTCAAGAGTTTTTCAAATTTGTCCATTAAGGTTTAGGTAATCAAATTTTCCATGACCACCAATCACAGAGTGTCATAATTTGAATAAGCCAATTAACGAGTATGAATTATATAATACATTTCTTCCTCTTCTGGATAGATTTGAGAAAAACTTCACAGCAGAATTATATTTTAAACAAAAAAAAAATTTTTTTTTCTAGACAGCATTTTACAATAAAATTTTTTAGTTTCTACTAGCAACGCCGAATCGGCTCGAATATTTTGTTTCATTTTTGATAAAATAAGCAATTCTTCAACCGCTAATCCACTTTCTCTAATATTCAATACATTTTCTAGTTTTTGTAAAAAAAAACATAAGGCTCAAAATTAGTAGGTTTACAAAATTTAGTTCAAAATTTAATCACCTCTTATATACCCACCTTGATTTACTAATCAAATTACCTCACCATGTTCAAAGGACTTAACTGTGGTAACGTGAGTCACCTTGTGGTTTTCGTTATATGATTTTTCAAAAATTTGTCCAAACATTTGTAAAACAAAAAAAAAAATGTTTTTTACAACAGGCGCAGCGCAATAACTTAATCCCAGGAGAGCGTTGCCCATCTCTTAAAANACCATGTTCAAAGGACTTAACTGTGGTAACGTGAGTCACCTTGTGGTTTTGGTTATATGATTTTTCAAAAATTTGTCCAAACATTTGTAAAACAAAAAAAAAATGTTTTTTACAACAGGCGCAGCGCAATAACTTAATCCCAGGAGAGCGTTGCCCATCTCTTAAAATTCCGCCATCTTGTACTCCAATGGTCTTTTGCTATGTAAGAATTTTACTTTATTCATTAAAAAATATATATCTTTTAATCAAAATTTTTTGTCTGCTAGCCGTATATTCCAGGATGTTTCCCACAAACTCATCAACGATTCACTTGTAACACTTGTGAATGCCCACAACCCCGTGCCTGTTGCGTGAGTCCTACTGTACTCGTAATCCTATTAGCCCTTGGCTAATTGAAAAAAAAAAAAATAAAATTTAGAGTCCACCACCCCCATGTGACGAACCAATTGCTAAGGTTGAACCTCAGTCTCAGTCTCAGTGTAACACCCAGGACTTATGTCAACAAGTGCCTGCTGCCCCTGTCAGCACCGGAGTAAACAATGATAAATTATAAATATTATAAAAATTTAAGTCTTAATTTAATTATTAAGGTTTAAATTTTAGCAAAGACGTCTTGATAGACCGTGTCCTTGTCCAACTTTTTCTACTGGGGTCAAGTGCTATCGGATTCATGCCAATCCAAAACCCACCATTCAACCAATTCAAATTTGGGGATGTACTGAACACGAGTTTGAATAAGAAACAATGAATAACCATCGTCAAAAATTTAATCATTCTATCTTAATTTTCATCAATCATGAATTACTTCAACAAATAAGACATTAGAACTCGTTCAATTAAGGTTTTGGTTAAGATTTTCAAAAATTTGGTGAATTCTTTGGCGTGATGAGAACAAAACCCCACACTTTTACAGAGATGGCCCTACCCAAGTAAGCATAGACATACTCAACTGTTGTATTTACACTTGGCTAGAATTATGTACAGTACAGTTTACAAATCCCTCAGACTGTATGTCTTGGGAAAAGCTCATACTTCACCACAGTCTTAATTCAATTAACAAACCCGAGCTCATTCAAGTAATGTATCCTATTCCCTATTAAAATTAATTACTCTAAATTTTCTCATCATTATTGTTTATTTTTCAATTTATCCTAGAACCTTTTGGACAGAAGGGTAGTTAATTTAAATTTATTGGGGTATCGTATAAGTAAAAAAAAATCGTTAGAAAAGACAGACTGACAGGTTGTGGTCATTTACTTTAGTATTCTTAGTCCGTTCTGGGTGTCCATTAGAGTAATTGGAGGCTTTGTTTTTTTACATTTTCCAATGGATCAGATGTCAGTGGGTCATTGTTTACTTACCCACTTTACTCTTGTCCTCTCTGTCATGTTTACTCCCATGTTTTTGTTTACTCTGACCAATTCAGTTTAGTTTCGTTCCTTTACCTCCAACCAATCACCAACAACTACACTAATTTCACTAAATACATATCCTTCTTTTTCTTTCACCAATACAGTGCAACTATAAATAACAAAGGCATTGAAAGAAACTTTTGTCCTATGCCCTTTGGTGGGGAAAGCAGTGCCTTTGAAATTGATGGTCAACAGGATTTTGACTGGAATTTTTTTCAGAGAAAGTATTAGCAGTTTCAGAAAGATCATCCAAAGGTAGTGGAACACAGTAAGAAAAAATTAAGACGCTACGATCACTAACACAAAAGTTATGATTTTTTGAATATTGAAATTATTGGATGTTATTTTGAGACAATGTACTAAGAGATGGGCGTTTCAAAAGAACATCCAAAAATTTATATTTTCAAAAAATCATAACTTTTGTTTTACTGATAGTAGAGTCTTGATTTTTTTTTACTGTCCTCCACTACTTTTGGATGGTCTTTCTGAAACTGCTAATAGTTTCCCTGAAAAAAAGTCCATTCAAAATGCTGTTGACCATCANAGTGATAGTAGAGTCTTGATTTTTTTTTTTACTGTCTTCCACTACTTTTGGATGGTCTTTCTGAAACTGCTAATAGTTTCCCTGAAAAAAAGTCCATTCAAAATGCTGTTGACCATCAATTTCAAAGGCATTGCGTTTCCCAGAAAAAGGCATAGGACAAAAGTCTCTTCCAATGCCTTTGTTATTTGTAGTTGCACTGTATATTTTACTTATTACTTTCTATAGATAAGCATAATAAACAGTATGTCCAAGCTTTTTGGTCATCACTTTGTCTGCTTTCACCGAATCTTACTTGGTCTTGAAAGTTTAAACCAAAAAGTTCGAAAAAATCCGAGTTTTATATATATAACCAAAAAATCTGATTTTTTGGATTTAAATCCGATTTTTTGGATTTAAATCCCATTTTTGTATTTTTATATTTCGATTTTTTGGATTTAAATCCCATTTTTGTATTTTTATATTTCGACTTTTTGGATTTTCATATTTCGATTGTTTGGATTTTTATTTTCCGATTTTTTTTGGATTTTTATATTTTGATTTTTTGAATTTTTATATTTCGATTTTTTGGATTTTTATATTTCAATTTTTTAGATTTTTATATTTCGATTTTTTGGATTTTTATATTTCGATTGTCAATAATCAAAAAACATTAAAAAAGTGTTATTTTTTAAACATTGCAAATTTCAAATTTTTTTGAAAATTTTTTTCAAATTCAAAATTTACAAGACGTGTTAAATANTTCATATTTCGATTGTTTGGATTTTTATTTTCCGATTTTTTTGGATTTTTATATTTTGATTTTTTGAAGTTTTATATTTCGATTTTTTGGATTTTTATATTTCAATTTTTCAGATTTTTATATTTCGATTTTTTGGATTTATTTCGATTGTCAATAATCAAAAAACATTAAAAAAGTGTTACTTTTTAAACATTGCAAATTTCAAATTTTTTTGAAAATTTTTTTCAAATTCAAAATTTACAAGACGTGTTAAATATTTTATTTAACCTAAAACAAAATTGAAGCTAGGAATCCGAATGTGGATGGAGTATTATTGCTAAAATTTATCTTCAAGTTTGTCTTAATGGGTAAAAATAAAAATCCAAAAATTCATTGATTTTTATACTTGGATTTAAATCGGATTTAAATCCGAATTCGAACCCTGACAAACTAGAGTTTAGAGCACAGTGGGAAATAATAAAATGGAGGAAAGGCGTGGGAATTTTCAAATTCAAATTCAATAAGTAAATCAAGCTTTTAAAATTTATGTCATAGTAAAATAATGAAATGTATCAATTCTGAATGGTTGTGGTCCATTGGCTACGGCATAGAAGAAAAAAAAAACCAAAAAGAAAGCAAACTTTCAAAACTACCCGTACATCTATTGTTCCAACTTTTTTAAACTTCTCGACTCAAAGAATAACAATTTAAAAGAAGATTCTGCATAAGCGGAAATGAATCTTGAGAAATAGGTGAAATAAATGTAAAAATTTGGTTTTCTATGTCAACAAAAGAAGTAGTGAAAGTGTTAAAAGGTTGGTAAATGTTTTAGTTTTGATTTCTATCCCAAAGACGAAAGAGAAATAGTAGAAAATGAATCCAAAGGATGGTAAATTGTGGTTAGGAAAATGAAAAAAAAATAGAGAAAAAGAATTGGAGAAACTTTTCTTGAGGATTTGAGCAAATAAAAAGGAGAAAGTGAAAAGTCCCTCTTTTTACTAAAGGATAAGGACGACTCAAGGCAGAAAAAAAAATAGAAGACAATTTCAGAATTTCTTTTAACAAAAAGAAAAGGAACAAAGGGACCTTTGCCTTTTGTAGTTTCTTGAAACAATCAGTTACTAATTGCAAGAACATCGGATTCAATCATTCACCAAAATCACAAACTCACAGTCTTTTTTTTTAACCTTTCCCAATATAAAAATATCTACAGTTCATTCCCTCGTTGTTCCAATAATAATAAATCAGGAATATTTTTTTTTCTCACACGTAAGCTCAATCATGGATCATTCTTTTCAAAAAAAAAAAAAACTTTTTCTCAAATGTAAGAGAAAGTATAAAGAAAAAATCCGAGTCTTTTATCGGTTGATACAATTTTTGATTAAATTTGCACACGAACATCTTCGCACACGCAATTCTACCTAATTTTAATTCTGCTCAATTGAATATATAACAATGTATTTTTTGAAACTTCAATTTGAGAACCAATGGGAAGTAATAGAATAGGAATAGCTATAAAATTAGTATAACAATTGAATTTTATATTCTTTTTTCTTTTAAATAAATTTTCAATGAGATGTCTAGATGTACAAAGCGGGTGAAATTTTTAGTTACTGATTTTCTCAACTTTTTACAAAGGATCTTATTTTTTTGTGGTACTTTTGTCTAAATACAAAAAGAGATTTTTAGGTTTTTTTTTTAAATATTTTTACTCATGTGACCTTATAAAACTAAATATGTGACCTACTAGCCACTAAATCCTCTTACTGGCTAAAAACTGTCAATTGAATTTAAGTTAATTTATAAAAAAAAAAAAAAAAAAAAAAGTTTGTCGATTTGTCGGTCTTAATTTCGGTTGTCACCCTGTCACGAAAACAAGGGAATTGACACCCGTAGCTTAATCCTATATACCATGACAACTTCACACCCCCGTGAGTAATCAAATACTCTGGCCAATGAGAGTCATTGTTTTTAAACTTTTCTACAGTGACAATACTTTATCCTCATAAAACAAGTAGGTCAAAGTCAATAAAATTAATGTTCCAATTACAAAACTCTCTTCTTTTTTCTTCCCACTTGATCATCACTCAACTACCCCTAACTTTTACAAAAAGAATTCTAAAATTATACTCGTTTTTTGGATACGTTAATTCAAAATAATCAAACAAAAAAAAATTTTTTTTTTTAATTTTTTGACATGTAACCTGAGTAGCGTGGGAAATGTAAATTGGAGCTTTGAAATAAACCAGAATTTTATAAGCTCTATGAATTTGACTTGCACCAAATAAAATACCCGACTTAGTTTGATTTACTGAAATTTAGCAATTTTCAAAAAAAAAAAAAAAAAAAAAAAAAAAAACTTTTTGATCTTAGATTTTATATTTCTGTTGAACTCAATTGAATGAATTCAGAGATGATTATTTTTCGTCTGGTTTAACTTTAAGCTCTTCAGTTCGATGAGATTTTGAGTTGAATGATGTGAATTTCATTTTACCAATGTCTTGTATGAATGATCATAAACTTATATAGTATCCAGTAGGGTTATAAGACGTTATCTGTTTTTCACACTCCAATAATAGTAATAAAAGTGACGACAAAACGTGAAAATTGGAAAAAAAAATTGAATGAAAGTGGTAAATTATTNAAGTGACGACAAAACGTGAAAATTGGAAAAAAAAATTGAATGAAAGTGGTAAATTATTGATCTCAACGGGTTAAAAACTACTCATTCAAATTTAACACTGATGCCTCTAGGGTAGCCAGACGAAAAAAAAACGGAAATGATTTAAGGACATAATTGGTAGGTTATTTCTTGATATATCACTACCGATTACTTATATTCCTACCTAAATTTAATTTTGTTTATTTCAAATTTCCTACAGTGCGTATCAAAAAGTAGTTCCTTCACATGTGAACTTTTTGTTATGAATTATTTCCTAAATCTCTTCAATGTTTAAGAAGTAAAAGTTGGTTTAAAAAAAAAGTTTCCAACACGCTGAACAAGTTATCTTCAGTTCCGAAAACATATCGTAAGGATTAATGATTTAAAAAATTGAATCGGATTGTACAAACATAGACTATTTAGCAGTACTTAAATATAATTTCCCTTGTCCAAAATCAAGTGATTCATTAGTGTAGAGGTTGAAAAAGTAAAAAAAAAAGTTACATTAGACTGGTTAATTATAGCCTGGAGAGATTAATGTGAGGTGAAAGTGGCCTAAATGTGTACACATAAAGTAAACAGATTGAGTAGTGAAAGTACAGTACGAAATTGAACCTTTAGGAAGAAAACCTCATACATTATGGAAGCCACAGGGATAAAACTACCATCTGTGATTGGCTGATACAAATTTCCCTCATTTTTTTTGTCTCTGACAGAACAAATAAGATCAAACCCTTTCAATAAACAATAAAAACAATAGTCACAAATTTTGGCAACACTGCTAGCTTTCAACTCTCATTTTCTTTCAATTTTCTCTCGCTTCCGGATTTTCATATTTTTAGAAAAAGTTTTGCTGTTTCATAAAATTAAATTAAAATGATTGAATTTTGTAGTACCGGAAAGCATATCGTCTGGTTGATTGATGCTAAAAAAAGACATGGGTCGTTGCTAGCTCCGCTTGTGGGATTATAGTACTTCCTACAACCAAAAAAAAAATCTATCACCACTTCACTAACTCTCTGATATGGAACAATGGAAAAACCCAATAAAAGGAAGCGGTAGTTTTGAAAAAGCGATCGAAGAAACCTCAAAATTTTACTTGAGACTGAAAAACAATTTCTCTTCTCTAGTCTTGAAACCATTCAAAATGATATCGGTAGAATCAATATTGGAAAGTATAAGGTCACAGAGGGATATTTTGTTATCCAAAAAAAAAAAAAAAAAAAAAAAAAAAACGAAAAAAAAAATGTAAAAAATACTACAGTCTTTGCATAAAGCATAAGTTTCTCTCTTGTTCTTTCTCTTTTTTCACACACAACTCAAACCACCTGATTTATAACCTCAAATGTCCCGCAGACGAAAGTGAAAGAAAACTTTCACCGCAGGAATTGATTCACACACACACATTTTTTAACACACAAAAAGAGAGAAAAAAATTTTTTTTTTCTTCAATTCCAGAAATCAAAAATTCAGAAACAAACGAAACTTCACTCACTTTCTTTGACTTTCTTTATGATTATCAAACCGCTCCTTGAAAGTTCTCACTTGAAAAAAAAAAAGAAAAAAAAATTGGGACTTGGATTTACGTCTTTTGTTCTATCAAAAAAAAAATTTTTTTTTTTTTTGAAGAAAAGTCTCTTTAGTATTTTCTCTCTGATTTTGTCATGGTTTATTAAATTTTGAATAAACAATCCTATAGGCGAAATAGAGATTACTTTTCAAGTCTATAATTCAATTGAAATGCTTTCTCTCTTTGAAAATTGTTCAAGAGAGATTTTCTTTCAAAAAGTAATGGGCTCTAGCTTCCTTTTCACTTGACTTTTGCCAAAATGTTAATGAAAATTTCTACTGTACCAAAATTGTCCTACTTCCTTTCCTCATCCTCTTTCCGGTTTGTTAAACAAAAACTACTACAAAATCAATCTCATTAAAGTAAAAATAAAAATCCTGTGGGCTTTCTCTCCAATTTTTTTTTTTTTTCAAAATTTTAGTTTCCTAATTAATAATTCAAAGACAGTCTAGCAAATCATTCCATTTCATCTTCTAATTTATTTTGTTCAAAGTTTTATCAATCTCAGTCTAGAAGACTTTAAGATTCGTTACATTTTGAAAATATAAAACTTTCATTACCTCAACTCCTTTAAAAAAAAATTTACCTTTTTTTTTTTTTTTAAATGGCAATTTTATGAACTTTTTGACCAAAATGTAATTAAATTATTATTCTTTTTGCTACCAGTAATCAAGGGGATTTTGTTAAATTTTTTTTTTCTTAGAAATTACATGAAAAATGTAAAGTTTAGTGGAAAGCAAAAGTAAAAGCAACAGTTTGAGCTTGAATGAAAGTCTGAAGAGTATTACTAATAAAAGTAGGTTTTCATTGCTTTTCTTATGAAACCGTTTGTGTTCTAATCTTAAACTTGAGATTTTCATGCCTTTTTTATTAAAAAAAAAAATATAACCAAAAGCCATATTTATTAGCTTCATGCTCATAAAATAGAGCCAAAAAGCTCCAAATTGTAGTAAAACATTTTACTTTCGTTTAGAAAAGTTTCCATTTGACATGTTATTTAGTACACACCAAATTCAGTAAAAGACGCAAAAAAAAAACGCAACTGCCCAGATCCAGTAGACTACTTATTACAGTATGAAGAGTGGTCGTAAAAACTAGCTGACACTGTCAAAAAAAGAAAGAGTTAGAGTGTTTGCATTTTTCTTTTCATTGAACAAAAGTGAAAGTATACTTTCACCCTGTGCTTTAACTCGTGATGCTTGTAAATCATTTGAAAGCTTACACTGAAAAAAAAAGTAAAAAGATTAGGTTGTAAATGATGAATTGTAAGGATGAGTTCACATGAATTCGTTTTTTTTTNGAAAAAAAAAGTAAAAAGATTAGGTTGTAAATGATGAATTGTAAGGATGAGTTCACATGAATTCGTTTTTTTTTTGTTCAAAATCCCGGAAACGAGGTGTTGTTAATGCAAATAGAGAGGTTTATTATTATTTTTATTACAGTATGTGGTAACTCTATCGAAATTGTGAGACTAGTGGTGAATATTATAAAAAATTTATCAACCAGGTGCTTGAAACTGAATTCATTTAAAAATTTTTACCACATTATGTACACGAGTAGTTGATGCTGACGACTGAATCTGATACAAATTGGTCTACAGGGACTCNAAAATCCCGGAAACGAGGTGTTGTTAATGCAAATAGAGAGGTTTATTATTATTTTTATTACAGTATGTGGTAACCCTATCGAAATTGTGAGACTAGTGGTGAATATTATAAAAAATTTATCAACCAGGTGCTTGAAACTGAATTCATTTAAAATTTTTTACCACATTATGTACACGAGTAGTTGATGCTGACGACTGAATCTGATACAAATTGGTCTACAGGGACTCNATTTTTACCACATTATGTACACGAGTAGTTGATGCTGACGACTGAATCTGATACAAATTGGTCTACAGGGACTCAAAAATACATTATCCCAAGACTAAGCAAATTGACTAAGTTCAATTTAATGGAGTGAAAATTTGAAACAAAAAAAAAGTGTTTATCCAACAAGTTCCAAATTAGACTAAGAAAATAGGAGAATTTATTATCAGTCCTTTTAACTTTCTCCTTTATGCAGTCTGGTATCAGGCAAAAAATAAATCGGCCAAGTAGAAAAAAAAGGACGTCCTGGACCGACTAACTTTTAGTCATATTTTTGGCCACATGGAAAAATTATTTTCATCCGCAAATTAGTCGCAAAGTCGAAAACTAAGCCACTTTTTTTCAAACAAAAAAAATGGTATTCATAATTTATAAGTATTAAGTTACAAAATTTGAGTTAAAAAAAAACCTAACCCTTCAAAAAGCATTAAAAAGATACGCTTAAGGGTAAAAAAAATTATCCGAAAATAAACATCTTCAAAATTCGAATTTAATTGATAATTTTGTTATAGCCAAAAAATTGTTTGCCGAGAATATTTGTCAACCAATCTCCATTGTCGCAGTTAACATTCAATTTAGTATTAATATTGGTTAAAAATATAATCAAACTATTTACTTTTATACCACTGAAGGTCAAATCCACTTGATCTAGAGAGCTAAAACTTTACACAAATGTAAATATACAACCTGATAATTTTTGATATTTGAACTTTCAGTCATCAACGTCAGTGAATTGACCTCCAGTGACAAAAAAAAANCAACCTGATAATTTTTGATATTTGAACTTTCAGTCATCAACGTCAGTGAATTGACCTCCAGTGACAAAAAAAAAAGTGATAATATTTATCTATTTATTTTATACAGTGTAAATGAATCAACTTAGAGTCAATTGTAGGTNCAAAAAAAAAGTGATAATATTTATCTATTTATTTTATACAGTGTAAATGAATCAACTTAGAGTCAATTGTAGGTTTTTGTAACAACCGGTTTTACCGGTCGGACCGCCAAAAAAAAAATTCGGCCATTGTCATGTTTATACCGACTGAGCCAGACTATCTCCTGACTTCTCCTAGACTGTCATTAAAAAAAAATGTAAAAATTGATCTCATGACCATTGTTGCTCGTTGGAATCTTGTCTGAAGGCATTTCAAAGTCTAATATATTAATTCATTCCCTAGTTGTTCTATTTCCTAATGCTTAATATTACGTTAGGATCTAAATTCCAAAGTCATTTGAGCATAAAATACAGAAAACGTGCAGTGAATCTGATTGAGCAGTCTTTTCTCCATACTTTCTATTTACTTTACGTGGAGTGGCAGGAGCAGAGGTTTGAATATTATGAACTCGAGAATCCACTTCTTCCATAACTCTGTCAGCCTGTCTCTGACATTTTGGAGAAAGCAAGAGAAAGGAACCAGATGCGAACATCCTACAAAATTTTCTCATCCTACTCAAAATCCAACAAAAAAAAATCATAAGCAAAAGAGAACTGAGAACTGAGCTAAAGCATTCCTTCAAGATTTCATGCTTCACAAAATTTTGCAACACAAAAGAAATTCAGACCCATGTGGAGAGACCATTTCCAAATCTTTATGTAAATTCAATTAAACATGAGTAAAAAATATTTAAAAAAAAATTTTTTTTACATAATAATTTTTACCGCTTTTACTGCATTCAGTAGTTCTACTACCATCACATCTAACCATTTAGTCTTGTTCTTTATTTCCCTCATAATTTTTCACGATTGGTGACTTTCTCTTTAAAAATGTACCGTCTTCATCAAATTTTTCATTTACGCTTTGGAATTTAGTGGAGAAAGTAAGACCAGAAATAATAATGTTAAATTTCATAAGAATTTGAAGAAGAAGAAGAAGAAGGAAAAAAACCTTCCCAAATCTTTCTTGAGCGAATGATTTTATTTGTTTCTGAAAGGGCAAACTGAGTAAAAAAAAAAAGAGGAAACAACTGGTTTTGGCCAAGTGAAAAGACGCATCCAACATAATTCTGAAGATGGATAAAATTGGAGAGAAAGTTGGTGGAAAAGTGCTCAAGTTGTGGGGATTTGAGCATAATGCTACAATTACACCAGAGAGCAAAAGTTGCGCAACTTTTGTTCAAAAATTTTATGCAATTTCTTGTGCAAGAAGTTGTATGAAACTTTTGTTTCATTATTGATTACACTAGTAACTAAACCTATGAAATTCACCTATTATCGCTTTCGCTCAACTTGCCTCAAATGATTTATATTTGAAAACCTGCCTCGGATTTTTGTCAAATTGATGTTTTTT
>NIPM01000020.1:553957-639899 GCA_002738285.1 Holacanthella duospinosa | reverse complement strand
GTCAGCCCCGCCACAAAGTCTTACATATTTTGTTAAATTTCAACGTAAGGGATGCACTGCACCAGTTGAGAATGAAACTCGCCTGTTTCCGTCTAATGACAAAAACTTAGGAATGGAGCTCTTCAATTGGTCCCAGTGAGACGGAGACCTACTTTCTCTTTTTTTTTTCCTCTCTTCTACTACTAAATTCAACAACTTTCTCCGCATAGAGTAATTGTAATGGATCTTTTGAATGAGGACACACAGGCTCCACTTTCTGTCTCTACAGAATCAGAATCAGAATCAGAATCATACAGGTCATTTTCGTACTTCTTTTCTACTTAAAAAAAAAACACACAATTTCTCACCACACAACATGTGCCCAAATATGTCACTTTCACTTAAACTGTTACACATCCTTTCACTTTTGACATAAAAACTAATATTTTAACACCACAACTTTAACCCTTAAGTTAAGCTTTCTATGGTACATACAGTGCGTCTCAGATTCTTAAGAATGCTGGAAGCTACTTTAGTTCCATGTTCTTTGCTGATAAAGCAGAATTCTTTAGAATATAAATATAAGGGATTTATCTTAGGCAAAAAAATTAACAGTTTCAGAAAAACCACTGAAAAGTAGTGTTTGACGTCTAAAAAAATCAAGTTTCTACGATCATTGGATGAGAAGTNAAAACCACTGAAAAGTAGTGTTTGACGTCTAAAAAAATCAAGTTTCTACGATCATTGGATGAGAAGTTATGATTTTTTTGAAAATTAAAATTTTTAGATATAGTAGGTACTTTTGAGACTATGTTCTAATAAGAGATGGGCGTTTCAAAACAACATCCAAAAATTTATATTTTGAAAAAATTATAACTTCTAATCCTGTTATCCTAGAAACTTGANGTTATGATTTTTTTGAAAATTAAAATTTTTAGATATAGTAGGTACTTTTGAGACTATGTTCTAATAAGAGATGGGGGTTTCAAAACAACATCCAAAAATTTATATTTTGAAAAAATTATAACTTCTAATCCTGTTATCCTAGAAACTTGATTTTTTTTTAGGTGAAACAATACTTTCCAATTATATTTCTGAAAATAATGAAGACTTTCCCCAAAAAAAAAATTTTTTTTTGCCCAATATAAACAGTTTATTATTGTTAAGAACATAATTTTTCCTAGAAGAAAGCATGAGACAAAAGTAGCTTCCAGCGTTGTTAAGAATCTGAAGCGCACTGTATACTCCTTCCTAGATGGTCAAATAAATTAGATTAAATAATGCTAAACATCGTTTTTCTCGGTTTCATCTAGTTTAGTTCTGTAAGTCTTGGGCAGGATCAAAAAGATAAAAAATAAACATTGAATAAAGTGTAACAATCTCAAAGTAAATAGTTAAACTTTTTCTTGATCTATTTTCTGATGAAAATTTTTTTGAAAATGAGACCATAGGGTCTAAAGTTAGGTTATAGTTGAGTTGGTTGGACTTTGTATAGTAAAAATATGTTAGAAAATGTGACCACAAGAAGCTGGAAACTCTCCCTCATGACGCCCATTTATGATGAAGAATAGTGAAAGCTAACGGGTATCTTATATAGTTATCTCTGCTTTCTTCAAATTTGATAAAGCTTTTTTTTTTTCTTGGATCAAATTGAGCAAGATTTGAAACTTAGAAAGTAAATCTTATGAGCTAGGATGAAGTTGAGTGTTCAGCACCAATAATATTTTTACTAGGAAATAAAAAAAAAATTTCTGCGGTTTCATAAGAAATAATAAATTTTCCCAACCACTGTTACAGCCGTGGGCCAAAAATCTACCAAAACATATAAATTGTGTTACATGGAAAGACTAGAGAAATAAATAAGAGAGAATAACCCTCAGGAAGTTATAGAGAAAAAGTTCCGAGTATCCACTTAGTAAAGTACAGATAATTCCCTCTAAAAAAAAAAAAAAAAAATTTTTTTTTGATTTTTAGTACAAATTGTAGAGTGAAAGCATCTTATGAGCTTTTTTTCTTCTTCTTCTTCTGCACCCGGCGTGCTTTCAAATTTGCAAGTTATTGCCTGGAGGCTAAAATGTGAATTTACCTGTACTAACCGTTTTCTTGACATGAATAACACATTTTCCCACTCTAAACTGTTATAATTTTTTTTTCTTTTTTTTTTTATTTCATAACACTTTACAAAGATTATTAAATTTTCACTCAGCAACATTTCACCAGAAAAATTATAGTTCCGGGTGGGTTAACTTTAGTAGAAACCACTTCCACTCTATCCTTGTAAAATATCTGCTCATTTCTGGATTTTAGTTGATAATTTCGCAATGCCATATACTCACTTGTTTGGATAAAAAAAAACACTTTAGGATTTTTTTTGCTAGGTGAAGAGATAAGGTACTTAAAAGAGTACTTGCTTTCTGTTTTTTTATCAGAAACAGAAGGAGAATGGTCTTAAAAGTAAAAGATTATGAATAATATGCGTTCTATTGTATGAATCAGTGTGTTTTTTTCTTCTTTTTGAATGTGTAAGGAAATGAGTATAAGAAAAAAGTGAGTTAACCTGTAGTAAGAGAGATCCATCCGGAAGTACAATGCGGATGATATATCGTCTGCCCAAATCCCATCTCACGACCACATAGACCTCTTCCATCTGCCAATAGGAAATCGGCGTAGTGAGGGAGCCAATGGGCTATAAAGTAGAAAATAAAAATATATCAACGAGACATTCTGACTCTCATAAACCTTTCACTCTCCTTCTATCGGACGAAAAAAAAAGACAAAAGAAAAAAGACTTTCTCCAGAAGAGAAACTACTCCAGCTCTTCTCACCACCCTAATAATGTGTGGAAACTTCACATTCTTCTCAAAGACACAATTCTTGGAAGATAAAAAAAATCTCTTCATATCGAACCCCTAGTCGTTTGTAATTGAAAATGACAGAAAAACTTTTACCATATAGTTTAATTAGAAATTATGATTTCCATAGAATAATATAAAATAAAATAACAATAAGTTTTCAATTTAAATCCTTCAGAACCATTCTAATTTAAAATCTACACCCAAAAATTCAATCCCGAAAACTCGAAACCGAAAATCCGACCCGGAAATCCGACTTGATAAAAAATGTTAACAAATAATCCGACCTTGAAAACCCAACTGATCCAGTCCAAAACGTCACAGGTTAAAAAAATTACCCTCAAAATCGGGATGAAAAAAGTTGACTTAAAAAAACCTACTCGAAAAACCGCTTTGCACAACTGTAAAATTCGATTTAATCTATATAATTTACAACATTGCTTCACTTAAAACACTTACAATGCACTTACAGTTACACTTAAAATGCAAACTTTGCACTTTCTCATTTTTTTTCTATTTCACTTTCCAAAGATACCGATTTTTCAAAATGTTACGATTAAGAAGAAATAATTTTTATATGACCCTGTTCCATATAAACAGGCGGGCATCTGAGTACAAAAATTATTACCTTTAATTAACAAACATTTTTTAGGTATCGATAATCTGAACTATCTTGAGCAATATTTGTTTTATAATTATAACACACATCACCGCATTACTTCATTGTTCACATGAAATTAACTAAAAGTACATAGTCAAAATTAAAAAATTATAGACCATCTACCTCACCTAAAATTATCCAAAAAAAATTAAATCTAGCAGCAATGCATAAATGAATCATTTTTCGAGTCGAAAAATAGAATTCCTCTGCGGTTCTATTAGTTAAGAAAAATTATTCACCGTTCTGTTGAATGAGTACATTAGAAGATTAGATTTTATTTTTTTAAATGCTAAATTTTAGAGTTGCCCTGATTCGGCTAAAATCCGAATCGGCCGATCGAAATTGCCACTGAATTTGCTGATTTTATTTAATCCGGTCAATTTTTATCTAATCAAAAAGCTGTTTTTAATTGAATTAAATGAATTTTAAAGCAAATTTTAAACAAACTATCCAAAAAAATTTTTTTTTGTTTTGTTTTTTGCTAGCTTAAACTAGCAACTGAATCCGTAAGCTGGCAGATTCAATTTAATTTTTATGTCGATGCCGAAGGAAGTAAATAACCGCATCAGCTACCGATGGGCCAATGCATTCGGGTAACGCTACTAACTTTTCTGGGGCCAGATTTTCGGCGCCGAGTTTTTCTGATTCTCTCATGTCGGATCTACATGTAGCGCTAGAGAACTTGGTCTTATTTTTAAGTTTTGTGGCTAAGTTATTGTAAATGGAAAAGTGTCCCGAGCAACGAAGAGTATGTACTAGAAGCTGTATATTTTCTAAAAAAAAAAAATAAAAAAAAAAAGTTGGTAGAAAAGTTTTTAGAAAGCGAATATTAAAGTTTTTGTGAAAGAAAGAGAAAAGTTTGTATTATTTTCTAATTTCTAAACCACTCACCCAGAAAAGAAAATTAAAATAGCCTAATCCCTTCGTCTTGATTATTTTCTCTCAGTTCAACAATTCTTCATTTGTTTCACATCCCTAAAGTTTCATCAGTTTTCTTCCTTTTAGTCTACTGTTTCCTAAACTAGTATTTCCATTTTACTCAAAAAGGAACACAAAATTCCCATCACCACAAAGCAAAGTGGGTTTTGCAATTTCCTTAGCGGCAAAATCTAAAACTAACTTTCTCTACATTAGTTTTAAACCATTATGTCAACGACTATGAGAGAGGTGGTTTTTGGTTTATAATTATAAACAAAAAGGAAATGAAAATATAAAAATATAAAAATATAAAAATATAAAAATATAAAAATATAAAAATATAAAAATATAAAAATATAAAAATATAAAAATATAAAAATATAAAAATATACAAGGTATTTCCAATTTTTTGAGTATCATCATTTCCCCCTAAGATTTTCCTCTCAATTATTTTTACTTACATTAAGACCATCCAAGACTTGAAAAGAAAAAACAAAGCGGAGAAATCTGATATCCACAAACTTAAAACACCATGTAGTTCCTCCGAATTTTGATCATATATAAACAATATATATATATATATATTTATGTTCAAATACATTTGAAATTTTATACTTTTAAAAACAAGATTTTGATTCTACTGTGTGTACCTAACAGAAGCAAAAAAAAAAATTTTTTTTTTTGGTGAAAGTTCAAAAATATCACTTTGCAATCTAAGTTATTTGAGTTTACTTTGAGCAAATAACAAAAGAAGCGGGAATCCTTTCTTTTCTCAACGTAAAAAATAGAAATTTGGAATTCGAATGAAAAATTCTAGTCCTGTACTTTTTTTTCTTTCCTTTTTTCATTCTTTCAAGTTTCCGTCATTATTCTCATTTTCTCGTCATCTTATCCATATCAACAGAGTTTTATTTTTGGAAGAAAAAAAAANGTTTCCGTCATTATTCTCATTTTCTCGTCATCTTATCCATATCAACAGAGTTTTATTTTTGGAAGAAAAAAAAACTTTTTGTCTCTCTCTCTCTTTCTTTACTTTCTCCAAAAAGTCCAATTTCTTCCCACAGAATCCACAGGATTTTCCCAGATGGTAAATAATGGTTTTAAAATTCATTTTAGAAATGAATAGATGGATTTTAAATGAAGGATTCTTATGTATACTTTTGTCTCTAGCCTAAATCCTTCTATTCATTCAACTTACATAAATCAAAGTTTGTTATATATCGTAGATACTTTTTTTTATATAGAGAGGAAATCCTTTTTAAGTAAACCTTCATCCTCAGCTTCAGGATATTCCATCACTCAAGACAAATTTTTTTGAAGAAGAAGAAACTGAAGAAATTGGCCTAAAATTCTCATCTAAACTTTTATCCTTAGCCGGCTATATTAATACTTTTAGTGTTTTTTTTTGGCTAAAGCTTTCCCTTATACAGACAATTTTTTTTTCTTCATCTTCTACCGACTGTCAGTGAAGGGATAATCATAACAATAACGGCAGAAGACAAAGAAAGTCTTTTCAGAAAGATTGATTACTTTGGACTACATAAGAAGCGTCTTTTCTTTAAGTCTGCTCTTTTCCAAAATTTCTGGAATCTAACCAAAAAAAAAAAAAATTAGAAGACGCTAGTAGAATTTTTGAAAGATTAATTTCTTCATATTTTTATATTGATCTTCAAAAAGAAAAAAAAATATTGAAAAGGAAATTGTCAGCAGTAATTTTAAGATAAAAAAAAACACCACTTTCACCTACAAAAAAAAGTTATCCAGTGTACAGGGTAGTCAAAGTTTTTTGGTACATCCTTTCCTCACNCAGTAATTTTAAGATAAAAAAAAACACCACTTTCACCTACAAAAAAAAGTTATCCAGTGTACAGGGTAGTCAAAGGTTTTTCGTACATCCTTTCCTCACTTTTTTTTTCATAATTTAGAGTTTATAAAACAAAGTGGGTAGATGAGTACACAAAATAAATTTAAACACTTTGGCTATAAAAAATATTATCATACGGATGTTTTGGATGTTAATTAAACATCCCAAAATTTACAAGTGAAATGAAACAAGAGTTAATATTCATTTAAATGGAAAAGAAGAAACTCTTGAGAGAGTTAATAATGTTTTTTGGTAATTATACGATTGAATTCAATTAAAAAGGAGGAACCACCGGAGGAGTTCTTGTCAAGGACTACACATTGACTTTCCTTTGAAAAAAAAATAATTTTTTTTTCTTCTTCTTCTTCGAATTCCCTTGAAACTCAGAGCCTTTGAACTCTTTGGAAGGGGGGCCTTAAGACTCTGTTAGCGAGAGAAAATATCTAATCTCTTCTCAATTCACTACTAACTATCATTATACTTGAGTCTTGTTCAACTTTCATTTCCGCTCTGTGGGACTTTCTCCACCATCACCATCTTAAATAGATGAGAAGACTATAAGGAGACTGTACTAACTTTTATACTTAATTTGAAAGTATAAATTGAGTTCTAAGGAAAACTTTCTTTTTTCTTTTCTCAAAGTCGTCAGCCATACTTTCCCTTGAGTACCAAACTAATTATCACATTCCCTCCTAAAAAACACTCCTAACCAATAATCAATACGAAATTTTAGCTTTACTACACAATTCTGTAGATAAAACTCTACTCTTTTCCTCACCTAATTCAAATTGACTTATTCAAATTACTCAATTTAACCTCATTAGATTCCTCTCATCAGTATATTACTCAAATTTCACAACCAGGACCCATTAGAAAGCAATCTTTTTGCCATTAGTAGTACATACTACCGAACGATATAACTTTTTTCATTACCAAAAGGATGAAAAAAAAGGGAAAAAAAAAACTTTTTTTTATATTTATTTTAAGTAGAAAATGGGATATGCATGATGTTTAAATTTTTTTAGACTAAAGCTCTTTGATTTGGTACATTTTCTATCCGATCAGTAACAAAAATAATAATCTGAGTGGAGGTGATATAAAAATGGAGAAAACGGGGTATAAAAAAACTGCATTCACCCTGTATAAAACTATAAGGCTCGGAACAGAAGTTAGATCAGCAACTCTAGTGACTCAATGACTGTATCGATAGGTAAATTGATTCAAAAATTTGAAAAAACCTACGAATTGACGTCGTTCCTATCAAACAGAGTACAGAAGTGTGAAAGTAAGTATACTAAAGTGATCAATTTCTCATTAAATGGCGTCAAGTGAAAATGAAAAAGTACTCAATCTGGTTAGTTGTTATCGTTTGAAGAGGAAACAGAAGAGTGGAGTGTCATGACCAGGTTTTCTAAGCTCTGGATCCTTCAACCTTCGTCTTCTTAAAACCCAACCAATCATATCATTCCCCTTCTGGAACATTGATGAAAATTGAAGCGGGAAAAGCTCGAGATGACAAATGGTAAGAAAAGAAGATGATCCCATTAGGTAGTGATCTGAAGAAGACGAGATGAGAAGAATGAAAAAGTTATTCTTCTTCTTGTTCAAAAAAATAGGACCCCTTAATCCTTTCTTACAATCCGTCATTAATCAATTCATAAAAAGGAACGAAGAAAGACATTACTTCCATGTCAGTTCCAGAGACCCCCTCTCTGTCATCTACGGATCTGTCAGTCGACGAATGAGAGCCTTTTGTTGTCTAACCTCATAAATTCATGCATCCAATCAGAATCCTCCGCCTCTTTAGAACTCTATTTACTATTAAGTTTAAAAAAATATTAGGAAATGGAATTGGTAGATTTAGGATAAGGTTGATAAGTTGACGGGGGAGACGGGTAGGAATAGGAACAGCATGGGTACATCGCCTAAACGAAAATTAAAAAAAAATTGAATTTTTTGTTGTATTTTTTTTTTTTTTTGTATTTTTCGGCTATTGAAAAAAGGAAACGATTTATGATAAATGTGTCATTGGGATTGTAAATTTTGAGTTGATAGTTGAATATTTTGAATACTTGAATTGTGGCCGGTAATAATGGACAACCCTTTGACGTCCATGTCTATGACATTATCACGACGAACATTTGTATAAACAATGGACCCGTAGTTGGTCCAAAGTAAACAAAAATTTAATGATAAGCGACTAAAACTAATGGGACTGGAGTAAAAAAAAAATTTTTTTTTATAGTATATACTGTATTCTATAATATTTATGTTTATAATCTCAAAGTTCCGGACTTATTATTCAAAAGTGTTATGAAAATACAGAACGAGTAAATGTACGGGTGTGTAAATGTAAAATAGTAATGAAAAGCAGGTCAGGACGCAGGCGTATTTCCGGAATGATATGCCGGCAGTATGTTTTTTTTTTTTTTTTTTGAGAAAGTTTTAAAACTTTTGTAGTGTTTTTTTTATGTAAAATAAAAGTATTACTGCATTTTTCTTTTGTAATACTACTTTTGAACTGTATAGTTTTTTTTTTAGAAAGAGTCGGAAACAGTTTAAGTTGTCATATTTTAGTGAATTTGGCACTTATTATTTTGCTTTCTGACAGTTTTTAATTAACTAAAAGTCAGTCAGAAGTGAATTAATTCTAAAATTTGTTCCTTTTTATGCCAAATTGTAATAAAAAAAAGAGTTAATGATTCATTATTGATTTGTATNTTTTTTTTTTTTTTTTTTTTTTTTTTGAGAAAGTTTTAAAACTTTTGTAGTGTTTTTTTTATGTAAAATAAAAGTATTACTGCATTTTTCTTTTGTAATACTACTTTTGAACTGTATAGTTTTTTTTTTTAGAAAGAGTCGGAAACAGTTTAAGTTGTCATATTTTAGTGAATTTAGCACTTATTATTTTGCTTTCTGACAGTTTTTAATTAACTAAAAGTCAGTCAGAAGTGAATTAATTCTAAAATTTGTTCCTTTTTATGCCAAATTGTAATAAAAAAAAGAGTTAATGATTCATTATTGATTTGTATAATGACGTCTACTGACAAAATGTTATTATTATATCAAATTACTGATTGCATAATATGATTTGGTTAATGAAAAAAGTGTTTAGAACAAGTAAAAAATTTTGTGAGTAAAACTTCTAATTTAATTGAAAAGTTACATGCTATCCACCTGCTACTCGATTACTCAATAGTTTTGATTTTTTTTTTTTTTTTTTTAGAAATTAATGTTTCTTTTTATACTTTATTAATGCTTCAATCGTTAAAACGAGTCTACATAAAATTATTCTCATAGTTAGTAAAAAGTATATCACTTTTTTAGTATCACTACAAATATGATACCATTTTGACCTTGGAGATTATCAAAATTTTGCAAATTTATCAAGACAGACTACTTACGAAAGCAAATCAAATTTTTTTTTGTCTACCCTGATGAGATCATTCCAATGTCAAAATTCATCAGAAAATGTTGCAAACAATTCTATCTAAGAACGGAGCGGAGCATAACTCATCTTTTCATTTTTTCTTTTTTTTTTTTTTTTTTTTTGCAAAAACCCAATTCAAAATATTAAATTAAATTTCGAGACTCTTGCTATGAAATTGAATCAGACTGAATGGAAATCATACATAATAATAATGATCGAGAAAATTATGCTGAAATTGCAGAATGTTGAAAATATAAATTTTCTATTTTAATACAAAGGTAAGAAATCATCAAAATTCAATCCTTTTTTTGTTAATATTCATCATCATCATGAATTGAGTAGGTATTTTGATGAGTCAATTGAGTTATTTATGAGGTTGTATGAAGTTAATCTTGTATAAAGTTTGCAATTGGTTTCTATTATTAGTTTCTACTAATCCGATTGCTTATGGTTATTGCCAAAATCTTGTTCTTCAGTACTTCCATTTCCTTGGTTCCTACTGTTAATGGCTTCATTTCCCTATATAATAAAATCCAAGTAAATAGACTATTTTCCTAAAATCTCATAATGAACAGGCTGTTTTCTGTGGTTTTAGTTTTAATCATCTTTCTACGGATTCTTATTATATCACCCTTGAATAACATCCTTCAAATGACTTCTTAGGAAATCATCCGAAACTGTATAACTTTATGACTAATTTATATCCGACGAAAAAATATCTACAGAAGTATAAACTCAATTTTATTGAGTAGTGCGCAGCTTTGGCATTAGCTGTCGGTTTAAAGAAAAAAAAAATTTTTTTTCCAAACTCTTTTTCGGGTCGTTTGAAAATCGAAATCCTTTGAAAACAAAAAAAAAACAAAGTAACGATTAAAAGAATATCTTGTCTTTGCTTTCGGATATAATTCATCATTTCATCATTTAACTACTACTACAGTGGAACACACTTATAAGAATGCTTATAAGATCATTTATTTTCCACAGAAATTTCTGGTCTTATAGCCGTCATGGTCTTATAACGGATAGGAATTGGTCTTATATAAAAGCTATGAGATTTTTGAATGAAATAAGCGATTATATTTAATTTTTCGAAGGGACTTAAGTAGTTAAATGGAGAAGCAATCGTAAAGTAATGTTGAGGTATACTATTACTTCAATTAATCTGTAATTTTCGTTTTAAAAATCGCATTTTTAATAGTGTAGACATGATATTGAAGATCCAGGGATATTATTGCAATAATTGTTAATAAATTTCTACAAAAAGTATAACTTTATATTCCTGGAGTGATTCAACCTAAACTATCTTCAGCTCGTCCTTTGGAAAGAATTTAAATTTAAATCTTAACTCGAGGAAATATTCCACTTAAATTTTAAGAAGAGTTTAAGAAGCGGATTAGTACTATCAGATTGAACCTTTCGATGAGCGGACATCAAAATATTTGATCGCAAAGTGGGAAATACTTTCTTGTCTTACATAGGAATACAACTTATAAAATCGACAAAAATTCCTAGATTTCCTACGATTGCTAAAGCTAACCTTACTTCGAATCACTTGGACATAAGTGTTTGAACTAAACTATGGTTAATCCATGCTCAGCTGCAACTTCTTGAGTTTTTAAGGTTTCAGAAGGTCAATTGCTTCAATATTGTAGGGTAATAAATAAGAATAATTTCACTTATTACTTTATCCATTTTGAAAATCACATAATTTGTGTGTTGAAGAATTTAAACATTAAAAGTAGAAAAGAAGTTTGTGGAAGCGCAATTTGTAAACCCTTCTGCATGTTTAGGTTCCAAAAAAAATAAGATTAAAGTAAAATGTCGAGATTACGTATGTTTTTATCTTATATAAGTTCTATCTTGCACGAAATTTGGGGTTTGAATTCGGGTGTATTATATCCGTTTTGGTCTTATAACCGTTGGTTTTATAGCGCGATATTTCTCCATGGCAAATACATTGTTCCAAACCAAGTGTGCCAAAAATTGTTCTTATAACCGAATTGGTCTTATATCGGAAGGTCTTATAAGCGTGCTCCACTGTACTACTATTGAAAATAAAATGATGAAATCAAAGATTTGTCAAGTTGGCAACAGGGTCAACAAAACAAAAAAAAAACATTTTTTTTTGTTTTTGATATATTTTTTTTTGATTGTCCAATTTATAGTTACCCCCTTTTATCTCTTTATGTGTCAAAGGTTGAATGTGCTTTCACTATATTTTTTTGAGTGAAAGTGAGTTTTTTTTTGGACTGATAAAAATACTCTCTTTTTTCCTTTGACCACGCAACTATATATATATATATTTATTGAATTTCTTTTGATAAATTCATATTCAAAGTAAATACTTTATTCATTCCAGACCACTGGGTTGGACAAATGTGAATTCAAAGAGAGCCGATGACATAAAAATTTGAGAAAAAACTCTTTGACCTGAGAGACATGACCTCATCATCTCTATACACAATACTCCAACACCTTCTACACAACAAAAGCTTCCCAATCATCGACTGTTGTAAGCCCAACCTGAATACAAAGAAGTTTAAAAAAATTCTCAACATAACACTCATAGTCATAAGTTGACTTTCTCCCCAACAGGAGAAAGTTTTGAGGCGACGGTTTCTTTTTTGAAATTTTATACTGCGACAATTTTTTTTTTTTTGGAATTATTCTACTGCTTCATTTGTTCCATTTTTTTGAGTTGTATAAAATTGAAAGAAATTCGATAAGTCCCAAAAGACATGAGGGAACGGAAGTTATTTCGTGACTAGAAGAAATATCCAATAAATTGTCTTATGTTAGAACAAATTTTCATGTTGTTAAATTTAGTCCGAAATTTTGGTAATTTAAATTTCATTTCTAAAGTAGTTTTCTTCAGAATGCTCAACAACTTCATATAATATATATTTTTTGTTAATTTAGTTAATAACTGAATTTCCATACATTCAAAGTTTTTAATAATAATAAATATTATTGTAATTTATACAGTGGGTTATAACAGTGTCCTAAGGTCATTGACCTTTGAGTATAATCTTTAAATAAAACTTACTTCCCAAAGTCCATAATTTTCTACAATTAATTCAAAGAACAAAGTATATAGAGTGAATTATGAGTATGAAACCAAGTGCAATTTTATCCTAGACTAAAGCATGGCTTTTAAGTTTGATAAAACCGGAAGTATGGAACGATAAGGTTGTGTGCATATGCACTTAAACTCTTATCCTTGCCGCCTTGTTCGTGTCAAGAAACTCAATAATAATAACAGTCCAAGTAATAAGACGTCCATTTCTAAAGGGAATGGTTATTTTCAAAAAAAAAAAAAAAAGTTTCAAAATATACTGCCCATGAAGAAAATCTTAAGGCCTCTCCCAGAGGATATAATTTTGAATTGTAAATCTATCACCAAGTAAAATCATACATACTGACGCCCACATGAATTGATCGTGTGAAAGAAAATAATAAATAATTTCTCAACTTCCACTACACTAGTAATGAATGAATTAAAAGCTTAAAGATTTCTTAAGATGTTTAATGCAATGGATTTATAATTAATAAATCAACAATGAGAAACTGACACTCATCATGAGTCTATACAAGGTATTTTGAATTTTTAGGTAGTCTACCAAGTATCATTTCTTGTTAGTTTTTCTATGCCGTACTCATCTGATTTGACAATAATCTTTATTTAACTACACTCTTATATAATTCCTTTAAAAGTTTGATTTTTCAACTGAATTTTTTAATTTCATACCTTTTCTTCACACTTTTAGTTCCTACGACATAACACAGATGGTGAGATTTAAATAAAGCACGCTAAAATTGGTACCAATAATTTTTGTTTAAATACAAAAGTAAACAAAAATATTATTTGGTTTTAACACGGTTAGTTTAAATAAATTGGTTCATATTAGTGCGTGTAGTGAGTAATATATATATACAATATATACGATATAATTGAAGGTAAGGTCTTAAGATTTAATTGTGTGAAATTTTTACTTGTTACTTAGACAGTAAAAATTTCACAATAATTTTCCAGTAGTTGTAGTTGTAGTGTAGTAAGTAGTGATTTCGTTAGTTTCACCTTGGGGGTTAAAAATTTCATAAACCGGTTCTTCTTTATGAAAGCCTTAAAAGTTAGGCATCATCCGTCTCTCAAGACGTCTGACGTCAATGAAATTAATGATTTCAAGTTTTTCTATTTCCTCCTATAAGTTTTCATGATACAATCTCTAATAGTAAATGCTCANGAAATTAATGATTTCAAGTTTTTCTATTTCCTCCTATAAGTTTTCATGATACAATCTCTAATAGTAAATGCTCATGCAAAATATGAAATATAATTTTTTTGCAATGCAAAAATAGTCCCCGTAATTCCTAATCTACTGTTAATCTAAACCTTCTTCTAATAAATTATTTCCGTTTCAAAAGTAGTATATTTTCTAATTGTTTCCCTGTAGCTAGGTTCNGAAATTAATGATTTCAAGTTTTTCTATTTCCTCCTATAAGTTTTCATGATACAATCTCTAATAGTAAATGCTCAAGCAAAATATGAAATAGAATTTTTTTGCAATGCAAAAATAGTCCCCGTAATTCCTAATCTACTGTTAATCGNATCCGTCTCTCAAGACGTCTGACGTCAATGAAATTAATGATTTCAAGTTTTTCTATTTCCTCCTATAAGTTTTCATGATACAATCTCTAATAGTAAATGCTCAAGCAAAATATGAAATAGAATTTTTTTGCAATGCAAAAATAGTCCCCGTAATTCCTAATCTACTGTTAATCGAAACCTTCTTCTAATAAATTATTTCCGTTTCAAAAGTAGTATATTTTCTAATTGTTTCCCTGTAGCTAGGTTCTACTGGTACCAGTAGACTAATTTGAATTTTATATGCACAAAAAGTTCCTGGTCCTGACCTAATCTACTCTAATTTTGCGTATGCGGTTGCAGACAAAAAAATATATATATATATTAGTTAACCTTGTAGCCAATTTCAGAATTTTACCATTAATCATCGCCATTCCAGTGAGGTTTCTATTTCTTCATTTTTTATTTCACTTGTGGGAACAAGTTTGGCAAGTTTTGAACCAGTTTGTCAATTTTCCTAAACCACCGTCATAACTAAATGATTTTTAGACATAATCTAAACTTAGAATCACAAGAATCAACAATCAACTTCGCATTTTAANTGACCTAATCTACTCTAATTTTGCGTATGCGGTTGCAGACAAAAAAATATATATATATATTAGTTAACCTTGTAGCCAATTTCAGAATTTTACCATTAATCATCGCCATTCCAGTGAGGTTTTTATTTCTTCATTTTTTATTTCACTTGTGGGAACAAGTTTGGCAAGTTTTGAACCAGTTTGTCAATTTCCCTAAACCACCGTCATAACTAAATGATTTTTAGACATAATCTAAACTTAGAATCACAAGAATCAACAATCAACTTCGCATTTTAGCAATTCATTTTAAACAGTGCTAAATTTTTCATGTCAATCTATGCAAATTAAAAAAAAAATTAAAAACCTATTCAAAAAAAATCTTTTTGTTTTTCATTTATAATGTATAGTAGAATATATTTTATTGTCTAGCAAAAAAAAACCATCACAAAACAATAGAAACTGTCAATGTTAGTTGAATTTAAATTAATCAAATTTCTGAATCCATATGTCTTCAGAACAAAAAACAATTAAACTTATTAATTTGATAGCCTTATACATTGCAATAAAAATTACTTGCTATAATCAATGAAATTTAAANACAATAGAAACTGTCAATGTTAGTTGAATTTAAATTAATCAAATTTCTGAATCCATATGTCTTCAGAACAAAAAAAAATTAAACTTATTAATTTGATAGCCTTATACATTGTAATAAAAATTACTTGCTATAATCAATGAAATTTAAATTTTTTTTTACTCTTAACACACATGGAACCAAAAAGTTTGAGTTTTAACCCTGTGAAAATGAATACAAAGAGACTTCTCAGAGTATGTTCAATTCTTTCAAGTCAGCAATCAAAAAAAAAAAACAGTAGACTCGTGCATGTATTGTCAAGTGTATTAGATTCAATTAACACAAGGATCAAGACTTGTGCTCTCCACCAATCAATTTGTCCTTCTTGTTTAATTTTTATACTTATTTTTACAATTTAAACCATCTCTATCATCTAATAAATATAACATAAAAATTTCTGTGGTAAATTGATATAACTACTAGTACATTACTACTTTGCCAAAAATTATTTAGGGGTCTCATAAATAACTTTTAAAAGAATTATCAGAGTTTTTTAAATTGAAATTTCCTCATGTGTGTCTCTTGGTAAAGCTTTACATGGAAAGGAAAGCTTTTGGTAAAAGAATCAATTCTGATTGGTCGATTTTGTACAATCAACTTGAGATGGGATGTTGATCTTTGAGGAATCTAATCTAAAGCTTAGAGAAAAGGAAACTTAGACCTATCATCCACATGATGACATCCGTAGACGTGGAAAAGGTCACGTTGAATCAACTACGAAAGAATCTCATTGGATGCGGTCACCCAACCCTTTAAAAACCAACCACCACGCACTCAAACAAAAAGAGCACCAATAGGGTTAAGTTTCAATTTAATCTCTCTAAGATTAGACAGGAAATACTTTCACTACATGCTCATCACCGAAAAAAAAAATAGGACCCAGAAGAGAAGAAGAAGAAGAAAAAAACTCTTTGTTTACACAATCTGTCTGACTTTCTCGCCTGTCTGCTAGTTTCCCAAAAAGCTTAGAAGTTTATCCAATTTTTATTATGCTTCTGTTTTTTCTGATTTTCCCTTCATCTAGCGTCTAGTGCAGCGTAAGCAGAGTTAGCGGAAGCAGCAGCAGAAGAAGAAAATTTCTCAAAAACCGAACGACAAACAAGAATTTTCTCCCTCTCGAGACTCTTCCCTTTGCATTAATTTTCTCTTTCATTTAATGTAAATGTCAAATGAATTCTGTCATGTTTCACTTCACTTTCTCCTAAAACTCAACTTCCTGTCTTGTTTTCAGTGAAGAGAATTCAAGCAATTCGTATGAAAAGTGAATAGGAACCAAATTAACAACAAGATGAAGAGTCGGAGGTTAAATCCACTCCAATTAGCTATACAAGACAAGGAATTTTGTATAACATTTCATCCAAAAGGTGAAAGCCGCTTTCACTTTTACATAACTTACCATTCCCATTCCCATTCCCATTCCAGAGGAGAAAATTTTTTAAATATTTTCACAACCACTTAACTCTAATGCTCCTAAAATTTTTTGTGCAATTTGTCAACAGAGTACAAAAACATCAACAATAATAAGTTGATCGATACGTAGCAGAAAAGGTGAAATTCTACGTAGATGCGGTTAGTGCGAAATTTACGCTCGTCTAATCACCATGATAAATAAATTCTTGTCTAATTTACGCATCTAACACCCAACCCAACTGACGTGGGATGAAATGAAATAAACAAAAAATTATAATAATTATTTTAATAATCTCTACTTCTGGCTGTGGGAACTATAGAAAGAAGTGACTCAAATAATAATAATGATTGTTTACGCTTGGTACAATTTACATAGCCCTTAGTCATAACATTTTCACAATGCTAATCCAGTTGTAAAAAAAAAAAAAAAAAAACTTTTTTTTTTTTTGCACACTACAATTTTTACATATCTATATAACAAATTTACCTTCGTCAGTTGAGTGTTTTGTTCCAAAAAAAAAATTTCGGAATGAGGTGAATTCAGACGTCAGAGTAGTAAAAGAGAGAGAGGTCTTTGCCTCTTTTGTCCCACTGACCTCACTCTAGGTGTCAGTGAACGTTAAGAACGTCTGCCAAAATTCTATAGAAAATGATTAATGCAGAGCTTTAGAGATTGTTTTTCTAAGTCTAAAGATCCGCTTTCGCTTTCCCGGATGACAAATAAGGTATCGCTGGTAAAATTTTTTGTTTGTTTTTTACAAAATCCGGTGTTGCGGATTCATCAAGGGATCAAAGAGTGTTAACCCACGCACTCGTTCATTCATTCCTTTGATTGTATCCGTGTAAATAATACATACATATATACATGTATAATAAGTAAGATATAAATTGTTATTCAATTACACCAAGTACCTGTCTCTCGACTCATGATTATGATGATGTCTAAAGTTAACAGGAAGTAAGAAAAACCGTTCTATGAATAATCTATCAGCATAAGTTGTAACCTTAAGCTAACAAAAAAAAAATTTTTTTTTGCTAAAAGCCCGAAATTTTGGAAATGTCTTAGTCTTAGGTTAAGAATCTAATTAAGTTAACAGGATTAAAAATCAAAATCTGTGTTTGAATAATATAATGCTACCGAGTAGCAATGTGGTTAGTTAGGGTTAATATGTTCTCTGACTCACCACCTACCTGTCAATCCCACCTTTTCAGACAGGCTAACCAATTAATAATAAACTATTTTCTAAATTACCTCTCCTTTACTCAAACAACGTTAAAATCCACCTATAACAGTCAATTGACGCACTGAGAAATAACCAACCGCAATAGTTACAAAATTTTAGCACATAAATCATAACCTCAACTTTCACCATTAATATCAAACTTATCACATTTGTCGTCACAATTCATTATTATAAGTTTTCTCAAGGGTTAGATGAATTATCGGTAGGTTTTTTTTACCACTTGAAGCATTTGGTATACATTGAAGTCAGTCGAAAAAGTTTTTTTTTTTTTGTTTTTGGATTTAATGAATTATGGCAAAATGGTACTTAAAAGTTAATTTTTTTATTTCAAATCTCTAAGAAGGAGGAGCAAAGTTCCTAGTCCAAAGATATTGATTGGTTTATTTAAAATTTCGCACTCTGAAATTATAATTTTTATGAATTTGTCCTCTCCTTTTGAAGACAACAAACTATTTAAAAAAATAGAAAAGTTCATATTGCAGATTTGAATGAAATTTATTAATTATTTATAAATTATAAATAATTTATAAATAATGTAAACCCTAACGACCTTGACTTTTTGATTAATTCTAATAATTTCATTTATTCTTCTAACCGCAACCACATCCGTACATTTTAACATTCTTCCATTAAGAAATTTGTCGGTGAATTTAATATAAGGTGCCAAGAAAACTAAATTCCGAGTTGAGAAATAAAATTTGTGTATAAAAATAATAATTATTATTTTACTCTTGTGTAAAATGTTTAAGATAAATTATTGAAGAATTTTGGATTTTTACAAATAATTTCACCGCTTCACTTCACTTGCTTTGCTTTACTAACAAGCGGAACATGAAAGAGCCCGATTTTGTACAAATTCTCTAACAAAAAAAAAATTCTTAGCTTTATTTTCTCATTACAACTTTTCAACATTTGACACACCTTTCACTGTCATTTTCCAAAATAGATTTGCCAAATAAAGAAGAAAAAAAAAGGAAAAAGAAAAGTCTAACTTTCATTTTCACTCAAACCTGCAAAAAAAAAAACTTATTGGCTTCCTTTCTACATGATCTTAACGAACCATTGTTATTTTCGTAATAATAGGAATTAAGATTTTCCTTTTTCTTGTAACCTTACTCCAATAATGCTATGTACTTGGATTAACTTTCACTTTTTAAAATTCTTAAGCCTCTGACTCTTTTTGGCTAAAGTAACTAAAATCGTGAGCAAGTCATTGACGACACGCCTTCACTGACATTACAAAAGAAGTCATGTGAACTCAAGATTTTTTTTTATATAAAATGTCACCAGTTTTATTCAAGTTTTTAAGATTTTTTCTTTTTAGTCATCTCATGACTTTGAAATTCTCACTTGCCAAAAAGACCTATCAACAACAAGTCTCATTAAATTGTCGTTGGCACTGGTGGAACCGAAGAAAGCACTTCATCTTGAGGTTTTGTATAAACAACCAAATAAAATAAAACTGAAAATAAACACTCATAAATTAAAAAAGCCTTAGAGCAGAATTTCAAGTTGGAATCTAAAGATGTCCTCTCTTTAGTCTTTAGTCTTAGTCTTAAGATTCTAGAATTCTCTTACTTACACCACCACCGTGGTGGTGGTGACAGTGGCCCTGAGATTCCTGATACGCAAAACTTGGTTACTACTATTACTAGTAGTGCATTAATAATCAGAAAATGATTTCATTGGTTGAAAACTCTTGTCTAGTAGTTTGACGGTACTTTGAGAAGCTTTGGGTGGTAGTTTCAATACTCATAAGTTAATCTCTAAAAAATCAATAGTCTTAAGATAGCGACATTAATTGAAATATTGTATCCGGGTTAAGAAGTTAGAAGAGAAAAAATAAAAATGGCAGGACTTAATCTCCAACTTATGTTTCAAATGTCTGTGTCACTATGCCAAATCTACATCATAGTAAGTGGCTATGACCAAAATAATTGGCACGATTATATCACAACAGACGACGGATTAAATTACAAGATTTATAAAAAAAAAAATGTTTTAATTTTTGCTTACTGTTTTTGAAGAAATACATAAATCATTGAGGTAGATATGATGTGTCTCCCATCGACGAAGTAATTTAGAACTTGCCAATTTTGCCATAAGATTCTGTCCATGTTTAATTTTACAAACTTGAATGTCACCTTCGGTAATTAGTTTGAATTTAGGTCCTAAGAATTGACATGGATCACATCCAGAAGTTCCATTTCGATTATGACATGATGAAATTATATTAGAGTTGTTACTCCGTCCACCAGAGGTACTTGACACTGGGATAGTTTGACTGACACTCTCTACAATTACTGTACCTTGAGTTGATGTCGAAGCTCGACTTGATCCTCCAACAACTTCATGAAGTATTGTAACCACTGGGTCAAGTGTCCCATCGTCACATGAGTTTCGTCGTAGACTCGTCGTCGTCATATTCGTATTACTACAAGATGGTTGATTATTATTTCCAGGATTATGAATACTACTAGCTAAAATTGGAAGAATTCCGTCAGAATCGTCTGTGGAACATGACGATGGAAGATCATCAGTTAAATTTTCTAGTGAATTGTGACATAGTGGGATATTTGATTCTGAACTGGATTTACTAACACTGCTCAAACGATACTGTCGAACAAGTTGTTGACGCGGTCGAGGCTCAGAATCTAATTCATTGTTGTTATTATTGTTGTTGAGAGAGTGTGGGGTAGTAGTTGAGATTGGATTTAAGCCTAATCCTGTCAATTCCTCACGAATTCTTACTACTTCCGGTTCACGACTATTCAACAAAGGTTCTTGTTGTGATGATGTGTTCTTTTTTGAAGTACTAAAAACTTTATTTAGGCTCTTCCCTGTAAATCCTAGACCAAAGGATAGTGAAGAGAATCCAAAGACTCGTTTCCTCTCACGATTTTGTCCTTCCGATTTCTTTCTGGACATTTTATCTTGGTCACTAGAGGGATCGAGAATGTCACCATGTGGGAACTTCCGTCGGTTTAAATCCAACACAACCTGGTGCTCTTCATCACAACAATTTGGTATCTCATCTTTCAAATTTGGTCCTTGAAGAGGAATTTCTTTTTTTGATTCTTCATTTCCATCCTCAACTGAACGATGTTGGACGGATGTTGATGGAGTTTCTTCAAGAAAATATTCCGGATCATCTTCAAAACTACTCAGACTATTTTCTTCATTAGAGTCAACAGCAGTGGCAACAACTTCTTGACTTTCCAAACTCTTCTTCATTTTTCTTATGATTATTCTTTGACTACTTTTTAAAACGTTCCTCCCAAGAGATTCACCAGAAGAAGATGAAGACTGACTCATTTCATCAATACTTCCACCAAGAGTCAATCCAGTATCATCAAAACTATGAGTTCCTTCACTCATCGGAGATCCAAGTTTACTATTTGAAGTTGAAGTACATGAACTACTTGTAGGAGTAGAAGTAACACTACTTGGTGGTAAAACAACTCCAATAGACCGATTCTGATCACTTTCACTATTAATTGACAAGGTATCATCCTCAGGTTGACCCATGACTATTATTATACCACAAGCCGCAAGTACTGATGATGAGAGTAATCGGGGACGTGTTTGTTTGGTCAGTAACAAGAAGAATATAAGTAAATTGTCAAATTAATTAGCATAAGATGTTGAAATGGACTACCTTCGTCATCATTTTCTAACTGTAAGCTCCAACTCCGAATTATTCTCTTCCTGGTGATTAATGTAATTGAACTTTTGTGGTATGATTGTAATGATAATGCAGGAAACCAAATCTAACAAAAAAAAAAAATTAAACGTGGGATGAGATAAAAGTACACCGACAGACGTCATCACATACTAGATTTGAGATGTCGATACTGACAAAATGACAAAAAAAAAAGTTAAAATTCTTACGCAAGTTACCTGCGACAGATTCAGTTTCCGAACGCCGTTGTTTTTTCTTTAGGTTTCTTCTTACTCTCCTCAACTTCTTTAAACTTCCTGTAATAAGCGTCTCTGCTCCAAGGGTATAGAGTATCAACTTATTTTTAACTTTTTTTTTTTTTTTAACTATTATTCGCCAACTTTTTACCAAGAACACCTAGTACAAACAAATGTAGTACGTAATCAAAAAAGTCAACGTAAATGAGAAGATCAGACCTTATGAAGAGGGAATCACTGGAAATTTAGTTATACACAAAAAAAAATTAATAATTAAATAATCAGTTGATAGAAAATCAGAGTCACGTAAACGCAAGTCCCACCTACGATACTAATTGAGGCTAAACTTTGTCTAAAGTAATATTTTGTCAAGAAGGAATTATTCAAAGAAATGGACTCAATTTCATTGATTTCTCATGTTCTACTGTTTCTGTTTCCTTTTAGACAATTTTCCATTGTGTATTGAATGAAAAGTTCTGACGCACGTCAGAAATTACAATTACAATTTAACACCAATACTTCTTCCTTGTCAACTTAAACTTTTTTATAGTAATAATTAATAACCAAACCAAGACGGAAGCCTGAACCTGAATTTTACAGGAAAAAAGTATTCCGTAATTATAAATTGATTTTGAGTTATTCTTACTGCTCAGATAAAAGAATCACTAAAATTTTTCTTAATATTGATGATATAATAATATTTTTGAAGATAATTCATCAATAACAAGTGAAGAAATATAAATTTTGAACTAACTGTTGAAACAATAGAGACTGTAGTACTGTACACGGTCTTTTTCGAGATGAGTGAAAAAAGTCAGTGGCGTCAAGCTCCAATGACAAACTCAAACTGACTGGAAAACTCTTTTTTACAGAGACTTTTTTCCAAGTCCAGAAACTTNCTTAATATTGATGATATAATAATATTTTTGAAGATAATTCATCAATAACAAGTGAAGAAATATAAATTTTGAACCAACTGTTGAAACAATAGAGACTGTAGTACTGTACACGGTCTTTTTCGAGATGAGTGAAAAAAGTCAGTGGCGTTAAGCTCCAATGACAAACTCAAACTGACTGGAAAACTCTTTTTTACAGAGACTTTTTTCCAAGTCCAGAAACTTTATAATATTACTAACTCAAGCGCCATGCGAATATAAGAAATCCCATTTTTCCCAATTATACCCTTACCCACAAGAGCACGTGGGTATATAATATGAAACTTAAGGTATCAACACAAGATTTACTCAATCTGCTTATCTCTATTACATCATAAAACAATAGAATGTTTGAACAATGAATCTAGCTCAACCATTCACCTTGTTATAGTATGTAGAAAGTCCGAATTGTTTTTACTCAATTCATCAAATGACAAATTAATCCATGCGATCCGAACAAGTTTTTAAGGATCTGTAATAACTATTTTGAGTTCCAATTATTGAGAGTTTCAACTTGAGCCTCAAAGTAACCCTTCCCATCATTTATTATTAGTTATTATTGTATTATTTAGTTTGATTAGTTTAGAAATTATTACTTTATATGTCCTATTGTTGTTGTTAAAATAGTTTCTCTTTTGTATGGATTAATTCTCTCATATCAGTATTCATTATTCAAAGTGTTATTCATAACTGTAAGGTTACTATTTTTAGATAAACTTATTACAGACGTCAGTATAATTCTGATATAATGAATTTTAAACTCGCCTTTCAACACTTGATTCATTTTCAATTTGAGTATTACTATAAAAAAACTGGTTCGTTCCATTCCTTTATCCTATCAATTATTGATAGGATTAATAAATTTTAACAATAATCATTTTCATTAGTGTTAAAATTTAATGCTTTATAATTCCGCTCATTTTATTCATTTAAAATATTGAATGAATAACTTGTTTTTCATTTATATTATTATAAATTAATTGTGGAAATTTTTTTTTTTTTGCTTCACTGCTCAAGGTATAATTTGCGGAATTTTTTCAATTTTTTGTGAAATCCAGGTAAGTTTTTCGGTGAATCTTTATACCTGCTTTGTCAGTAATTGAGGAATGACAACTTTTTCCTCGTTGCGTCCTGAAGCCATCGCCTCTTCAATTTCTTCAATTCTAAAAAAAAAAAAAAAAAAATTTTTTTGGTGAAATATACAAAGTAGATTTTTGGAAATAAATCGAGATTCTCATAAAGAGGTAACGTTGAGTTTGCACCGCTTCTCAGCATTAGGAAACTTAGCGTCACTCTCCTTATGAGGATTTCGATTACCATTTCCCAATAACAAGGCTTTATATGGCTACTAATGGGTAATTAAATTAAGTATTATTTAGACTCAATCACAATCGGCATTATACTAAAGTAAAGGAAAATGACATAAGTATGGAGACATCGTGCCAATTCTAATTTTTTTTAAACAAAGGCAGGGAATGAAATGAGATTTTGGAAATTGAGTCTTTTAAGCATGACGCACGGAAAAACCCGTATAAATTCTACTGTAAGGTAGTTACTAAAATAATTCTTAAGAAATTTGGAAAATGCTGAAAGTACATGAACTCAACTGTTCCACTTACCTCTTTTACAAAGGCTAAAAAACTACGCTCGTAAGCGACAAAGTTAAGTTTTGATGTTAAGATAAGTCAATGAGGTAACAAAGAGAGAGAGGAAAAAAAAAGTAAAATTCAGTACACTATTCATCACCAAACCAGCATCATTTAAGAGCTTTTTGGTCAAAGTGCCAATTCAACTCAAAATTGAATTTCCAAGGGGTGTGGTGGAGACAGAAAAGAACGATTTTTAGAGACTGTTGTTGAGTCTATTCCTTCTTGTTGTCATTCAGCATTTTCCAGAAAATTTCCACGAGAAAGTAAGCAAGAAAAAAAAAAAAAATCTCAACAAGGTTTAACTCGGATGAAAGAAAAGAAAAGATCCTTTTGACTAACGTTCGAGGTACTTTTGTCAAAAGTTCAGCTCCTGTTGAAGTGACAACGACATCATCTTCAATACGAACTCCACCAAACCCTCTCAATCTTTCAATCGCATCTGGAACAAGGAACTCTGATAATTGAGGATCTGCCAGAGCCTGGTCCAAAAGCTGAAAAATACAAAAGAAAATAAAAACTCAAAGTAAATTTTTGATTTTTTTTTCTATCCAAGATTCCATTTGACAAAATGGAAGAACGTCCATTCAACACTCCTGTCTATAGTTGGATATGGGTTAGCACGGTTCCTTTTCAAATTAAACGAAATAACAAGAGGACATATCCAAAATCACCCTACATTTTAAAAACTCTATATAAGTCAGTAGTTTCTCGTTCTTCTTTTTAATAATAAAAAAAAATTCCTGCTTCTGAAGTTAATAAAGATGATTTCCAGTACTTTCACTAACTTTTTGGTCATATAGTTTTATCACTAAATTCTCATCAAATATCAAACCGCACGGAGACATATCTTAAGAACTAAATGAACTCTCACAGCTTTTGAGTCTCATAAAGACTTCATTCCAAATCCATGTATTAGACATGGCCCACAGCCTTTAGAATCCCATAAAACTGAAAATAATCATTCTTTGGTAGTGGGTGAGAGAGTCATAAAGCCACACATGTTCTTTGATCCTTACTATTCCCAATTTCATCATCTCCTACCTCGTCGTCGTTATTAACTGACCTTTACCATAATACATTTTATAAATGACTCAAAGAGTTATTGGCATTTCCTATTAGTAAAGAATTGGCAAAACTAAAAGATCCATTTTCTTCGTTATTCAATGAATTCAATGACTTTTCTACCAATTTAAAAAATGACCGTTCAAGCGTCATGCTTCACTACCTAATGGTATGGTAGTTTCAGTTTACTATTACTCACATGGTCGATGAAGTAACATCCAGGCTCAATGGTTAATACCATCCCAACTTCTAAGAGTCTAGCAGTACGGAGACTACGTAGTCCAGCCAAAGTGGATCGGACAGGATGTCCCTCCAAGTAACCACCAACATCATGAACATCCACTCCCATAAAATGACCCAATCCATGTGGTTGAAAAACGGCTCCAAGATTTGCCTGAATTGATGAAATGGCAAAATTAGTTTATCCATAGTTATTTATTTATGTATCACATTTCAATGAAAAAAAAATTTGGTTTTCCTTGCCGTCATCATATCGTCAATGGATCCTTTGACTACACAGCCATCTTTTAGACTTTCCAACATAACACGATTAGCCAAAACGTGCATATCGAACCACGACACTCCTGTAAAGTTTATTATGAGGTATTACCACCACACTAGGGGTCTACCTTTTTAGTTTCACACTTTCACAGATGACTTTATTGCACACTTTTATGTTGAAGCGCGCATGAGTGTGAAGCCACAACGGGTGAGACCTCTATACCCTCCTTCACACTTGAAAATATTTCAACTCTTTCTGTACTAGTGTGCAAAAGTGTGAAGAGGAATCGGGTGAGCCCTAGTTTTGAAGTAAACTTCTACTTGAGTTTTAGTAATTAAATTAATCAGTAAAAAGTTATTTATACTTATTTACTATTATTTAGTAAAAAGTTATTTGCAACATATTTGAGGATGCTTTGCACGATTTGGACGATCTTGGTTCTGCTGATGAGTCAAAGGAAGATAAAATTTACCTGAATTTAATTGAGGTTGAGCAGGTAATTTTGTTTTAAATGATTTTTGTCGTTAATCAAAATCTTGAAAACAATTGAAACGAAAATCTGAAGTTTTGAATCACGTTTTAAATAGACGGAGTATGAGAAGTGTAAACAAGTGTGAAAAAAATTATTTGATCACTTTCACACTTTCACACTTTGTCCCGCTACGGAGTCTCATTGGCAAGTTTTGAATTTCGGGGCGTGTTTTCACACTTTTGTAAAGACTTCTGTGAAAGTGTGAAAGTGCTCAAGTATGAAATTTTTTCGGGTGAGACCTGTTTTTCTGCACTTCTGTAATTGGTTCTTTACACTTTCTGAGGAGGAGTTTCGCACTTCACTTCTATGAAAGTGTGAAAGTGTGAAAGTGTGCAATATGAAAAGGTAGACCCATACTGATTATTCTTTCATTGGCTGATCGGCTGTCAAGACTTTACCTTTTAGATTTTTTTTTAGGAATTTGAAATNTATGAAAGTGTGAAAGTGTGAAAGTGTGCAATATGAAAAGGTAGACCCCTACTGATTATTCTTTCATTGGCTGATCGGCTGTCAAGACTTTACCTTTTAGATTTTTTTTTAGGAATTTGAAATAATTCTGCTGAACGCATAAATGGAAAATCTTCACGAAGCTCNATAATTCTGCTGAACGCATAAATGGAAAATCTTCACGAAGCTCCGAATATTGAGTTCAGAAAATATTCAAATAAGGGATTTATTTTTAAACTATAGATTTAGTTGATTGGAGAAATTTTTAAATTCAAAATCTGTGATTGAAATTTTGACAAACGACTGCTGTTAGTGTTGATTGTTGTATAATAATGTAGTAAATGACTAACCTGGTTTCATAGCATTGAAAACTGCACGATTTGCCTTCAGTACAGAATTATACACTATCTTTTGATCATCTGTGAATTTTCCATTGGCTGGAAAAGAGCACGTGATGTCGGAAGCATAGCAGTAATATTCAGCCCCCATGTCAAATGAACTATTCATAAAACACAATTGACCTCACATCTTCAGTTTGATAAAAGATTTCTTAAACTCTTACCAAATGTCTCCATCCCGAATAAGTTTATCATTAGGTGCACCTGACCGCATACAATCAAAAATCTCCATTGGTTTCATTTCATTCGGATTTAGTGACAGTTATAAGAAACATTGAGTTTTTGACTAAACGTACCAGCATGACCATAGTGAAGAATAGCACCATTTCCACCGGAAGCACAGATGCATGTGTATGAAACATGACGACATCCTCCGTTGTAGTAGCAGTAGTTCATAAAGATAGATTCACATTGATATTCTGTCATGCCCGGTCGACATTTTCGCATCACATCTATATGAGCTTTTGATGAAATATCATTTGTGTATCTTAGGACGGCAAGTTCCATATCAGTCTTGATGACACGGCTGGATGTTGAATCAATAATATACTTTAGATAAAAATAAAGTTGAAAAACACTTGATTGGTGCAAAAATTTTTGTCTAACCATTCAGAAATTTCCTTATGAAGTACAGAGTTGTCAACGTTGAAGCTGTTTCAAAAAAAATAACCAGTGTACAATGTTTGTTTTAACTTTTAGAACTTACTACCCTTACGTTTTGATCCCTTCAAATTCTGCTTCTACAGACTTCTTTTTACTGTCAGAATTGATCCCATTCTGTGAATTACATTAAGCTTTTATGACTAATTTTGAACAGAAATTATGAAATTCATATTTTTTCATACTAAAGTCAACAAAGTAGCTGGTTGAATTTCTGTAAATTTTTTGGCAATCTAAAATAAAACTACATTAAACTTTCTAGTCATACATTTAAAAGTTATTTGTCATTCTCATTATAATATCTCACCTCATCTACAAAGTGCACTTCATCTACTTGATACCGATGCTGATACTCTTCAAGTTTCGGAATTTTACCTAGCCAAACAGCATACTCGTCAGGCAACCTTGGTACAAAAAGATAAGCTCGTCCATCCTCTACTCTAATTGCTCCGTAACAGTCGGGTTCAAGGACACCAAATGCCCAGTGAAAAAATGATTCCTAGACAACCACAAACTCAATTAAATTCGATTGATCTAAGTCCGATGAAAATCCGAATAAATTCACAAACCTGACGAAATACTGGTCCCACGTCGGAGCAATAACGTGTCGTTTCCGATCCACCTTGAAGTAGTACAAGAGAACTTGAATTGACCTTAGTATCCTTACGAAGTCTCTCAACAAGTCTTTGCCGATTGAGTGTAAACAAAGCAGCAGGCACGCTAAGGGTGTGCTCTCCAAGGGAATAATATGCGGACCTATTTTAACCAAAACTTATAAAACAAATTAGTTACACAGAAAATTCAAATATTCATTAATCTTACCTCAGACCGAGTGACATTTTTGTGAATGTGGATAGGAACGAAAACGTGTTGATGGAGTGATGGCAACGACTCAAATGAGAATTTATCTAAAACCTAAAAATCAAATAAAGCTGATTACAACAACCTCAACTAATCCAAACGCATCTGTTTGTTCTGCCAATCAATTCGAATGCAGTGCATCCAGGATACATTCGATTCTCGTTATTTTACGCCTTAAATTTTGGAAACAGAACAATGGGATCAATGCTGTTCATTACAAAAACATAACGACAACAATATATTTCAATTTGATTCAGCTTCATCAGCATGCACAAGGGTATCTAACTGTTAGAAAACAAAATGAGCTTGATTAATGTATATGTCATGGTTATTGTATTGTAAGGCATCAATATAATTGATTATCGAGAGTAAAATTTCCAGAATGAGGTTAATTGATCAAACATTAATAATTCATAACCTTACAATAGTTATTAAAAATCGGTTTCGCTTTCCTTCTAAATTAAAATTGAAGTTTGGAATAAATATTATTGTTATCATAAAATCAATAATGATTAATATAAAAAAAAACTTACTTGTCGGAATGCTTTATGAAAGATGAAATGTGTAATTTCCAAATTCCTAAATTCGTCGATTTGTTGACAACAGCTGAGAGTTCCAAAGTCCATTGACATTACGATGGAAGTAAACACAGAAAGTGAAAAGACTCAATGAATAAGTTAATATAAAAAAAAAAAAAAAAAAAAAAAAAAAAAGTTTTGAATCAGAATCAGGGAGCGAAAAAATACTTGAGAATTAATCATAAAAAAATAATTAAATAAAAATAATTAATAAAAATTAAATCATTTACAATAAATGGCTAAATAATTACGAATTAATAATTAAGCCTGATTTTTCCGCTTGAGTTTCGAATCCGGCTTTGACAGTGGAAGCAAAATTGTTTTAAAAGTAATTTGATTTTTCTTATTAGAAATTTGATGCTCTCTCATTTGCCATCGCCTTCGATGAATTCGATATAATGACCAATTATCGACAGACGATTTCATTAATTCTGTGTCAGAAATCTCATAATTTTGCCCGAAGAAAATTCAAAATTTCAATCATTCAAATCTTTCGACCAATCAGATTCATTTCCTTAAATTTTATTTGAATTTAATTGGTAGAAAGATTTGAATTTTTGAAAATTTAAATAATTCTGATGTTATCTTTTGAATATTACAGTAAACCTTGAATAAGCCGAACTTCGATTAAGCCGGGCACTTTTTCGTGATTCCAGTCCAGTACACATGTCACAGGCACTTTAGCTCGATTAAGCCGAACAAATATTTTGGATCCTTTGGGTTCGCTTTATCCGAGGTTAACTATATTTGTAACTAAAAATAAATAAATATTTGAAATTAAAAACATTGCAATTGTTTTGGTTATCATGAGCCAGAATTAGAACTTAGCCAGAATTAGAACCAGAATATTTAAAAAATAAAAATTAAAAAGTTTTTTATTCTTTCTGAAACCTTAAAAATTAATTTTATAGACCCTGTACATCTTGGTCTTTGTAGTTTCCATACAAAACTAAAAAATTATTCTTGATATTCTTGATTTCATTTACCCATTAAAAGAAAATGTTTGAAATATTTCTCATTAATTGCCTTCATTATTTTGAAGTTGCATTTGAGCCTGTTTTTTCTTTATTGGTGTGAGAACCATTGGTGGTTTAAATGTAGAACTAGTAAAAGAAATTCCAAATTAATGAAACAATTAGATTCCTGCAATGTAAAAGAGTGAAACTATTCGAAACGAGCCTTACTTGCATGTTGTACAAATAGGTGTGAATTTACAAAATACTGGAAAATAATAACTTATATTTAAATATAATTGTGGTAGAAATGAGAAAAAATATATCAACTTACTGGAAAGGCAAACACTGCATACAAATCCCTCAGAGATCAATTGCCTATGACAAAAGCAAGCTGCGCGGTAGTCTACTGGCTCTGTAGGTGGCAGCGTCAGTTCTTTCCGCATAGTTGTGTCAGGAAGGAAGACCCACTGTCAAATTCCAATTATAAATACGAATAAATTAATTATAATCTGAATCGAAATAAAAATTCTCAATAATACCAAAAGATGCTGGAGAAGACCGACATGGCCGCCAGGAGGTTTGAAATAAATGCCTCCAGTTATGTCAGCACCTTGATTTAACAATGTTGCATAAGGACCTAGGACACATGCATCAATCGTAATACCCTAGAAGAATGAGTTTACACTCAATCACATAAAATTTATACTCACAAAAATATAAATCTCACCTGTTTTTGAGCAGCGAAAAATGCATTATTGAAAGCCATATACTGAGCAGTAGATTCACAACTTCCAGAAACAATAAGAATTCGTGAAGATAGTACTTCATCTGCTGCTAATTTCTTTTCTTTCCTTACAAAAAAATTCACAATTAAATATCCGTGTCTTGATTAGTTAATTTTTCGAAAGATTAATCTTACAGGTTTATAAATGTGAGAGCCTTGAGAAGAGTACTGGCAAGACATGTGCTAAGTCCTTCCTCATCTGAGATCTTCTGAGGTATAAAGCCTTTGTCATTTGTTAGAACTTTCATGTTTCTTCTAATTAGTAGTTCAAGGGCTAAAAACTGTTCATACTGGCCATCGACTTGGTGCAATGATTGAGTAGAATCATCTGCTCGTTTCTCAATCGGGTATAACATGTGACTAAAACAAAAACCATAATAAAAAAAAATTAAAATTACATCAATTTAATGTCTGTATTGTATCTTTGTAATATTCCAATCCTTAACTCACCTGTCAGTAATTGTAGAAGCATAAAATGCAACCTGGTTTCCACTATTGAGTAAGACGTGAGCATTTCCAAAGGCAACCAAAGCATCTATTACTTTATATAGTGCTCCAGGCTCATCTCTTACATACTTCTGAGCAGGACTTGAGTCGATTATGATCACAAGAAGTTGAGATGTGTTGACTGATTCGTTTTCCTGTGTTAAACTTCCCAACATCCTCTAAAATGTGAATCCACAGTACAAAATTTATTCTTTTAAATCTATATTCAAAAACATCTTAACAGATCCTGGTCCTAAACAATTAACAAATTTGTATCAATTGTATCATNTTAAATCTATATTCAAAAACATCTTAACAGATCCTGGTCCTAAACAATTAACAAATTTGTATCAATTGTATCATAAATTAGATTTATTATTGGTTGGTGAATAATGACGATTCCTTACCGTTTAATAGTATAGATGTATCACTAAATGATGGTTTATTGCGTTGACAGTATATCCTGAATTGAATTCAACAATAATTATTACAATTTATTATTTAGCACCTGTTAATTATTGTTTTTGACAATTTTCGAATTACCGAATTTTGATTTAATTTTTGTAAAATTTAAAAAAAAAGAGGTACTAAAGTGTATACCCCACACCCGTATAATNTTAAATCTATATTCAAAAACATCTTAACAGATCCTGGTCCTAAACAATTAACAAATTTGTATCAATTGTATCATCATAAATTAGATTTATTATTGGTTGGTGAATAATGACGATTCCTTACCGTTTAATAGTATAGATGTATCACTAAATGATGGTTTATTGCGTTGACAGTATTATCCTGAATTGAATTCAACAATAATTATTACAATTTATTATTTAGCACCTGTTAATTATTGTTTTTGACAATTTTCGAATATCGAATTTTGATTTAATTTTTGTAAAATTTAAAAAAAAAGAGGTACTAAAGTGTATACCCCACACCCGTATAATATGGGCAATGGTATGGTGTACACAGGGGTGCGGGACTATGGGAATCCTATGAATTTTGGGTGTCGGCTCTCGGAGTCATGACTCTGAATCTTTAATTTTTAGGAGTCGATTCTGAGTAAGAGTCATGACTCTGAATCTTTAATTTTTAGTAGTCGATTCTGAGTATGAGTCATGACTCTTACTCTGGATCACTTAGCATAAAATGTGGAAAATTTTATAAGGAAAATCTTAATAACAATTTTTTTTAAAGTAGACGTAGTTTTATTGTAAAATATTATTAGAATTAATAAATAGATTTACATAACACCGTACTCGTAGTGCTTTTTACTGGACTTTATTCAAAATTAAAAATTTTAAATCTAATTTTATATGATTTGATCTGATAAATTAATAATAAAGAAATTAAGTCCCATGTTCTCATTTGTACATGTTGGAAAAGAGTCATGACTCCCAAGTCTAGGAGTAATGCCTCCCAAAGTCATAGCCTCTGACTCCCTCCATATCAAAATAGTCGAGAGTCATTAAATGTCTCCCAACTACCAAAACCCAGAGTAAGCGTTAGATCCATGACTCCGGAGACTGAGTCATGAATCTGACTCCGGAGTCATAAATCTGACTACAGACTCATGACTCTGACTACAAAGTCATGACTCTGACTACAAAGTCATGACTCTGACTACAGAGTCATGACTTCTGAGTCATATTCATAGAAAAAATTAATCCACTTCATATTCAAGACATTTTCTAGCTTGGTGGGCTTCTCAAACACCTCTATTTCCCATAGCTTACGGGTATTGGGTGTGCATTAAAGTATTAGTATTACCAAAAAAAAATTTTTATTTGAAATCAATTTTACGCGAATTATTTAAAATTAAATTTCGCGCATTATTTTGTTTCGGGTTTCATTCAGAGTAAACTTTTAAAAGTTGAACAATTCAATTCAACGTAAACTTAATTCTCTACAACAACATTACCTTATACACTAAAAGACTGAAAAATTCTTCTAAAATTTATTTTGATTATCAATTAGTATAGNCAAGACATTTTCTAGCTTGGTGGGCTTCTCAAACACCTCTATTTCCCATAGCTTACGGGTATTGGGTGTGCATTAAAGTATTAGTATTACCAAAAAAAAATTTTTATTTGAAATCAATTTTACGCGAATTATTTAAAATTAAATTTCGCGCATTATTTTGTTTCGGGTTTCATTCAGAGTAAACTTTTAAAAGTTGAACAATTCAATTCAACGTAAACTTAATTTTCTACAACAACATTACCTTATACACTAAAAGACTGAAAAATTCTTCTAAAATTTATTTTGATTATCAATTAGTATAGAGATTTAAAAACAATTAAATTCTTGGTATTAAATATCATAAGAATTATTTTTTTTAAATTAATATTGAGGAAATTGAATGATAAATTATATTGACTTTGGACTCATTGAATGCAGATTTTGATAATTTTGCTGGTATTAAATTTCGTACAATTATTTACATATACATAGATAAAATGTTATTCTAATACTCACTCAATTTATCTTCAATACTTGATAATTTCAATAAATTGTTTTTCTTTATGTACTCATGATTTCATAAGTTCATGGCCAACTAATTCCAATTTGTTTAATCTCATCATTACCAAATTCATCTCATTGAGTATAAAAATATAGATTTCAATTTTGACGATTTATTCTATAAAATTCAATCGGATGGGATATGAATTAATAAAAATGAAATTCTACACCATTGGATTCAATTCTTGAATAATTCTTACCTGAGTATTATGAAATCGATCTTTAATACGGGATTTAGTATTTAATGAATTAGGATGAAAGAGCTCATTTTTTTTTTTTTTTTGCAAAATGCGTTACGTTGTCCCAGTTAGCTTGATACCGTTAATTATTACGGGTTTTTTCTTAAATTTTTCTTCACTTTACCCTTTTGTAAATAAACAATAAGAATAATAACAATGACACTCTGTAGCCTGTACACTGTTCCACTTTTTTTTTCAGAAAATCAATCTAAGATATAAGACCTACCATCCATAGCCTAATTCTTCAATATCAACATCCAATTTTATTTATTGAAACCCAAAATTTATAAATTTGACAATTCAATGGAATTAATTTACTGACACCAAGTAGTGGTAATATGAAGCATTAAAAGTATCAAAATACACTATAATTTCAGAATGCTGCATCAAAAACCATTAAAATCCATCATTTTTTGAAAACGACGAATCAAAAAGCATTAAATAGCATTATTGCTTACAGAAACACGTAAAGAATATGTTATATCTTAGAAAGATATATTATAATATCTTATTTGAATATCCTATGTCCTAAAGATCAAAAAATTTCTTATTCAAAATATAATTAGATATGAATAGATTATCGACAGGTGCATAGCTCAAGTGATTTAAGGTTTAAAATGAGAGAATTCTTAAATAGTTTGAAAATTTTCATCATTTTTTAACCATTTTAACCAAAATTATTATCGTTTGGGTTATTCTGATTCAAACTACTTTTTGAAAAGATTGATATTACTCACATAACTCTTATGAAAATTAATTCTTAAGTAGCGTTTTCGAACCAACTGCGCCGTTCGTGAGCGCATTGCGGCAAGAAATTTTGAACGAATAATTATTTATGCTCACTCTTGTTAACGTTTTATTATTAAATTATTCAATAAATTGTTAATGAGACAGGANTTAACCAAAATTATTATCGTTTGGGTTATTCTGATTCAAACTACTTTTTGAAAAGATTGATATTACTCACATAAACTCTTATGAAAATTAATTCTTAAGTAGCGTTTTCGAACCAAATGCGCCGTTCGTGAGCGCATTGCGGCAAGAAATTTTGAACGAATATTATAAATCACATTAGAATAATTATTTATGCTCACTCTTGTTAACGTTTTATTATTAAATTATTCAATAAATTGTTAATGAGACAGGAANGAATAATTATTTATGCTCACTCTTGTTAACGTTTTATTATTAAATTATTCAATAAATTGTTAATGAGACAGGAAATTCTTGAAGCAGTAGTTATAATAAAGCTTAAGTTGAATGTGTTGACTTGACAGTGTCTGATATTGATATTACACATTTTGAGTTTTACTTCCAGACATGAAAAAAAGATTATAATTTGACGAAAATGAAGTAGTTTTTGGTGTGATTTATTCATGAGTTAAATAGTTAGTTAATTGTGATAATCAATTAGTGAAATTAATTCTAATTATCCCTTTCATTTTAAGGATGAATAAGTGTAGTATGTTTGAGGGTTTTCTTAAGTGTACTCTTGTCACCACTTTGAATATGAATGACTCTATCACTTTATTTCCGTATTTCGGGACTTTATAACCTAGGAGAGAGTCCTTATTTTAAGAATAATATTAGTTAATTAACTTTCACTTTAGAAATAAGAATAGTAAGAAACTACAACAAAATTATTATGGTTAGGTAGTAAATAAGAGAAATTTGTGTCTCAAATTCGATGATGTAATTCCNAAACTACAACAAAATTATTATGGTTAGGTAGTAAATAAGAGAAATTTGTGTCTCAAATTCGATGATGTAATTCCCAGATGAATCATGAGAAGAACAATTCTTTAGTCACATAACAATTGGTTAAATCATAAACCCCTTAGATATAAAATCATATTTTCTTATAAAGTACTTGACTCATAAACTCTTTCTTATTTTCATCAAGAGTCTTGATTCAAGATAAGGTAAAAAACATGAATNAAACTACAACAAAATTATTATGGTTAGGTAGTAAATAAGAGAAATTTGTGTCTCAAATTCGATGATGTAATTCCGAGATGAATCATGAGAAGAACAATTCTTTAGTCACATAACAATTGGTTAAATCATAAACCCCTTGGATATAATAGTAAATCAGAAGTACTTGACTCATAAACTCTTTCTTATTTTCATCAAGAGTCTTGATTCAAGATAAGGTAAAAAACATGAATACAGGAAGTAAACAAGAATTCAATGCACTCTACACCTTGAGCTGACCTTTCTTTTTTCTTGTTTTTATAAAATACTTTTATATTTATATTATACAGAATTTGTTCGTGTTTTAGCAAATAATTTTATCAAATTCGTCAACTATGGGATTTATATATGTAATATTATAATGAATCACAAAACAATTATTGAGTTTTGCAACATGAAACTTTTATTTTTTTTGTTATCCTTCAAATCAAAACAACATTGATATTGTAGTGATGCTGTTGTTGGCTTGATTCGAAAGTCCAATGACATAGATTATTTTTACTTCTTNTATTTTTTTTGTTATCCTTCAAATCAAAACAACATTGATATTGTAGTGATGCTGTTGTTGGCTTGATTCGAAAGTCCAATGACATAGATTATTTTTACTTCTTCTCCAACTTTAATTTCCGGAATTTTTGCTATTTTTTTTGACATGAGGAAGTACTATTTGATTATTATTTTTTTGTTGGGGAAATCACAATTTTGGTTTCCTTCCGATCATTGTCCTCNAACTATGGGATTTATATATGTAATATTATAATGAATCACAAAACAATTATTGAGTTTTGCAACATGAAACTTTTTTTTTTTTTGTTATCCTTCAAATCAAAACAACATTGATATTGTAGTGATGCTGTTGTTGGCTTGATTCGAAAGTCCAATGACATAGATTATATTTACTTCTTCTCAAACTTTAATTTCCGGAATTTTTCCTATTTTTTTTGACATAAGGAAGTACTATTTGATTATTATTTTTTTGTTGGGGAAATCACAATTTTGGTTTCCTTCCGATCATTGTCCTCATTCACTTTATTTTGAAAACTATAATGTATTATTATAACAATAGGGTAGATTATTTTGGAGAAAAACAATCAATACCCTCGGACACGGATCTTCCGTTTGACCGTGAACGACTTTCCTTGAAAGGCATACATAATTGAGCAAGGACCAATACAGTAGTCCACGATTTCTTAAGTGCACTTAAAAATCTTAAGCTCTACTTATAAGTAGAGTGGTCTTAAAAATGAAATTTAGACTCGTATGGTAAATTTTTTTTTAATCTCATCAGTACATATGGTAAATCCTACCCTGTAGGTGTCAAATTATGGAAATTATTTATTGCTCAAGTAGTAACTCGATACTGTATACTTTTGGTTAATATTTTCCATAAATTTTGTCTTAGAAAAACCAAACCAAAACCACATTAAAGAGATTTTTACTGTATAATTAATAATCACAAACAGTAGAGTTGGAGGAGTTCATATAATTGATATGTCCGTCCGCCCACATATATTTTTATGTTTAAATTTGAATTATTTTAATTATTAACCGAGATCAGCGAAGCTGAAGAGGTTTATGCGATTGATTTTTACTGTCCGTCCGGAAGGTAATGCATACATGAGGCATTTGGTGCTTGTTGCATCAGACTATGTAATTTCATTTATCTAATATATTTATCCATTTGCATAATATGATTACCATTGTCTGTTATTACGACTCATGAAAGCTACTTATAATGTATGGTTAAACAGTATCAAACTTTTATGTTGACATTACATGTGAATAAGCAAACATCTATAATAGTTATCCAATTGTAAAGTCTAGACTCCGAAACGAAACATGAGGAAATCGATTTTGATCTAACCGTAGGAACTGCGAGTACGTATGGAAATTTTATGGAAATTTTTGAGTTCTCTTGTGGGAAATTGGTGCTACTCAGACGAAACGCGTAGCATTTATTTTACAGAATCATATATATAAGAATAGGATTCTAAAGCTTTACATTTCTAGACATCTAGCAACATTTCTGTTTCTAATTTGGAGGTATAATTGTAGATACTGTTGTTAAAAACTGTTACTAGTCAGATTGAAAGACGGATCATCTATTTTGCACGATTTCATTACTAGACGCAAACAAGATTATCATTTATNGAATCATATATATAAGAATAGGATTCTAAAGCTTTACATTTCTAGACATCTAGCAACATTTCTGTTTCTAATTTTGAGGTATAATTGTAGATACTGTTGTTAAAAACTGTTGCTAGTCAGATTGAAAGACGGATCATCTATTTTGCACGATTTCATTACTAGACGCAAACAAGATTATCATTTATNGCTAGTCAGATTGAAAGACGGATCATCTATTTTGCACGATTTCATTACTAGACGCAAACAAGATTATCATTTATATCAAATATGCGAGTATAATATGCTCGTAATGTGCAATGTACTCTGTGAATGTCCATATACATTTTTTTTTTCGGACGAAAAATATTTATAGCGCATGCAAGCGTCTTTCGCGCAAGCATAATACTCACATTTAATACGCACTGGTACATAAAACGTTAAATATAGTGTAAATGCTCAATGCCAACTTACAATACTTATAGAGAATGAAAACGTCTTATGCGTACGTATAATTAAAAATATATATTATCCTTATTCTATAAATTCATATTAACTATTAAATTAAAATTAGACAACGTAGCACTGCTACTGCGACGGTCAAAGTCACGGTAGGTCAAAAAGCCATTATAGTTAGGCTATAAGGTTTAGAGTGTGGCCAAAAAGCCACATAGTTAGGCTTGGATGATCGGTAATGTCACAATATTAACGTTATGTACATTTTTTCGATCTTTAATAAAATGGCGACGATTAAATATTTAGATTAGATGTCGAATGATACAGCAAATAAAAGCCACAGGTTTTCAGAAAGTCACTAGCCGCTGAACCTATTCATCCCAATTTCTTCTCATGATTAAAAAAAAGGTGTGGCTAAAAAGCCACATAGATAGGTGAGTTAAGCGTTTTTGTTCATTGAGGTAGAATTGTAGGTTTTGTTGTTGGAAACTGATGCTACTCAGACGATACTCGGAGCATCTTTTTTGCACCATTTCATTACTAGACATCAACAAGGAAATCAATTATATCTCAAGCTATCTAATGATCTATCTAACCATCTATACACCTGTCTCCACATATCAACAATGAATCCAACGTATCAATCTTATTCTTCTTGTGTTCGCGGTTGCTACGGTTTGCTACCCATTTTTTTATTAACTCTTGGATTATTTTAGTACAATTTTTAAATCTTACAGTTGACCTTATAACCATTTGTTACTGTCTAAACGTACCCTTTTCTGAAACGAAAAATAAAAAAAGGTAAATAATTTAACCTACAAATTTTTGAATATAGTACCCTTAAATGTGTTTGGGTCAAATCCTGTTCGTTCACAAACACTTACTGAAATAGCTTATTAGTATTTGACCACATAATTTCTGAAAAAAAAAAAAAATTTTTTTTGGAAAATATATAAAAATAGATAATAAAATAAAAGATTACTTTATAAATTAATATATTTTATAATTATAATTATTACTTTTCGAAATGAGTGAAGTTGAAAAATCCTTTTTTTTTTAATGAATTTATGAATTAGGTATTAGAATAATTCGGCTCAAGATGACGTAGAAGGGTCCTAAAGGATGAAGGGATATAATTCAAGGTCACATAACAAAACTCAAACCAAGGACTTTTAAAAGTTTTCACTCCTTGTTGTGTTTGATTTCTACTGTAAATGGATAATAATAACTTATTACAATAAACAAACTGGTGATAGCTAGGTTTAGCATTTAATTTATGCTAATATATTTCTTTAGAAATTGATGAAATGTTTAAAAAAAAATACACGGTTTAAACTAGTTGATACTAATTTTAAATTTATTTTGATGACTCCTAGACAGAACAATAGAACATTGTGCAATACCACCACTAATCTCACCATAACTATTTCTTCCTAATTGTTGTTTAATTCCAATTCATAACAAAAATATTTCTGATAAAGCCTATGTAATTACAGTAGAAATTGGTTATAGTAATACCTGATATAGTGAACTCTCTAGCCTAATAAACTCGAAGATTCAACCCAATTCATCCATGACCTTGGAAAAAGAAAAAGAAAATTTCACACCTTAAAAGATATTTCAAGCATCGGGAATTTGTAAAAAAAAATTCCTAATTCCTTCTATTTTATAGCCAAGATAGACTGTACAGCATTGTATTATGAAATTCGCAAAGTTGTAGTGTGGTTATGCCTTGAAAAATGAGATCACATCGTGGTCATTTATTATTACTTCACAATTTATCACCACGGTTATACTCGTCTTTGTAAAAAAAACTATTCCCAGACAAAGCGCATTATGACTGACTGGTGCAACAATAATAAAAATTTCATATTATTATCTTCTNATGAGATCACATCGTGGTCATTTATTATTACTTCACAATTTATCACCACGGTTATACTCGTCTTTGTAAAAAAAAAACTATTCCCAGACAAAGCGCATTATGACTGACTGGTGCAACAATAATAAAAAATTCATATTATTATCTTCCAACCTCAGTTTGATAATTCGCACAAACAAAAAATTGGTTAGACAGGATAAGGATGACACAATTAAATTAAAAATTAGTACTAAGCATTTTTTTTTTCTAGTCCAAGTACCCACAAAATCATGTAGTTACAGTTAAATCTTATGAAAAATATATAAAAACACAGTTAGGATTGATGAATGATGCTCGCTCATTGCAAACTGTCAACAAACAACTACAAGATCCTGAGGTTGCAAATTATTCTATACTCATGCCATGCATCTTCTGCAAAAATTTCATGATCTATAAATCCTGTCATGCGAAATTTAAATATCGCGTTAGATAAACAGTAAAATTTACTAAAGAATTTTGATCAAAAAATAAATTCTATAATTTTACCTTACATTTTACATTTTTTTTTTTNTAAATCCTGTCATGCGAAATTTAAATATCGCGTTAGATAAACAGTAAAATTTACTAAAGAATTTTGATCAAAAAAATAAATTCTATAATTTTACCTTACATTTTACAATTTTTTTTTAAATTTTACGATTAGCTATAACTATAAGTATTATGATGTCGTCAAAATGAGTAATATGGCTGAAATAATGCAAATTATTTCAAATGTATAGTGTATAATGTTTATAACATCTTGTTTCCAAGTTGTAAATATTAGATTTAATCAAATAATAATAAATATCATCCAACAATTTTCGTACTGATAGTTTTGTTATATTATCCAACAATTCATGGTTTGTGGAGTTAATATGCACATATGTAAAAATATCTACTACTATATGTATTTTTTGCAAAAAAAAAAAAAATTTTTACACTTTTTTTTTTGTTTGCCCTCTGAATTTCTCATACTTTGTATTCTTAGTGTTTTTNCTCATACTTTGTATTCTTATTGTTAATATTAACCCTTTGTTTTTCAGGAAGAATTACTCTGAAAAAGTCCTTTGTGAACATGATTGTTAAATTTTTATCATCTTTATAAGGAATCCCTTGCACCAAAACTCGTTTTGTTAGGGGGGACAAGGGGGCGGGGGGAATATTCAAAATGACGTTTTTTTCTTTCTATTGTTTAAGGGATTGTTTATAAGAAAAACAACAATACTAGACTACTCCGTCAACATCTAGAAATGCACAAAGGAATTCATAATTTTTCATCTTTAGTTACGCTTTAAGTGTAATTACTAACTGTTTGTGTACTTTTGAACTGATATGATGAGTTCATGAGATGCGATGATGCGATGAGAGTGCGAAAAAAAAACGAAGATGTACAAAAAAAAAATAAAAAAAAAAAATATAAAATTTACATTAAAACGTCACCAACCATCATCCTTTTACTCGCAAAATACTTTGGACTCATTTCTCAAATGGGAGTGAACAATTGAGAGAAATCTAGGAATTTTTTTTTTTTTGAGTTCGACGTACGCAAAAGAGGGTGTTGATGTTTACAAACATTCATACAAGTCATATAATAGTAATAGTCAACATTTGCAAATTCATACATTAAGAATATAACATGTCTTCAATTTTTATAAAGCTTTGATGCCAAAAGTCTCTTCCGCATTGTATTTTTTTTTGATGAAATAAAAAAAAATTTTTTTTTGTTCAAGGGTTTATTAAGAGGACAGTGAGTCATTAAAGCTTAATCTCAATTTAGTTATTACAAAGTGGTTCTTAAGAGTTTGATTTCATTATTGGTTAGTTAATTTTCAACTTTTGTTTGATGAGACATTTCTCTTAATGTTTTATAATTTAATTTTCTATTGTTTCATTTCAAGTCCTACGACATATAAATAGTTTCCTTAGAATACAATCACAGTCTGTTCACATGATCTCTTCTTCCTATCCATTTTCGACGGTTCTTCAACCTCATTTTTACAAAATGAATTGAAGAGTCCATTATTTCTATAACAGAGTAAAAGTCTAGGAATACATAAAATCCAACCAAGTTAACTTAACAAAAGGCTAAAGGGTTGAAAAATTGAACAATGGATTTTTCATTCCTATCTCCACCTACCACTTTTTTTTCTGTTATTGTTTTTATGCTTCAGGCTCATTTCCCTCCATCCTTAAATCATAATCACAATCACCAACCTAGCTAACATACGTCTCAAATTTTTACTTTAAATAAATAATGTCTTATGACCATATTCTTACAATTTCATTCATGAATGATAGACCATAGGGAATTAAAAACTATACTTAATCACAAAATTTATTTAACTTTTCTCAAATTCTTTGAAAACATTTTAACATCTTTAGGTTCGGATTACCCAGATGACATTAATCTAATAGATTTATAATAATAAAACATTACTAAATTTCATTGTAAACAATGAATCCTTGGAAGTAAGTTTTAATTATAGATACTACTGCAAAAGAGAAAAAATATTTTCAATTTAAGAAACACGTCATTATTGAGATGCAATGTGTATTAAGTAAATAATTTTTTTTTTTGAATTTATTATGAAGTTACATATTAAAAATATAGACTTTTAGAACGTATGATGCTCAAAACTTAATTTAAACTAAAATTTGATTCTGCTTGTATACGATGTGTTTACAGATTTATTGTACAGTGTCATTAGTCTTTTGTTTTTTGTGTGGATCCTAAAATGCATGGTTTCTTATGAACTCATTTTTACATGTTAATTTCAAAATTTATAGTCTGCTAATGATAGATTATTAGATGAAATCACAAGTGACAAAATTATCTAACAACCAAGTTCATTTAAACAAAAATTGTTCATCTAGAACACTCAATTGACTCAATCATTCTTAGTGCTGTTAATGAAATAGAAAAATCGATTGAAAATAATTAATCTGATTTGAATGCCAGAGTCAATATAGCCGACTTGGAAACAATTAGAAACAGATAAACTTTTACTAAAATCTTAAATTTAAATTAAAAAAAAAAATTAATGGACCTAATTAAAAACATGCGTAGACAAGGAGATGCAGGTTTTGAGTAAAAGCTTTGGTAAATTTTTTTTTCCTGTTTCCAAATGCTCGGGCTGTCATCGGCCATGCTGGGCGCGGGTAGGAATCAAGTGTTTTACGTTTGATTAACAACAAACATTGAAATTAAGTGAAGATAATGAAACGTTGGAAGATTAGTTAACTTATNAAAAGCTTTGGTAAATTTTTTTTTCCTGTTTCCAAATGCTCGGGCTGTCATCGGCCATGCTGGGCGCGGGTAGGAATCAAGTGTTTTACGTTTGATTAACAACAAACATTGAAATTAAGTGAAGATAATGAAACGTTGGAAGATTAGTTACTTATTGTAGTTTGCTTTTAAAAAATTAAGGTTTGGACAGCTGCATGAAAAGGATCGGTAGGAGACTGGTTGGAGATACGGCGCATGAGTAATTCTTTCTCTTGTTCAATTAAAAAAAAAGTTTAAAAAAAATTTTTTTTTTTTTGTATTTGGTTTTACAATTTTTCTTCAAAATTTTATTGCAAGCGTCAACAAAATTTGGAGAAGCTACAATGAATATGGAAAAAGAGAGTATAAAAATAGATTACTGACCCTATACACCAGTGAGTAAGAGTATGTATATACAGGGTTAGTCAAATTTGTTTAATACAGGGTTAACCAATTTTTTTTAATAAATAGGGTTAGCCAACTTTTTTAAATTGAATCTACATTATCATTCTTAAGCTATTAACACTCAACGCGCTGTGCTAAGTAACTTAAAAATCCCTTACTACAACAAAATTTTTAACAACAAAGAACGTTAAGTATGTAGTTATATGAAGTTGTACATATTTTGCTACATCATCAAATTTCAATTTTGTAACTAACTTATGATACAGATATAAATATCTTGTATCATTATTCAAAGAATAACAAAATCCTTGTTTGAAACCATTCCAATTCATTCTATCCAATTAAGCTCAAAATGTAAAAATGATGATTTTCGTAGAAAAACATCTATGGTAGGTATGATTCATTGTAAAAAGAATATGACTTATCATACTCACATACCCGATTCACATAGCCTATAGAACTCATACTTATGGTAAGATTCAACAGTATACGACCGAAGAATGTTTTTGTTGTTATGATGAGTCCCCAAATTGTAGTAGTACCTCACAGACCCTATCCTCCTCAGAGTAATTCCCAACCTCACTGACTAGGAATATAGTGAAAGATCCAAAACAAATCCACATGTATGGGATATTACAAAAATACAACTTTCCGTAGTACTGCCAAGTACATCCTGCTCTGATGTTATTTTTTTTTTGTTGTAAAAATGGTAGCTCAAGCTCCCTATAATAAGAATAGCCCCCTCACGCAGCGGCAGCAGAACTTTAAGCTACTCTCAATTCTTTGTAGAATTATAATTTTGGAACGTCCCCCTCCCAAGCCAAACAACCCATTGATTTCCTTCTAGCCCCAACTTTTTACAGCCTACCAAACAAAGACTTCAGTACAGACTTAGAAGCACAATCCTACAGTTTGGCGACGTTGGAGTATCTCCTATTGTTTACTTTTAATATTAATAATATCTTTTATCAAAATAAACTATCCACATCCTCTCAACAACAACCGCAAACTCTTTCAAACAAAGGAATTCAATTTAACTACAGAAAAATTCTCATCAAAACTTATACTGGAGAAAGTAGATTTTTCATTTACGTTTTCAAAAAAGAAAAAAAAATTTTTTTGGATCTAACAGGGTTAATCATCCTGTCTCATTGGATCCGTTTACTACAGGGTTAATCATCGATTTAAAGGTAAGGTTACACTGTTTTCTGTTAATATTACTATAATATTAAGTAAAAAAAATATCAAAATTGGTACAAAAATTCAAATTTGACCTCATCTAAAGATGAGTGTGAGAGTCAAGGTCAATCTCCTTGGTTAGTTACCAACACACTACTACTGATGGTACTGGTTCTGGCAGAGTATACTTTACTACTAGAGAGAAAGCATTTATTGATCTCTTTCTTTTTTAGACTTTTTTTTTTTTTTTTCGTATACTGTTATTAGTGGTGAAAGTTACGAATTGTACCGATCCGTTTTTATGAGATTTCTCTTATTAATTTCAAAACTCATGGGAAATTTTGAATTTATTTTTAGTATTTTTATTACTCACCTATTCTCATGTACAATATAAAATTTACTTCCAAAAGAACCCGCCACTTTACTACTGGACTTTACTTCATTTGTTTTAATTTGCGTCATAAACTGTTGCTCCGGTGGGAAAAAAAATCATTTGATTAATTTAGCAGTTGTGTGTGTATTGNCCGCCACTTACTACTGGACTTTACTTCATTTGTTTTAATTTGCGTCATAAACTGTTGCTCCGGTGGGAAAAAAAAATCATTTGATTAATTTAGCAGTTGTGTGTGTATTGGGGGAGTAAAATGGACTCTCTGAGTAATAATTTATTTATTTAATGTATCTGTTTTCTGACGAAATGTGTATCTAAAATGTAATAACTATTGACTAAAAATCTAATCATGTCGTAATGAAATCATTTCTCTTAAACCGTCGTCATCGTTTTTTAGATTTAAATATTACCGCCACTACTTGACATTTGATTAGAAAAATCTATTCAAAAACAGGATATTAATTAAAATTATTATTGACACTCTGTTACCGGTTGTGGGAGATAGAACAAAAAAAATAGGTTGGAGTATTATAAGTTTTTAGACTAATCAACCTTGGGTTTTTTCTTCTAATAATTAACAACATAATCTTGAGGAAAAGTGGACNTTATTGACACTCTGTTACCGGTTGTGGGAGATAGAACAAAAAAAATAGGTTGGAGTATTATAAGTTTTTAGACTAATCAACCTTGGTTTTTTTCTTCTAATAATTAACAACATAATCTTGAGGAAAAGTGGACTTTTTTTTTCTGTCTGAAGTTTATGTAAACATTTTTTAAAGATTCTGCGCTCTAAACAGGTTTAAAAACTTGTGATTGGTTTAAATTAGGAAAAAGGTTAGGTGACGTAAACGGGACTCATATGATGATCTTCAGATCATGAATATTATACACCAAACGACCACGGCTTTTTACAGTCCATTTCCATGTAAATATATAAAGTTTGCTAAAAAGTAGTTTTTTTTTTTTTTTTTTTTTTTTTTGCAATGCTAATTTTGTATGTACAAAAGTCAAACAAAAGACGACTTTATTTGTACTTTTTTTTTTTTGGATCATTTCCAAGGTCAGAATTCATCGTTGATGCTACGAACGGATATTGTGATTCATATGCCATTTGTGTACAAAATTATAAATAAAAAAATGGCATCAGTCAGTTTGTAATGGGTTAATAAAATTAAACATAAATATAGATATTATATACATAACTTAAACTGGTATAAGTTTTGAAACAACAATATGAATATTATTATTATTGTTGATAGTATTGTTATATAAGTTGGAAATATTATTATTATTATTATTATTATTATTAGTTGCCGTAAACCAAGAGGTTTGTAAATTCCCAAGAGATATACTATAATTTTACAACTAGTAAATTTATAAACATCAACATTTGCCATTAAATAGTATAATAGCAAAAAAAAACCCTAAAGGTTTACCTGTTCGTTTCCATTGTTGTATCACCTTGAATTTTTCATAGAACAAAAAAAAAATTTTTTTTTTCTCCCTCTTTATAACAACGATTGTTACACAAGCCGTAGTCTCTTTGTTTACTTTTTTTCCCTTTGTTTTGTTTTTCGGGACTTTTTTTTTTTTTTTTTTTGGAATTTGTCGGTGAATTTACAAAGCTTGACTTCACGGTAGGAGCAAGAGCAACTGGTTTCATCAAGACTTTAGTGTACAGGTTCCTTCAAAAGTTAAATACTTTTGATGGAACTTTTTCCGCGGGTCATTTGAAAAATAAAAAAACTTGTATTGTTAACTTTTTTTTTAAAATACTTTTGGTATATAATTTTAACCCTGAGAGAGCCTAGATTCTGACAAAAATTCCATTCTTAATCCTCCCGGGGTAGTTTTTTAGTATTATTATTTCATTTTGAGCATACTAATGTTGACGTGTATCATTTTGATGATGATAAGTAAAAAAAAAAAAAAAAAAAAAAATTATGACAAAATTACACAAGTGTTTACAATATGATAAGTGAGACAATTGATGTTACACACCCTAAACTAAAATTATATTGATAAAAATTACGTCAGATTTGAGATGTGCTAAATTTTTAGATTCATTCATAATAAAAATATTTATATAAATAAATAAAATGAGACAATATGAAGAAGCCTTTGAAGGTACTTGTAACAAACTTGGTACTTTTTTTTTGATACTTCTTTAGTTTAGTTGGAAAATGGTTATTTTTGTCAGTTAGGTAGGAATAAGATTAGAAAATATTGCAGCTGCTGTTTTTAGTAAATGTCTCGTGCGTACCATCAACGAATATTTCTTTCGATGAAAAAGATCCCTTACATAAAGGTAAACCTAAGGGGTCTTTTTGAATTTCTTTAGAAATATACCCTCTGAGAAAAAGAATCGGAAGTCTTTCTTTCGTCTTTTGAACAAAGGGCTCAATTTTTGAATTCCTCTTGCTTTTGGCGTCATTTTTTGAAGGGTACCAACAACTGGGATACTTAGCCTTAACTCTTACCTCTAGTATTTTTTTTTGTGTTAATTTTTTTTTTTTTTTTTTTGAAATTTATTTCTCATGTTATGTAAGACTCTTTAAAACTTAATTTTTTCATTGTTATTATTATTTTTCTCTTTCAGACAAAAGAAATTGACCAGGGGGAAAAAGTCGGAGGAACCGAAGACCTGCTGGAACAGAAAAAGAATTTTTTACTAACCAAACAAAAAAAAAACCGGAACCATTTGAACGACGAAAAAGTGGAAAGAGAACATTTTTTTCCCATCAACCAATCACCGTGAACCCTAATCATTATGCCTGGGAAGAAGGACCCTGAGTACTTCCCGCTCAATCTCAATGTTAATGTCTATGATTTTGAGTCAAATTTTCATCATACAAAATATGACAGTCTGGAAGGTGATGAAGACAATATGAGTACAGATGATGAAATGGGAAGAGTTGGAGATGTTTTAAGAAGTCGTAGTGGAAGTAATACATCCAAACCACGAAGAATTCGTAATGTTAGTCTTAATATGACCCAAAATAGTGATGATGAAGGTGAAGGGTCAATGCAAAGTAGTTCTGATTTGGATCTCGATGGTGAAGAAGAAGAAGAAGTTGATATGATGGATACTCTTGTTCTTAGTATTCGTGAAAAATTACGAATGGATTCAAAATTTAGTAGTAATAGTCTTTGGACAGGTGAGTCCACACCACCAAGTACACCATATGACCTCAGTCACCATGAAACATCATCTCAAGCATCACATTCACATTTACGAAGACGAAGAATTCATCCCTATACACCAAATTCAAAAGTTAGGAATCCATTGGTTTGTATTCAAAAGAAAAATTCAAATACTACTAAACATTTTTGGACAACATCACGACGTGGAAAGAGTAATCCAGAAAGTCCTAGAGATAATCCATATGAACTTCTTCAAGAACTTCTTGATTCTGGAAGTTTGATTAAAGAAGCTGTACGAAGACTCTCAAATACAAAAAGACTGGGATGTTCTGGAAGTGGGCGGAGTAGTAGTAATCCTGTACCAATCCCATCCACCTCATCATCACTAATTAATAATACTGTTTCAACCAATCTCCTCAGTCCAAATTCAAGATTATGTCGAAGAGATGAAGATTCAAATCTTCCACTCTCAGCCCAATAAAATTTACTATAGCGCCCTCTTTCCTTAGACCCGTCACGTGGTGGTATTCAGACGCTTAATTTTCCTTTTTTTAATACCTGTTTCAAGAGTAGTAAGTGCGAAAAAAAAAAGAAAGAAAATAACTTTTTTTTTTTTGCACAAAGTTACAAAAAGGTGTGGTGTTACTGTTCACTGTTATACAGTTTTTTTTTGTTATTAAGTTTGAACAGGTAAAATTAATGTACAGAGTTGATTACATTTTTTTTTTGTTGTCTCTCAAAGAGGGATTTACCTGTAAATTCATTGTGATGCGGAGAAGGGAGTTTTTCAAAAAAATAACTTTCCTGCTAAAATGCATCCAGCTTTTTTGTTTTGTTTTTATTATTTAGTAAAAATTAGTAGAGTTAAACGCTTATTTTACTTTTTAAGTTGGTATATATTTAGAAATTATGGAGAATTTTGTACTGAATTATTTGTTAAAAAGTTCAAAATGGAGATGGAGATTTGTTGAAAATAATGTAATATACATGTCGTAGTCGTTGGTATTCCATGCAAAATATTTGGGAAATTAAACATTTTATCTCATTGTTTATCAGTCCGTTTTTTTTTNTGTTATACAGTTTTTTTTTGTTATTAAGTTTGAACAGGTAAAATTAATGTACAGAGTTGATTACATTTTTTTTTGTTGTCTCTCAAAGAGGGATTTACCTGTAAATTCATTGTGATGCGGAGAAGGGAGTTTTTCAAAAAAATAACTTTCCTGCTAAAATGCATCCAGCTTTTTTGTTTTGTTTTTATTATTTAGTAAAAATTAGTAGAGTTAAACGCTTATTTTACTTTTTAAGTTGGTATATATTTAGAAATTATGGAGAATTTTGTACTGAATTATTTGTTAAAAAGTTCAAAATGGAGATGGAGATTTGTTGAAAATAATGTAATATACATGTCGTAGTCGTTGGTATTCCATGCAAAATATTTGGGAAATTAAACATTTTATCTCATTGTTTATCAGTCCGTTTTTTTTTGGAACTATGCAGTAGTAGCTAGTCTCGTTATTGTTGAAATTTACTAAATTAGTAATTATTTGGGTTGAAATTAATAAAAAAATTATGAAAAAAAAAAATAAGAATAAAAAAGTTATGTAAATTTAATTATTGGACTCGTTTAGCGACAATTTATTTCCTACAGCTGCTCTAAATTTTAATTATTGCAAATTCATTATTATTCTCGCCTTGAAAAAAAAAATTGGCATTGGATTGAAGTTTTTTTTTTTTTTTTTATCTTGCACTAACTTCCTTTGAGTTCCCTGGAGCTTACTTATGTTTATGTTAAAATTAAGTTAAGAGAAACAGGAAATGGTAAATATTGACTTTAGACAACAATCACTCAAATTAACAATTCTGATTCATTTGCATCATCATAGTTACAAAAGACGNAATATTGACTTTAGACAACAATCACTCAAATTAACAATTCTGATTCATTTGCATCATCATAGTTACAAAAGACGTTTAGTTTTGTCCACTTTCTCCTTGCTTTCACTCAGGAAGTACAAAAAAACAAACAAAAAAAAAAACTTGTTTTCATTGTCTTCAAATGTATAATTACTAGTTAGAAAATTAAGTAATTATCATCTTTNCAAAAAAAAAAACTTGTTTTCATTGTCTTCAAATGTATAATTACTAGTTAGAAAATTAAGTAATTATCATCTTTACTTTTAAGAATATGGTCTTAAATCAACATGAAATTGAAATTTTTATCATGTCTCACTCATTACATACAATCCTTGAAAGATAGAATTTAAAATTATGAAATTAAAACTTTAAATTCATAATGGTTGACTTTAGGATCCAGAGCATGCCAATTATTAATAATAAATTAATATACATTGCGAAAAATTTTATAAAAAAAATTGTGCAAAAAAACAAAAACAACAGCAACAACAACAATCAAAATAAGGAAAAATTGTAAGATAAATTTTGCTTACGATATCCAATTCTTATATTGCGTAAATCATGGTAAATTTTCATCATAAATAATAATTTTAAGGTAAACGGGGATGAGTAAGCTATTGTTTTTATTTTCATTGTTTGCATTTTATTTTATTTTTATTTTTTTTTTTTGGCAAACTGAAATTATAATAATGACTCGCCCATAAATAATATCTATCAGCTTAAACTGCTTAATTGTTGCCACAAATTAGTTTAAAAACAAGCTCAAGCAATTAACAAAACTAACAAAAATTTTGTACAAGTAAATGTTTAACGTCATTAACTACCTTACAACTACAAGTATTGTCACTTATACAGTGTAATTTAGATTTTTGTATCAGCACGTCCGCAGAGCAAAAAATAAATAGACATATTGGTGTAACTATGCTAAAAAACATGTGAGGGAAATTCAAATTTTTCATTTTTTCAAAAAAAAAAAAAAATTTTTTTGAAAATTTTCAAAATTTCTTCAAATCTCATAATTCGTAAAGAAATGTGAAAATCCAAAAAAAATTTTTTTTTTTTTTTTTTAACAGAAATTTTAGGGTTAGGCTACAAAGTTGACTCTGTTGACTCTTTGAGTTGACTTTGAGAATTCATTAGTGATTTGAAAATCCTAGTCCTAAGACATTCAATATCCAATAGTATGGCTAGCCCTGTATATATTTTTATTTAATGATGAAAGTAATGTAGAGTCATGGCTGGTGTGGTAACCCCGTAACAGTTTAAAACAATCTTCTTAATTTGTTGAACCAATTTCATGTCGAAAGAGATTATTAAGGTGACCTAACCTTGTCGAAATTTTCGATCCCCTTCCTAGTGACATATATATTTACTCTTATTTTCTTCATAAATTCTGACGATAACCCTGAAATGACATTCCCATTCTCATCCCCATAGCTTCTGTATAGTAACAAAATATTATTAGAGAATAACAACAATCTCACCTTTTCTGAGACAAGGGAATAAACATTCAATTTCAACCTTTACCTACTTAAAATGATTAATTTTGTCTTAATTTAATTAAGATAATCATGTCACAAGAATTAATTTTTATCAAACTTATTTTAATTAATTTTATCAAATATTCTAAAATTGGTTTCGTATCCTAAGAATTTTTTTTTTTTAATTTACTCAACTAATCAATGATTCAAATATGTAATAATAAATTTTAACTAAATGAATCTGTTTGACTGGAAAACTTTTTAATTTTTTAATTTTTTAATTTTAGAAATTTATGGGTGNTTTAACTAAATGAATCTGTTTGACTGGAAAACTTTTTAATTTTTTAATTTTTTAATTTTAGAAATTTATGGGTGTAAAAATTTTAGTACACCCGGTAAATAAAAAAAATTTCTAAAATTTTTTTTTTTTTTGAAAACGTTTATTGTTCTCAAAAGCAATAATGAAAGTTTAATTATTGTTTTTTATATTGTTATCTACTAAAATATTCTATCTCCATTAAAGTGATNTTTAACTAAATGAATCTGTTTGACTGGAAAACTTTTTAATTTTTTAATTTTTTAATTTTAGAAATTTATGGGTGCAAAAATTTTAGTACACCCGGTAAATAAAAAAAATTTCTAAAAATTTTTTTTTTTTGAAAACTTTTATTGTTCTCAACAGCAATAATGAAAGTTTAATTATTGTTTTTTATATTGTTATCTACTAAAATATTCTATCTCCATTAAAGTGATTNAGCAATAATGAAAGTTTAATTATTGTTTTTTATATTGTTATCTACTAAAATATTCTATCTCCATTAAAGTGATTTCTAGATTTCAAAATAACATTTGCGAATAACATGCAAATTGGATATTAGCATGACAAACATTTTCCAAGTCCTTCACATGTCATGGAAAGTCCACTATTACTTGTTTTCAATTTTTTATTATTCATTTAATCAATAACTTTTTCACTTCTAATGACCAAAGGTCAAGAAGAACAAAAAAAAAATTATTTTTATTTTGGGAGTTTGTAATTTGAATTAATCACCTCCCTCAATGCAGTGGCGTCTCATTATGACAAACTTGCTAATTTTGGCCATAATTCCATTGTCTGACTTATAAAAGTGACACGAGGCAGACTATGTACCACAAAACTGTGGTAAACACGTTGTTGATGTTTACAATTCGCAATAATTTATGACAAATAAGATTTCATTGGTTGAACAACATAAGGATTTGCCTAGACATGTTAAGCTATATGAATTGAGATCTCTTGTAAATAAAAAAAGAGGTCAAAGGCTCTCTCTTTGCGAATTTTTTTTTTACACTAAAAATTATTNGAGATCTCTTGTAAATAAAAAAAGAGGTCAAAGGCTCTCTCTTTGCGAATTTTTTTTTTACACTAAAAATTATTATTATTATTAATAATCCTAACTACTTGACATCCTTATTACTCATTATTCACAATAATAAAAAATAATTCGCATAATAACAATCAAGTCTTTGTAAATCTAATAAAAATTCTCTTGCAGTGGCGTCAGGGAGTAAAATTAGTGGAAAATTTTCAATTAATNGAGATCTCTTGTAAATAAAAAAAGAGGTCAAAGGCTCTCTCTTTGCGAATTTTTTTTTTACACTAAAAATTATTTATTATTATTAATAATCCTAACTACTTGACATCCTTATTACTCACTATTCACAATAATAAAAAATAATTCGCATAATAACAATCAACTCTTTGTAAATCTAATAAAAATTCTCTTGCAGTGGCGTCAGGGAGTAAAATTAGTGGAAAATTTTCAATTAATTCTACTTTGACTCACGTCTAACCTTATTCACATTATTGCCAACTTGTTCTAATTTTTTATATAAAAATATATATAGTTTCCGCCATTTTAATTCTTAGAGAGAATAATTCATTAGGAAAAATAAATTACTCACTTCTCATTGGTTAAAATAAAAACAAAAAAAACAGATAGGTTTAATTTTTACATGGAATTTAACATAAGACGTCAACTCAAGACGACTATTCACCTTTNCTTTGACTCACGTCTAACCTTATTCACATTATTGCCAACTTGTTCTAATTTTTTATATAAAAATATATATAGTTCCCGCCATTTTAATTCTTAGAAAGAATAATTCATTAGGAAAAATAAATTACTCACTTCTCATTGGTTAAAATAAAAACAAAAAAACAGATAGGTTTAATTTTTACATGGAATTTAACATAAGACGTCAACTCAAGACGACTATTCACCTTTCAGCTTAATTTTTTATTAGATATTATTATTTTATGGTTTGAACAACATTTAATCTGATCTCTGAATTTTCTTCCGTAAGACAATAGAAAAAGTAAGTATTTTTTTTGAGATTATTTTTCTTGCCAAAATAATAAAAATGAATGACGTAGGTTTTTGCAACTTATTAGCAAAGTTTGTTTTTGTCTTTTTGTTGATGTTTTGGTCTAGTTGCTTACGTCCAAAAGTCAATAATAACACTCCCTACTCTTTGCATCATTTATAAGAAAAACATATCAATTTCTTAAGTATTGATTCTTTTTTAAGCCAAATATACAATTCAACAAATTAAAAACAACTCTTGTCAAAATACAGGTCTAATTAAATTATACAATTGTAATAATTTTCATCTCTTCTTCTAGGAATTTTCTTATAATTTGGCAATAATAATATAGGAGGTTTTCGTTAATAATTTCCGTAAATATGTTTAATATTAAATAAATAATAATTTGGTAGTAATTGCAAAAAAAAATGTAGGTTGCGAATCCGAATGACCTCGATATTAATAACAATAATAATAAATTTGAGTAGTGCAGAAACAAGTGTTATTATTACTCCATTTTCATTTTTTTTTTGCAATTATTTATTTTATACCTGAGTGAAGACAAAGNTATTAATAACAATAATAATAAATTTGAGTAGTGCAGAAACAAGTGTTATTATTACTCCATTTTCATTTTTTTTTTTTGCAATTATTTATTTTATACCTGAGTGAAGAAAAATGTACGGAAATAATTTACACTAATTCGGTTACATATTAACTTACTGAATGATTTGTATTCTAAATGAATTTTGTCNGTACGGAAATAATTTACACTAATTCGGTTACATATTAACTTACTGAATGATTTGTATTCTAAATGAATTTTGTCTTAAATATTTCCATATAAATTGTAAAACTTGTTGAAATAATTTGCAATTAAGTTAAAAACAAAGGTCAAATGGCAACGCAAAATGGATGGCTCGTGTATGGAGATAAATTATTATGGCTCATGGCAAAATTAGTTATTAGTACACGTGGAGCTCAACGTGTAAACAAACAACATCAATATTGCCAAAATATTTCGCAAATGAGGTTGCTCTCAGCTAAATATTACTAAGGACTTAATGAACTAATACTAAATACTTTATAAGTTGGTCCCTCATAAAGACTATATAGAAATCTAGTAAAGCTTATATAGACTCTCTTCAACTATTACTAATATATAAGAACATCTTCATCTGACATACATTGAATCTCCCATTTTGCAAACAAAAAATAAAAAAAATATTACCAGACAGAGTGTCACAGAGAGAGAAAATTTTCTTTCATTTGCCAATTTTTATTATGTGGTGGCGACAGAAGATAATATGGTTACACGTGGAGGACTTTGGCATCTTCTGTTGCTATGGACAATCTCAGTATTATAATTTAACCTATAACTAGAGAATATTAGAGACTATTGGTAATGGTAATGCCAAATATAATTATAATTTATACGCAAGTCGGCAGAAACCACCACACTGCCTACACATGGCGAAAATGATAAGAAATACTAGACAGACTTATTAAGTAGAAGCCATTGAAATTTTTTTTTTTTTCAGATTAGTTATTCGCAAATTCAAGTTGCGGTGTTAGAATTTTTACAGTCAATAGGATTATTCTGTCCACATTTGGATTTTACGTAGTAAATTTTTAAGACTTGTTTCAGGGTCAGATGACTAAATGGGGNATTATTCTGTCCACATTTGGATTTTACGTAGTAAATTTTTAAGACTTGTTTCAGGGTCAGATGACTAAATGGGGAATTTCAATTAGTTTTTATAAATAATATTGATGAGTAGTTAGGTGGTAAATGTTATCAAATCACTACTTACGACCACTCTTGGTTGAAATACAATATGCGAATTTGCAANTAGTTAGGTGGTAAATGTTATCAAATCACTACTTACGACCACTCTTGGTTGAAATACAATATGCGAATTTGCAAATTTAATAAATTTCAAATGCGTGTGTTTACNTCAAATCACTACTTACGACCACTCTTGGTTGAAATACAATATGCGAATTTGCAAATTTAATAAATTTCAAATGCGTGTGTTTACTAACAGACACTTTTATGTTGTTATCATGCTCTTGAGATATGATGAGTTGATTAAATTTTATTTTCAAGTATGAGTTGTTTAAATTAGATTTTACTTATATTGTGAAACAAAAGATTGATAGCATGTTTTTTTATCTAATATTTTGCAATCATGTCAAAATTGAATGATAAGGAATCAATATTTCGAGAAATTATTACAAATTAATGAAAATAATATCGATTGCACTTTTTTTTTTCTTTTTTTTTTATGAAAATAAAGTTGTGTTGATTCGGAGTTGTTTTGTGAGACGTTTAAACTAAAAGTCGGCATAGAAACACTGTGATGCGCTCAGGTATTCAAATATGGATGAAAATGTTTTAAACCTTAGTACATATTTTTGAAAACTACATAATGTAATGTAATCAACTGAATTGTGTTTTAAAATATGAAATGTAAAGAACAAACTGACTCGTTAGAAATTCTATTGAATAAATTTGTTTAATTTTTCAAAGGNTAAAATATGAAATGTAAAGAACAAACTGACTCGTTAGAAATTCTATTGAATAAATTTGTTTAATTTTTCAAAGGTCTATGGTTTTTTAATTTTATCTTACAATTATTTATTGGTTCAACTACTAACCAGATAAAAAATTAATAAAGTTTACCAATTTTTAATAGCGAACAGAGTAGCTATGAGGAGTTTATGCGATAGTTCTTTTGTCTGTCTGTCTGTCACATATGTCTCATTTTTCCCACCAAATTATCAATCTGTTTACAATTATTTCAAATTGATACTTGGTACATACGGCACTGTTGTATTTCTCTTTAATTACAACCTATTGAAGCTAAAGATAGACGACCTTTCATTTTCTGTAAAACAATTTCATTCCTAATCGAAACATAAATAAATAGGTTGTCAACAAAATCTTTCGATATGACTCTAAGAGTTTTTCTCACGATTCCAAACAAATTTTTTGTTGATTCTGTTAATGATTCTATTTTTGAAACTATGATTTCTCCTCACTTTTCAGTAAAGTAGCATGTGAAGGTGAAAGTAAGTTTTTCTTTCTCTGCCTTACTTTAGTAAACTCCACTGTATATCGTTGTTATATTCTATTTATCACAGCCAACCCAATTTTTAGTAGTATCCTCAACTTGTTTATAAAAATTTCTGTATAAGGCTCAACATTTGTTTATCTACATTTGTAAAAGTAAGAATTGNTCCTCAACTTGTTTATAAAAATTTCTGTATAAGGCTCAACATTTGTTTATCTACATTTGTAAAAGTAAGAATTGGAGCAGCTGCTTGATGACGCTCAGAAAAAAATTTTTTTTTACTTGAAGTTGGAAATAATGTTACAAAAGGGAAAGATAAATAACAATAATCCGCCATAACTACTTTTTATTTGTTAACCAGTTTAAAAATAATTTGTAAATATGTATCAGAATTTNTCCTCAACTTGTTTATAAAAATTTCTGTATAAGGCTCAACATTTGTTTATCTACATTTGTAAAAGTAAGAATTGAAGCAGCTGCTTGACGACGCTCAGAAAAAAAAAATTTTTTTTACTTGAAGTTGGAAATAATGTTACAAAAGGGAAAGATAAATGACAATAATCCGCCATAACTACTTTTTATTTGTTAACCAGTTTAAAAATAATTTGTAAATATGTATCAGAATTTTCACAGCTGCAACTAAATAGATTGTGACAACATTTGAATACAAAANTTCACAGCTGCAACTAAATAGATTGTGACAACACTTGAATACAAAAAAGTAATAATTTATTTATATTATTCATGTCATCGTTTGATTTTGGATATAATTTCCTTAACAAACTCATTTATTTTATTTTCAAATACATTTCAATCTTACACATTTTTATAAGAATTGCTTGGAGACGATCAAACGGTGAACATAAAAAGCTCCCGTGCCGACTTTTGGTTATTAAATCTACATAAAGCTCAAAATAATTGTTTATCTCCGAACCAGCAACATTGGAGTTGGATAGTAGAAAATTGAATAGAGTTATGAATTATATAGCCCACTAGTAGTCAGTACTTATGTCATCGTGAAGGCTAAACCAATCACAACAAAGTGACAGAACGAAAACATGTTTACGAAAATACTAAAAGCGTATAAGTGACTTGGATCGATTCTGGCTGGTTTAAGTGCAAATATATTAGACAATTTTTGATAAAAATAAGATTAAATGCACTATTTTGATATATAATTCCACAAGAATTATATATTAGAACGGGTTTGGAAGTAATTTGCAAATTTGAATCAATGAAATTATAAACATGTAAGATTTATATAACTTCTAAAATATATAACTTATCCAAGATTTATGTNTTTGAATCAATGAAATTATAAACATGTAAGATTTATATAACTTCTAAAATATATAACTTATCCAAGATTTATGTGATATAAGATTCAATTTAATTAAAAGCATACACAGTTAACGCTTAAATTGATTGGATTTTGGCAACCATTGCCAAATCTTTCTTACAGAATATCTTATATCAACATCAAGTTAACCAATCCCAAAATCCCAATTAGCAACTTAAATGGAAGGGATATTTCCCACTAAAATTCAAATTCAAATTCAAATTCAAATCCCTTGTATTCAAAATTCAAANTTTGAATCAATGAAATTATAAACATGTAAGATTTATATAACTTCTAAAATATATAACTTATCCAAGATTTATGTAATATAAGATTCAATTTAATTAAAAGCATACACAGTTAACGCTTAAATTGATTGGATTTTGGTAACCATTGCCAAATCTTTCTTACAGAATATCTTATATCAACATCAAGCTAACCAATCCCAAAATCCCAATTAGCAACTTAAACCAAAATGGAAGGGATATTTCCCACTAAAATTCAAATTCAAATTCAAATTCAAATCCCTTGTATTCAAAATTCAAATTTACAATACTCATAAATGTCTTCTCTAACCGCATTCCACTGTATAGTTATCATTTCTTTCGAAATTCCGTTCTATTTACAAACTAATCGTTTAAGCTCATACTTGAGGAATATATTTTTACATTTCGCATTACATTTTTACAAATTTATGACTATGTTATTTTTATTATTATTAAGTTTTTGCCTCGTGTCATGTTTTCTATATCTTAACAGCTTGTGGTTCGGCCCAATTCCGGTGATAACATTTATAAACATAGAGTATAGAATGAAATATTTAGTAAGTGAAGAATGGATTATTGCTTGTGCCAATTTTTGCCAACAGTTATGAAAAAGTCAAGGTTAAAGGAGTATACCAACAAGAGGAGTAGTAGTGATAGCATATTACATTTTCGCATAATTTTACCACAAGTGTGTACTTCCCAACATTTTTTATTACGCAATATAAATTTTATCAACATAGTATTTTTTTAATACTGGAAAGTAGATTTTTTTACCACATAATATACTTACAAATCCTCACACTTAAATCATGGTGGAAAATTTTAACACATGACAATGAATTTGATATAAAAATCATGTGGGTAGAAGTTTGAGATTTGCAAAATCAAAAAAAAAAAAAAAATTTGCCATAACCAAACCAACATGAATCCGCAGCAGGTTTAGCGTTGTATAAATTAGCGATAATTTAAATCAGACATTGTAAGAAAATAAGTATGGAACTGCGTAGTTTATCCGACTTTATTTAGCAAGTGGGAATTAATTTGCAAACAATTTATGTTATCAAAATTAAGATATACTATATTGATGTTATTAGAATACAACCACATAAGTTATAGACTAGAGAGTATTTACTGTGAATTTAAGCAGAGTATTAAGTGTCAAGTCTGGATTTTATAATTAGACAATACATTTCGTACAATTTTAAAACTTTTCATGTTGCAAATTTCAATTTAATTTTTTTTTTTTGGAGGTTGCAATTGCAATTAATAGCTACAAATAAAAACCATTTCTTGAAGAAAGGTGCGTGTGGTTTTTCCAGAATAATAATTATTGTGCAAAAACAAAAATATATCAATTTTTGATGAACTGTGAGGAATCAAAATCGATTGATTAGTTATATCGAACCAATGCATATTTTAGAGTAAAAGTTACCAAAAGAACCATTAAGCCTACACAAAAATCATTAAGTTTCTTATAAGTTTGTAAAGCAGATTAATATTATGAAACTTTGGTAAATAATGATAACATAACTTTCATCAGGTTATGTTGAAAATAATGTTGAAATTCAACATTGAAGAAGAAGATCAGTTGTTGTTCAAACTTATTTTTTGAAAATTGCAAAGNAGTTGTTGTTCAAACTTATTTTTTGAAAATTGCAAAGTTATCGACTTTCTCTTTCGGTTCAAGGTTATCGCCGAGCAAATAAAATGGCACGATTCCTACATGATACACAACTCTAATCTTTTGCAACTACATGGGTGAAAAAAAGTCCTTGAAGTTGTTGGTAATGCAAAAAAAAAAAAAAAAAAGTATAAAGTTAGTTTTAAAGTTAGTAACAAAATTTTACTTAGGTAAGAGAAAGTAAANAAATAATGATAACATAACTTTCATCAGGTTATGTTGAAAATAATGTTGAAATTCAACATTGAAGAAGAAGATCAATTGTTGTTCAAACTTATTTTTTGAAAATTCCAAAGTTATCGACTTTCTCTTTCGGTTCAAGGTTATCGTCGAGCAAATAAAATGGCACGATTCCTACATGATACACAACTCTAATGTTTTACAACTACATAGGCGAAAAAAAGTCCTTGAAGTTGTTGGTAATGCAAAAAAAAAAAAAAAAGTATAAAGTTAGTTTTAAAGTTAGTAACAAAATTTTACTTAGGTAAGAGAAAGTAAANAAAAAAAAAAAAAAAAAGTATAAAGTTAGTTTTAAAGTTAGTAACAAAATTTTACTTAGGTAAGAGAAAGTAAAACAAGTTTTATCGACAGTTTTTCCATTGTTGATTTTACTTTGTTGCTTCCTGGAAGTTTTTGATTGCCAAAATATGGTATTTTAGGCTTAGTAATTAAATTCTTCCGCCTTTTACAAAGTTTTTACGGAAATATGTTCTAGTTTCAAAAAAAAAAATTTTTTTTTCATAAATTGGATAAAAACTTTGTATAACTTTCCACAACTTCCTAGGTAATTTTAGGTACCTATGAACTCATTTTGAACATTGTATTATTCGTCTCTGCTGGATTCTATTTTTGCCAATTTTACACCTTCATCGACCTGTTTTTTATCGAAGCTATCGACAGGACAGGAGTAAGCAATTTTTTATATAAAATTCTGATTCTACTGAAACAACTGACTTTCACTCCAAAATTAGATATTAGCTATAGGCAATTAATTATTGAGCGCGCATAATTTCAAATCTAAAGTTAGCTCCTATTATTCATTATATCCTACGTATTCTTGTTTCTCAAATGAGCAAGCCTTAGAATGGAAATAATGATATTNAGCTATCGACAGGACAGGAGTAAGCAATTTTTTATATAAAATTCTGATTCTACTGAAACAACTGACTTTCACTCTAAAATTAGATATTAGCTATAGGCAATTAATTATTGAGCGCGCATAATTTCAAATCTAAAGTTAGTTCCTATTATTCATTATATCCTACGTATTCTTGTTTCTCAAATGAGCAAGCCTTAGAATGGAAATAATGATATTNTTCCTATTATTCATTATATCCTACGTATTCTTGTTTCTCAAATGAGCAAGCCTTAGAATGGAAATAATGATATTGATTATTGATATTTTGACTTTAGTAATATTTTTTTGAATAATTGTACAGTGATNGTATTCTTGTTTCTCAAATGAGCAAGCCTTAGAATGGAAATAATGATATTGATTATTGATATTTTGACTTTAGTAATATTTTTTTGAATAATTGTACAGTGATTCCATTTGAAACCTCCCATAAACGAAAAATCGAAACCATGGCGATTTCAATGTTTGTGTTGTTTTGTGAAAAAAATTAATCCCATCAGTTGTAATCGGTCAGTGAACTCTGTAAATTCTAATTTCTTTTCTCATTCCTGTTTGATTTGTAATCATATTATATTTTCAAAAATGATCGCCGAATTTCACTCTAGTTACTGCGGAATTGTTATTTTTATAAAATAACATACTTTAAAAATGGGAGGTTTCAAATGGACTCACTGTATATTCCCACCCATGTGAAATATTGGCTTCACATTATCAATATTTTGGAAAATTGATGAAACAAGAGATACAAAAAGTTTGGNACCCATGTGAAATATTGGCTTCACATTATCAATATTTTGGAAAATTGATGAAACAAGAGATACAAAAAGTTTGGCAACCCTTGTATATCGAGTTTACTTAAAATTTCAAATGAAAAAAAAAAACATCCTATAGTATCTAAAAGAGTTCAATGACATTGTACCAAGGGAACTGAGGTGAGTTGAGTANACCCATGTGAAATATTGGCTTCACATTATCAATATTTTGGAAAATTGATGAAACAAGAGATACAAAAAGTTTGGTAACCCTTGTATATCGAGTTTACTTAAAATTTCAAATGAAAAAAAAAACATCCTATAGTATCTAAAAGAGTTCAATGACATTGTACCAAGGGAACTGAGGTGAGTTGAGTANGAAAAAAAAAACATCCTATAGTATCTAAAAGAGTTCAATGACATTGTACCAAGGGAACTGAGGTGAGTTGAGTAATTTGACACCTTCGTTAAATTGTTCTTATTTGCAAATTTTGATGCAAAAATTTTATACATTCTTTACAAGTTGAATGTTATGAGTGTAAGATGAAGTAAGGTATGTTTGGTTGTATTTTATCTAGAAATTATGCAACAGTTGTAAAGATCAAGAACAACTATCAGCTATTTCTAACATAACATAACATAAGTCTTACATAGTTTCTGTTTCCTTTACATCAAGCACAGGATGTTATTCCTCAGTTTCTACAGAATTGTATAAAATTTTGAAAACAAAAATAAATGATAAGATAGTTATTGGTTATAGTTGCCTGAGCAGTGCCGGTTTCAGTGATTATTGCAATATTTATTGCAAAAAATTTAAAAAATTTCCTGAAAGGAAGAAAAAAATGCTGAGCATGTGCTTTCCGTATTTGTGTAATAACCACATATAAACTCACTAGTAAGGTATACTAGTGACAAAGTTTATATTATAGAGATTGAATGATATATTGCAAAAACTTCCATTTCGTTGCCAGGGTTTGCGAAAAGGTGACCTTGGATGGATCTATACATTGAATTTTGTAGACTTGGGTTAGGTTGTGTCTTTTGGAACAAAGAATATTACAAACAAGAAACTACAAATTGAATTACAGGATTCCCAGTAGCAGATGCTCAAATTTAGCATACACTACAAAGACTTGCAAAAAAAAAAAAGAAGATTACTTTTCCGTTTTTTAGTTTTTTTTTTTCTTTTTGGAAATTGCAAACTGAAGTTTCCTGTCGTTGTCTAATTCACTTTTTAGGACAGAGAAAAAGCAGACGAAACGGATTAGGTTTACTAGGAAGAAATTTCTTGGCAAATGTCATTCAGGACAAAAGTGCACTGTACCTTTTTGCACGTTTTTGCACAGCTAATTGACAAAAAAAAAAAACATGCTCATGGAGTGGGTGCTTTACAAGTTTCATGCTACCAAGGCGTGATAGCTTCTTGTTATTAAGAAAAAAAAAAATTTTATTATTAATTAATACTTGAAAACTTGTCTGGTTTGGAAAGATTTCATGATAAGGGGGAAATTGGGATGGGAAGTGGAAAATAAAAAAATTATTGTAAACTTGTATAAATTAGCTTTGAACTAACTAGGAAATACGTTTTGAAAAATTTGAAATCGGCTCATTTGATAATTAATCAATTAAAGTGGAATCATTGTTAGTTTTACAGAATTCCAATTGACAGGTGTAATAAGTGATTGATAATTTTATATAATTTAAAATAAAATTGAATATGCAACTAATAACCAAAATAAATTTTTGTGTGCTTATTAATTTGGTAGATGACGTAATGGTTTCTATTTTAATATAATCAGTAAATAGATAAGATAGATACAAAGTCTGTTACTTTAGAATTACAAATTAGCAGAGGATTAATAATAATAAAAAACAGTAATTTCTATAGTTTAAATAATTGTAGAAAAATACAATTTTCTAGTAAAAAAAAAATGAAAATCAAAATTGAATACTCCCTGAACGTAAATTAAATTAATAAAAATTATAAGGACTGTTTGAATATGAATATCCCAAGAAAATTTAAAAAATTACATTCAATCAATCATATTTGGATTTTGTAAAATATATTATATATATTTGAATTTATTTGAACATATTATACATATAATTTGAATTTCTTTGAATATCAATTATATTATAACATATTTGTATATAAAACAAATTTCAATCGAACCAGATTGTCTGTCTGAATTTAAATTTCTTCAGACATCTTTATTGAAAGACCCAACATCTTGGCAAGCACAATGAAAATTTATTGGAAAAAGTAAAAACATAAATAGATTTTTTTTTGTTCTAAAAAAAAATATTTCAAAAACTACACTTGATAACTAATAGAATTAATGGAAAAACCTTGAACGAGTACATTACCTGTTAAATGTAGTGTTCCAGATGTGTAGTACTTATTTAGCTTCTCGTATTTTACAACATCTTATTATAAAAGAAAAATTATGTAAAATATAACAAAAAATTCAAAATATCGCGAAACAGTGGTGGTGTAAATTGCATAAGAATTTTCTAGATGGATTGTCAGAAATAAAAATTATTATTGAATATTATGAATTTTTTTGACTGTGATTTGATATTAGTTATTCAATTGACTGACCTAGTTCAACAATCTGAGATCGCTAGTCTCATCTAGAAGTCAATATTGGTTTTGGTTTTNAAAAAAAAAATGAAAATCAAAATTGAATACTCCCTGAACGTAAATTAAATTAATAAAAATTATAAGGACTGTTTTAATATGAATATCCCAAGAAAATTTAAAAAATTACATTCAATCAATCATATTTGGATTTTGTAAAATGTATTATATATATTTGAATTTATTTGAACATATTATACATATATTTGAATTTCTTTGAATATCAATTATATTATAACATATTTGTATATAAACAAATTTCAATCGAATCAGATTGTCTGTCTGAATTTAAATTTCTTCAGACATCTTTATTGAAAGACCCAACATCTTGGCAAGCACAATGAAAATTTATTGGAAAAAGTAAAAACATAAATAGATTTTTTTTGTTCTAAAAAAAAATATTTCAAAAACTACACTTGATAACTTAATAGAATTAATGGAAAAACCTTGAACGAGTACATTACCTGTTAAATGTAGTGTTCCAGATGTGTAGTAACTTATTTAGCTTCTCGTATTTTACAACATCTTATTATAAAAGAAAAATTATGTAAAATATAACAAAAAATTCAAAATATCGCGAAACAGTGGTGGTGTAAATTGTATAAGAATTTTCTAGATGGATTGTCAGAAATAAAAATTATTATTGAATATTATGAATTTTTTTGAATGTGATTTGATATTAGTTGTTCAATTGACTGACCTAGTTCAACAATCTGAGATCGCTAGTCTCATCTAGAAGTCAATATTGGTTTTGGTTTTANTTCAATTGACTGACCTAGTTCAACAATCTGAGATCGCTAGTCTCATCTAGAAGTCAATATTGGTTTTGGTTTTAAATAAATTTATACTTATCCTAATTTAATTTTTTAAATTTCCGAATATTTTGGTAATGAGTTTTATATAAAGTTTGATTTCTTGAAATTTCCATGATTTATTCATTGAGTCGGTGTTAAGTTGATTGAAATTTTATTAAATTTTCATGAAGAGTCAAATAAGGGCACCGAGTAGTTCGGTACTTATGAATATAATGTAAGAGTTAATGTAAGGTAGACTTATATGAATATTTGGAGAAATATTTAAATTGTTCTCGTTAAATTTATTAATTCCACTTCGGATTTTCATAATGTCAAAAAATACTGTCCAAAAATATGATGTCGTTTGAGTTCTGTTGACAGGTTTTGACCCATCCGTAGGTATAACCTTAACCCACTCAAAACTTACCGATGTTTTTCCAAAACGAAGAGTCAGACTCAAAATAGGTGCATAATCTTATCGATTTGGAGAGACTTCGACTTGTTATTTTAGTTGGATAACACTGATTTTAATGTTCACTTATTTAATTAAATTTGAGCAAATTGACACTTGAATTTACAAAATGGTATCATGAAATACGAAAATTATGATTAATTTATTAAAATTCTGAACCTTTGAAGAATCCAGTGAAGAAGCGCCATCCTTGGGCAAAAATGGACAAATTTATATTTCAAATTCCACACTATTCTCACTTCATGACGCTCCACCCTCAAGTGAAATCGCCAAAGTTATGAATTTGTGATAACAAAATAACAAAGATTCATGAAATTTGAATTCTTTTGAATTTTTTGATTTCAACTTTATTTCATAATTTTAGAAAATTACTGAAATAGTTTTTGAATTTTTTGTTTGTGAAGTTTGTTGTTGAATCTTACTAGGGAAAATCACTTCACTTAAATTGAAATGAGAAATGTTAGTATTATGCCAGCCTCTGTTGAAAAGTGTAAAAGTGTAAAAGAATTGAAAAGTGTAAATTAGAAATGTTACTTTAGAAGAATTTCTGTTACTTTTATGCTTTCAAAAAAGGCTCTAAAGTTCAAATTCATTGTTTGACATAATTATTTTTTCAAATAGTCGTACTCTGTCCTTGGAGATGGGCATTCCATCGTTCACTGCCCAATATTTAGAAAAATGAAAAAAATCCAATTTTACTTTGAACTGTTGTATAGAAATTATGAATTTTTACCCAATTTTTGTTAATTTTTATAAGTGGTATCTACTTTTAATGAGTTGAGAATAAATCAGTAGTGTAAGTGGAGGATGTACAAGAGTTTTGGTTCATTTCATACTAGTTATATCTTTATATATCCAGTGTACGATATAATTACTTATTGATGCCCTAGAACATATTAACTTTAAAACATTTGATTTTTTGCTGGTAGTTTATTCATATACCTAGACCTAGAGTATCGTTTAAATTTTTTTTTAATTATTCAAATCTTTCATCTAATCATATTTAAATACACAAATTTTATTTCTATTTGATTCTTTGAAAAATTGAAAACTATGAATTTCTTGATGTATCATTTTGATACCAACCGTTTATGAAAAAAAAAANGATTCTTTGAAAAATTGAAAACTATGAATTTCTTGATGTATCATTTTGATACCAACCGTTTATGAAAAAAAAAAATTTTTTTTTTCAGTAAAAAAATGCCTACCAAATTCATTACGGTCTAAGATTTTGAAAAAGAATGTCAATTTTCGAGTTTGTTAATAAAAATAGATTTTAGCTAAATAAGTGAACAGAAATTCTAACACCATTCAGCAGCATTAAGCACCCTTCGGATTGTACTTCTCTATAGTTACATAAGAGATTATACACTTTTGCACTACAGTANGATTCTTTGAAAAATTGAAAACTATGAATTTCTTGATGTATCATTTTGATACCAACCGTTTATGAAAAAAAAAATTTTTTTTTCAGTAAAAAAAAATGCCTACCAAATTCATTACGGTCTAAAATTTTGAAAAAGAAATGTCAATTTTCGAGTTTGTTAATAAAAATAGATTTTAGCTAAATAAGTGAACAGAAATTCGAACACCATTCTGCAGCATTAAGCACCCTTCGGATTGTACTTCTCTATAGTTACATAAGAGATTATACACTTTTGCACTACAGTAAATCTTGCATAACTCTAACTAACCAGCTGAGTGGAATTGTTGGTTCCTGCTAGACAAAAATACGAATCATGCTAAGGCCAAACAAACAACACAAAATAATTTGTTCGTCCTAAAGTCTTAAATTTAATATAATTCATAAAGGTAAGTTGTTGTAGAGTCAAAAACATGGTAAAATATTATCCTTGTCTTATTCTGTTGCTTATTTCAACGTTTAAGAAAAACCACTTTTAACACCGCACATATTAACGCCCGTTTCATGTTTTTTCAGAGAAATTATTCTGAAAAGTTTGAAAAATTAATATTATACATATTCATTTCGTTGTCATTGCGTTTTCCACTCGTTGTTAAACAAAAGTATTTTCTGAAAAAAATANTATTATACATATTCATTTCGTTGTCATTGCGTTTTCCACTCGTTGTTAAACAAAAGTATTTTCTGAAAAAAATAATACACATACTTTTTCTATTCATTACGAACTTCGATCGTCGTGTGAAGTTGAAACTTTTCTACTTTTTTAGAAAAGGTACACGACGATTTGAAAAAGTATGTATCGGTCGTAAGGAGTTTTCATTAAACTTTGTATAAAAAAATTAAAAGTTTTTTATTTAATTGTCAAACTATTTGGTGTGGTTAAAATNGTACACGACGATTTGAAAAAGTATGTATCGGTCGTAAGGAGTTTTCATTAAACTTTGTATAAAAAAATTAAAAGTTTTTTATTTAATTGTCAAACTATTTGGTGTGGTTAAAATTACGTGACTTATGTACTGGGACTGAGAAAAAGTGTTCGGTTTAAAGTTAACCTTATTGTTTATAAAAATATTTCCTATTTCCCTATAACAGAGAAAACAATTTGGTTTGTTTCAAACAAATTTTTGTGGTAGTAGAGGTTCAATGTATATTGAGATTTTCATAAGGAAATGATGACTTAAGAAAATTCAAAATTCAAAAATTTTCCTTAACAATTAAACATTGTTTGAACTAGTGTACCACTTGGCTCAGCTTTTGGCGTGAGCCAGAGCCACTGGCTCAATTAGCCATAGCTCATGGCTCACCCGAGCGGNCCACTTGGCTCAGCTTTTGGCGTGAGCCAGAGCCACTGGCTCAATTAGCCATAGCTCATGGCTCACCCGAGCGGTGAGCCAGCTCATGAGCTATGGGTCTGACTCCGCACTTTTGTTGAGCTGGCTCATGAGCCAGAGCCATGGCTCATGGCTCAACATAAAAAAAAAGGTTTTCCTCGTTAATATGCACATTTTGCTATGACGAAGTGAGAATAAGCCAACACAAATCATAATTATGAACTGGCTAAAGGCAAATTGACTTTTAGTGACCAAAAATTTTGAAAATTAAAAAAAATTGATGATTTGGAAGAAAAAAAAATTAGGGGAAAAGTGGAAGAATTTAGGGGAAAAGTTGAGCCGTTGAGCCATGGCTCACAAGTTTCGTTGAGCTGGCTCATGAGCCATGGCTCTGGCTCAAAATTACTACATGAGCCAGAGCCGTGCACTGGCTCTGGCTCAGAAATTTTTGTGAGCCAGCTCGAGCCAGAGCCAGAGCCAGAGCCAAAGCCATTGAGCCAGCTCANGAGCCAGAGCCATGCACTGGCTCTGGCTCAGAAATTTTTGTGAGCCAGCTCGAGCCAGAGCCAGAGCCAGAGCCAAAGCCATTGAGCCAGCTCATGAGCCAGAGCCATGCGCAACTCTAGTCCAAACAGGTTTATTAGAGGGACGGTCAAAGGCCCATTTTTCAGAGTAGTGGGTGACCGGGGAGTATTTTTTTGTACAACCATTGTTAAATTGAAAACGTTAATTGATTTGATTGAAGTTTATTTTGTGAAGTGATTGTGATTGTTTGATTGTGATTAATTTTTTACTTTCGAATAATCTAATCTAATATTAAATCCCAATGCACCGCTGGTTAAATCTTCAGAGGTTGGATGTGTAAATCTTAACAAAGGTCAGATTATTATTATTTCATTTCCTTTGAATTGGATGTAACTTTATAAATACTCCCAATTAAAGATTTAAATTATTAATTCCGGGCATGACATGTAGGAAGTAATGTTTAGTAAAAAATTATTAAATTTTTTTTGTTTAAATCAGCAAAAGGTTTGGATTAGTTACATTGCCTCTTTGACTTATGAGTCTGACACATTGAGTGTGGCTGTGAGTCATAGGAAAAATTTTTTCGCTAGTTAGTGTGTGTCACAAGCTTTGAGGAACACACCAGCTGTTTTAAAATTAATCCGGATAATTAATATAATATTTGGTCATGTTATTTACAGAATGAGCTCCCATGCCTTTTCATCAACATTGTCAACTTAGAATCGGAATCCGATGGAAGATAGATCATATTAACAATATCAGCCACAGCTCAAATTTATTTACTCAATTTTCGTCTCGTTATTTCGGCCTCGCTCTGACGTTTATTCAATTAAATGCCAATTACAGCGATGGTATGCCAACTGCTCACTATTTCTCTCTAAAGCCCATGTTCCAAAGTAATGGCTGACAGGGAACAACCCAATGCCAAATGCAATAATTTTAACAGTGTCCATGGCCTAACTGGAAACGGCCTACAGGATTTAGTCAACGAGTTAACAAGTCGACTTAGTACCTACCACTCTAATCTATCTGAAGATAGTGATGGGAATGATGAGGATACTGGTCGAATCGACGATATCGATTCCACTACAGTTCATCAACGTCATGATGTGGTCAATGGCCTTGGTCGTGACACAGGCCATGATATCGAGTCAAATAGTCGGGAAGCTGGATTTGCTCAAACTAGAACTGATAGCATAACAATGAAGGAATCCAAAACTTTTGCATTTGGTATGAAGACATTTGCAGAGGATGCGGCATTACACGGTGAGTCTTACATTTTATTGAATTATCATTAAAATAACATTGCAGTTGATAGTTAAATCAAAGAAAAAGAATTTTTTTTTAACTTTCGATAAGCATTGGAGACTTTTGATAAAATAATTTATCAAAATTTATTTTCCTTGGTCTAAAAAGTAGCGAAAGTAGATATAAATTAATTTAGCTAAAAAGAGCCTTCTGTTAGGAATCAGAAAAGTGACAAGTAGATTGAAAGTTCATTTTCTAAAACTCCGTAGCTTTTCTACTCTTTCTCATCCACTTTCTCCGTTCTTACTCTGCTCTGCAGTATGGTAACTTTCTTTTCCCAACTTTCATTCTCACTTTGAGTGTTGGCGCAGTGAGTGAAAGTTATATAGTTGCTGTTCTGTCTAACCTCTCGTCTACTTACTTTTCCCAGTATTCAAAAGACAAGACATCTAATTCTAAAAGCTTTTGAGCAACATTACTCTCCAATGACGAACCAACGAGTTTATCATTCAAAGAATATCAATCAAGTTCGAATCAATGAACACTGGGGGATCCGGTTTTTTTGTGTATACTTTGTTTTGTTTTAGATGATAAACGTAACTTACTAGTTAAGTATTTCGCTTTAATTATTATTTTGTGAGGCTTTATGGACTTTGTAGTGCTCACTCTTCGATGGTTTCATTGTTGATTTTGTGATGAAAGGATAACACACTGCACTACTTCATGTAATTTTGAGTTTTTTGAACAAACTCCTTTGTGTACATTGTCACTTTGAGTTTTTGTTATTTGTTTGGTGAAAGTTCTCTTGAAATTCAGGGGAAAAAAAAAAGTAGGAAAATCATTTTCTTGTTACAACAAAAATGCTCACTCACTCACACAGTGATGGGGAGTTTGGACTTTTATTTCGGCAGGGTGGATTTCCAATTAATCCTGCTAAGAAATTATGTAAGTTTCAGTNTGGGGAGTTTGGACTTTTATTTCGGCAGGGTGGATTTCCAATTAATCCTGCTAAGAAATTATGTAAGTTTCAGTTGTTTCTTAAGCTCAATTAAAAAAAAAAAAAAAAAAAAATTAAAATTTTTTTTTTGTTTTGAATTTGAAGTAAATAATGACAAGAATAAAAGTGATATAATTCTTCGTATTTTCNTGGGGAGTTTGGACTTTTATTTCGGCAGGGTGGATTTCCAATTAATCCTGCTAAGAAATTATGTAAGTTTCAGTAAGTTTCTTAAGCTCAATTAAAAAAAAAAAAAAAAAAAAAATTAAAAAAATTTTTTTTTTGTTTTGAATTTGAAGTAAATAATGACAAGAATAAAAGTGATATAATTCTTCGTATTTTCAATAAAAATTCTTATTATAAGTCAATCTGCTCAAACGCAACAGGAGATGAGAGATGGTAAAAATAACAAGGAAAAGGAAGTAATAGCTCTAGCACTAGACACTAGACGCTTTAGGATATTTCTTGATGAGCTAATGAAATGTGGGATTAATTTATTAGTTGGTTTTATTCTATCCAACATGGTTTTCTCCCACGCGATATTCATAAAGATCCTTAGCAGCATTATTACTCAGGTTCTGCCAATAATGTTCCAAAATGAAAGTAGAGCACCACATTGTGTGTCTTATGAAGTCAAAGTGGCATAACGGCGATGTCAGCAGTGGTGTTGGTGGTATGGTATTGGTGATATAAACAAAGTGACAGAAAGGATAGAGTAATAAATTCTAAAGAAAAGTTTCTATGCCATTGCTTTCACTGGACTTTTTTTTTTTTTTTTTTGGCATTAGTTCTTCCTACATAGTTCATAGCTTATAACGAGGAGCAGGACTAAAAGGATATCAACGAATACCCATAGTTATTAAGTTAAGAAGTAGAAGTAAAGTGAGGCGGATGCGACGGTGATGGTATGAGTTTTTGCAAGGTCAAGTTGGAAATGCAATTCGTCTGAAGTCTTTGAGGAGATGAAAGGAAGTGTGCGGGTAATGGCCTAACTTTCTCTTGCGGATATTAAAGAAATGAGCCTTTGTTTATTATTCCATTTTAGAAAATGAATAAAACATGTTTTTTTGGTCGATTCCTTTTATCCTGTCAGGAATAGGTAAAATTAATGTAATATGATGTCTCTCCTCTAAAACCTAACTTTCTCTAAGAGAAATGATCTAATTTATAATACTTGGACTTGATGGGTATTTCATATCTTGTCATTTAGTATTTTAGTCTCATTCAGTATATAAAAAAAAATTACCGCCCCCCCCCCCCTCACCCAAAAAAAAATAATTTTCTTTAGGGTATATATTATAACAATGACCCTCTGCCTCTATACCAAAATGTCAAAGATACCAAGACGTCTCGATATCTTTGAAATATATAGATAGGAAGTTGTCATAATTGAATTTATACCTTTGTATTGATTTATTTTGAGGTTGGGTTGTGATTTGTGTTTTTGGCACTTGTTCCGAATGAAGATGGTTTCCTATTCGTATCTCGTATGTAAGTGAAAAGTGAAACAAGACCATAAATAAAATAAGAAAAACTGACATACAGAAGGGGTTGGTTGGTTTGGTGTGAATGAAAATAATAAATAATGTAAATTGATAAGACGTGGTTCATTCTAAAGAAGGTTTATCATTTTCGGGTAGCGAATAGAGACGGAGAGTTTATTGACTCTGGCAAAAAATGGGAAGGGTATTTCACCTTCCCACTTCACCCATGTCATTATTCCTGTTTCCTTAGAATGATTTTTTTTTTTGAATTGTGGACATGAGACATGATCTTATAACAATATGCGTGGTTGTTTGGCCTATGGGTTTTCTATGAAATACGGATATTTTAGTAGGAACTTACTCCTACTGCGGGAAAAGATGATATCATGACTATGAATGATGAGATGATGAAATGCTGATCGGATTTTGATACTTTTTCCAAAGTCTAAGGTATGAAAGTAGAATATAGGAATACTTCCACTTATAACTTATCTTAAGTGAACAAAATTGCAAATTTAGTGATTTTTTTTTTTTTTTTTTTTTTTAAATTTTTACACGTGACAAAGATTCATGATGAAACTAAAACTGTATGATAAAATAACTTTGTTGGATATTTTTTTGGTAACTTCCGTTTTGAAATTTTTTTCTTCCTCTGTTTGATTAGCATCACAGTATATCATCATATGCAAAGTAAAATTGATGCCAGGCAGCAGTCTTGAATAAATTGAAATGACTTTATGAATAGGTACTTTTTTTATTTTTATTTTTTTTTTGTGTAAAATCACAAGGAAATTGACCTACAGCTGAGAAATCCTCACTAACCAACACCTTCAATTGTATAGTATTAGTAATTAATTGTTCTAATCCGTGGATCAGACACATGGTAGTCAAACGTTATGAGATTTGGTATATTCATTGTTGTCCTAGTTTGACTACATCAGGTCATGGTTAACCATCCACATAAGCCAATTTCTATGGGCTTGGTTAAAATCTCTATATTGTTTATTTTTTTAAGTGTATTATTATGTGTATGATGTAAAAAAAAATTAATCGATTCAATTTTCAATCAGTCTAGATCTAGTCATTCCTTTCACTTTGGATTGTCATTGAATTGTTATATTATTATTATTAGATGATGTGTAGAATTACTACAGGTAGTAGTAGGAATTTGGAGTCTTTTTTCTTCACTAATAATATTTGACAAGTTGTCAATTTGATTTTGTATGTCACATTATCTTATGTATTGTAGTCGAGTTTGGTTTCTTTAGAAAGGAATTTCAAATATGGAGGAACCGTTTTTGGCAAGTGGAAAAGATTAGACTTTATAATAGACTAATTGGGACTATGACTATAGCTTAGCTTGATAATAATTTTAAAACAGCTTCAGGGATTAATATCAAGTGAGAATAAGAGATGGTAGGTTAGGTTTTTGGATATGAGAATAATTTAATTAATAACTACAGAACTCAAATCTCCTATCTTGTACTATAAATGCGTGTACTTTTGGACAAAAAGATCATTTTGNATTTTAAAACAGCTTCAGGGATTAATATCAAGTGAGAATAAGAGATGGTAGGTTAGGTTTTTGGATATGAGAATAATTTAATTAATAACTACAGAACTCAAATCTCCTATCTTGTATACTATAAATGCGTGTACTTTTGGATAAAAAGATCATTTTANTAGCTTAGCTTGATAATAATTTTAAAACAGCTTCAGGGATTAATATCAAGTGAGAATAAGAGATGGTAGGTTAGGTTTTTGGATATGAGAATAATTTAATTAATAACTACAGAACTCAAATCTCCTATCTTGTACTATAAATGCGTGTACTTTTGGACAAAAAGATCATTTTAATTGTATACAGAAGAGGGAGGATTTTAATATTAAACCCACGAGAAATAATATGAAAGGTCGTGAACTATTGCTTAAATAATTTTTTGGGAACAGGATTATATTATAGTTGGAATGGAATTATTGGTTTCTTGACCGATTGGTTGATGTCATAGGTGCAGGCGGTGATCAACGATTTCTTTGATTGGTTCAAATTAGTAAGCTATCCTCTGTCAGATTCTTTCACGTCCTTATATTTTTATTTGCGAGGTGGGTTCACCTCTACAAAAAAAAAATATTCACCTGTCCGAATGCATTGTTATGTTAAAAAAAAATTATGTAATCTGTCAGTCAGGATTTATGTGCCATAAAAAAAGGCGAAGGTCTGAGTTTTAATTTTTTATAATTTACACTTGTTGTTGCGATACCTGTTAGTAGTAAAGGAGTTAACGTTGTAATTATCTGGACTTGATTACAAAATTTGATGTTATTAAGGTTCTACAAGACAAGGACCCACCAATTAAAGCTACTGGAATAACAAAAATTTCAATAATACTAAAAATTAACAATCAAAGAGACAGAAATTATAGAAGAATTTTTTTTTAATGACCAAGGTCGTTGACCTTTACATTCTTCAAGTTTTTTTTTTTTTTTTCTTCAGCGCTGCTTTTTTTTTGGAGTAATTGCAATTAAGTTTTTAGCTAAGATACTAGTATAAAATATGATATTGTTATTCCAATTTTCTTTGACTCGTCCTATATTTTCTCAAAAGTGGGAGAGAGAGAGGGGTTAATGTTGTTTTTCGATTCCAGTCTGATTGATCTTGGTTTTAAAATGAACAAAGGGTTGGGAATTATCTGAGCAAGTTGTAATAAGACCTTGTTAAATTTCTTACCCTGAATTCCATGTCATAATTTTACTTGGAAAAAAACAAGGTATACGTAAGATTTTTTTTTTTTTTGCTGAGGTAAGAATGAAGACGCAGTCTTCCAGATTTACCCAGGAATCGAAAACCTCACCTGTTGTTGCTTATAGGGTGTAAAAAGAAAATAGGATTCTGATACATAATCTCATCATAGAATAATTTATTTACATATAAATCCTGCTGGAGGTGCTCTTGTGGCAATAGAAACAAAATGTTAGAGCTTACAGGAACCCACTACGGTAAGATTCTATTCTCCTTACTCACTGAAAGAGATCCGAGAAATATTTTCATTTTTGCCCAGAGCAATATTACTTCTTAAGGATTTTTTTTTCATTTTGAAATTTTTCATAGGTTGCGTCAGGTCCTTATTATTACTGCTTTTACCTCTCCATTGTTCTCATGACTGGACATGTGTGGTGATAGGAAATGGGATTTGGTGCAGGAGTTAATGAATGAAGAACAATACAACAATGAGAGAATGGGAAATTAGCAGAAGCTAATTTAGGAGTATGAGCTAAATGTTTCCCTTTGATTTTATTTATTTATTTTTTCCTACGCAGATTTTTTTTGGTTTGTTGAATGTGTTGAGTGTACTGTGGGCGTGGGGACATGGAAAGATATTAAAAAACCAGGGTATTTATTTAGATGAGTATTTTCCTATGGTGGTGGTGGTGTTGAGTGGTGGTATTCCGTAAAAGTTGAAAGTGTAAGAATGTATGGACTAGAATGAAATTGGGATAACAATGGAATGAGACGATGCCGCAAGGTTCCTCCTTCTCATCCCAGAAAGATTTTCCCATGATGATGAGAGATGAGATTTTTCTTCTCTGTGCGTAAATTGTGAAACAGGTTGTTTGTAATAACTTTTTGATTTCTTGGTTTAGTTGATCTGCCGATCTTCATGTGAAGATAACAACTTTTAACGCATATGGTACAGTTTTTTTTTCTTTTTTGGATACAATACGACAAGAAACAGAGTTTTGAGAGATTGTTACGTAATCGGTAATCTATACCATTGTTTATATTTTTCTGTCTCATGTGCACAGTGTGAAAATTGTTGTTATTAAACATAATGTGAATTTTGTTTGTAAGATTTCTGTGATTGTACTTTTTCATTAGGGTTTTGAGAACTAAAGTTGGATTNATAATGTGAATTTTGTTTGTAAGATTTCTGTGATTGTACTTTTTCATTAGGGTTTTGAGAACTAAAGTTGGATTCATTGGATTCAATTTTCTGGTTGAGTTATTTATTAGTTAATTTTAAAGGATCCTAAAAATTGACATTTTGTTGACATTGTTGATTGGATTTGTGATTACTTTTTGGAGTAAAAGAAGGGTATGGAGTGATAGACAGTGTGACAGTTTTTAACACGTAAAAGTTGGGTGGTTTGGTTCTGTTGGTTCAAAGTTATTACCAGAAGTGTCATTGACTTGAATTAGATTTTGTAAAATTCTGATTGGCTAGCTCTTATGTCGTCGTTGGAAGAACAGGAAGAGATGTTGGTGTTGTTTCTTATACTAATAGATTGAATTGAGCAAATGGAAGAAGATTGAGAGCGTTGAAAATAGATTTTGTGAGAGTGACTTCATCATAGAGATATCTCTGGCTCATTTTTAGAAGAGAAGCTTTAGCATTTTTTTTTGTGTGTATAGTCTTAAAAGTGGGAAATGAAACTTTTGCCAATGACATGAATTCGCATGGGAAGGATTTTTAGTCGTTTTAATTTTAGTTGATAAACTGGAGGCTTCATGAATAGAAGTTTGATACAATTTTTCATCTTTTCTGGCAGATTTTAACTGACGGTGTGAGATTTAAAAGTTGTGTGACAGATGGACAAGATCCCATATGGATTATTATTCATGGTCCACAGAGTTGATCTAGTGGTGATAAATTTGACAGGTAGAGCAGGTCATTGTGGTAGAGTAAATAAAAATTGAAAAATAATAAAAAAATAGTGATACTGTACAGTTGACACAAAAGGATTTTTTGAAGTGATTTTTTTTAGCCCTATTTTGTATGAATTGAAGGAAATGAAATAATTTGTTGAATGATGTGTGGACTGACGTGAAAGTCTGAAAGATCTTTTGTTTATTTAATTCTAAATAGTGGTAAGTAGAGTTTGAGTAAGTTTGAGCGGATAGTTCTGAATGGATGGATACAATTTGAGAAATGGCAGAGAGTGGTTTCATGAGGGAAGTAGTGACGATGGGAGTGTTATTCACCATGGAACAATTAATGGAATTGAAAAAGGAAACAATGGAAGGGTCCTGATTGGCCTAAATAACGACTATCCAAATACACTTTCCCTTAGACTTGAACTGGAACGAATTTTAAAAACAATGGCTCCAGTCACAACATTCTGTGCCACAGTCCCTCCTCCAAATACAACTCAAAATAATCAAAGAAACAATGTCACAGCTCTCAACAATTTTAATCGGACCAAAAGTTTGGAAAATTTAAATTTTAAAGAGAAGAGACAATTGATTGCTTCGACGCTGTCACTTGCAGAAATACTTCAACAAGGTGATTTTTTAAGTTTTTTTTTTTTTTTTTTTTTTTTTTTTTTTTTNTTAGTCTGGGCATATCTACATTTCCAGCCCGTTGGGTGTGGTGATTACCCTTCCCTCTGAGTTGGAAAAGTTAAGAGCATTAAGGGTTTTAGAAACACCCTTCGAACATATTTTCTTAACATTGTGAGATAGGAAAGAATTATATGAGTCTGACAGTAGCTTAAGTAGTTTATGAAACAAAATGGCATGATTGGTCCTGCGCATGAGCATGAGCGTGGTTGGAGTTGTAGTGAGTTGAATCAAATTGAGAATTACATTTCCGCTAGATGTCATGATGAGATTTGAATTAATGAGTCTGAAGTAATTAATATTCAGTTCATATAGTAAAAGTCTCTTCACCTTCATTTGTGTTTGATTGTTCGTTGACAGTCTATTGAGAGGGATTTTTTAATTAAAATAGTGATCCTATCGAGATTGTTTTGTCTTTTAGTTATTGTTGTATACTGATATAATTTTGATTTTTTTTTAGATTGAATCCATGTTCCACGTGTTGCTAAAGTGGATTTTAAGAATTATTATTTATATGGTCGTGTATGGTGATGGAAAATTTGAAATTTGAAATTAGAATTAATTAACTACGTGTTGATTGTGAATGAATTTGTAAATTTATAGTCATGGAAGCTAATTCTAAACTCTGAGAAATAGATAGGGAATAAAGGTAATTTTAAATGATCAGTTGTATATTTTTTATCGTCATGCTTCTAACCTTTGAGTAAGAATGAGAAGAATAGATAATTTATTTGCGGTGGATTCCTATTGGATTATGTATAATTTTTTTTTTTTTATTGTCGAACCTACCCACCTACCAGTGTTCTCAAATTTAACCATAATCAGGATGTTCATAATATTCCTTCCGCTGTGTTAATGGGTTAAATAAAATTCAATGTTAAGGTAAGGCAAAAATCACTCAAGCCTTACGATATTATAATTTAAAAATAGTAATAATGATCAGTTGCAGAAACCCTGAATTAGGTAATATAGATACATACATTAACGTGCGTAAAATTCTAATATTTTCCATTTAATTCAAATATTTTAAATTAAATCACCGTGCCATGTCACACGTGCGTTAAAATTGGGAATTTTATTGTTCTATTTGCCCTTGATTTTATCTATTGTTTGTGAATTATTGTGATCATCTGCCATGATTTTTAATTTTAGCTAAACAGGATTAAAGAATTTTTATGTACCTTTTTTTTTGTTGTTGCAAAATTTATGCAACTACGTAGAATACAGATTGTTGCCTGACCTGACTGAATCTAGTTTTTTTTTTTTTTTTTTTTTTGCAATTTAGCTTTTAAATTGTTAATCTCCTTGGTAGAGTGGTAATGGTTAATCAGCCATGGACTGTGGTGGATGACAGTTTTTTCTTTCTTCAAATTTATATTAAAAATAACAATTTTGGTTTAATTTTCTCACGACAATGCTGTCACAGTGTTGATGTCAGTGTCAGTAGGTCCAAGTTGTTAAAAAAATTTTTTTTTTTTTTTTTTTTTTTTTTAAGAAAATGTGACGGTAGAGGAAAGATATTTTATGACAATCAATCAATGACAGATGTCACTTATTTTATTACTAACAAGCCAATGGAAATTATTAGTAGGTATGATTCTTGAGTGGATTATTTTTATAACAAGGTTTATTCTGGCACCAGCTATCTAGAATTTTTAACTTAAGATTAGGTTTTGTTATTTAGGACGACAAGGCTCGTATTTTAAGAGCTAAATGTTAAAAAAAAAGAATAAATTCAAATAGTTTTGTTCAATGTAGGTAGAGAAAGAGAGTTACATAAATATTCAGTACCCACCATTGAATCACTTCTAGTTAACTTTGTACAAGAATATAAGAATGATGATAATGAGATGGGTTTTTATATTTTACTGTTAGTCAGTCCTTATGTTATTTTTTAATAATACTCTTTTTAGCCCTTGGCGTACTTTTTTTTTCCATTATGACTTGTCTATCTTTAATTTTCCCGGAGTGTATGTTGGTAACTTTATGGTCGATTAGATTCTTAGGGTTTGTTGCATTGTGTCTTGTCTGTAGAGGGAATTGAGATTGGGAACGTCAATTTACCATTTACATTTACATAAGCTTATATGATAACTACGAAAGTGTAAAAATTTTTTTTTTTTTTTTTTTTTGTTTGAAAATAATGGGAAAAGTGTCAAACATACAATAGAAACGAGATAGTTTGATAGCACTCAAAAAGTAAACTTTAAAGATATAATTTTAAAGAAATTGATGGCAATATTGGGAAAGATTTTAGTTTTGAATTTAAAAATATTATTTAAGATAGGCCAATGTCTCCATTTATCATAAAAGTTTATAAATTGTCTAGACTCTACTAAAAGTCCGTTTTAAAAACAAAAAGTTTGACCATGACCATGATCTAAGAAAAATGATACTTTTTTTTTGAGCTTCTGGCAATGTTGAAGTTTTTAAAGATTATGTTGAAGAACTTAAGAAAAAGTTTGTGGAATGACACAGCATCTCATAATTACGGTTCAGTTTCATTGCTGTGAAAGTATTTTTTTTTTTATTTTATTTTTTTTTTTCAAAATAATATTACTTTTGGCTGTCGTGTCTCAGTTTTCCTAATGATCTTTTCGTGTATTTTTTTTACTGGAATGAGTGTAGAAATAAGAGTAAAAATCTCATAAATTGTAATAACCAACAAAAAACCATACTTTACCCCTACTACTGCCTTTGTGTTTTTGGTAAAATCTGGGTCTGCCTTTTTCTGTTGAATGATCCTAATGACCACGAGTAATAAGTAGGTAAGGAATTATTGTAGAGAATTGAAAATTACTTTCCCTAGGTTCTTGATTCAAAGATATTAGAAATTGTAATATACAGTTCCAGGAATTTCTCATCAAATTATGTAATGTCTAGGTAAAACGGGAAATACTAACGTTTAAATATCATTTGGTTTTTTTTTTGTATTTATATTTTTGAATTCTAAGACTTGGAGAAGATTGGAGGAGTAATTTGTAGTGAGATTATATTTATTTTTTTAGACTGACCATGGTATAGCTTTAGATATTGATATTGTTAATGGTGTATTGTTACGTCGTCTCTCATTGGTAAATGTCTTAACCCCCATGCTGCTACCTTAAGTGATAATATTTGATTGGTTTTGATGGGATTTTTAGATATAAACTGCTGGCATTGGCATTATGGAACAAAATCCATTATGTGAGGAAATTGAATTCTTGTTATACAGTGTCCTATATAGGGTAGACTCAAAGGAAGCCGCCATTGATTGCCAATCCACAAAGTAATTTAGAAAAGCTTCTACTTAAACCCTCTTTTTTAAATTTTTATTCTTCCATCAATTGGATTTAGGAGTATGGAAAATGTTTGAAAAGTGAAAGTAACAAAAATGGAAAATGGTCCTCTAGTTTTTTTTTTTTTTTCAGTTTTCATGGACAAGTACTTTTGATTGTTTTATTCTTATTCTTATGTATTTTCTCTATATATTTATTTGATTTTTGATAGGTATTATTAGAGTGGTGTTTCTTTGGTATCTTCTTTGGTACTAAGACTTAAGAGGCATCCTTTGAATTCTGAAGAGATTTGAGAACTTAGAAATAATGGAAAGTGAATGATAAATGAAATGTTAAATTTAATGGAATCTAGTTGCGTAAGGACGTGGAAGAATGATAGACTGTCTATTTTAAACAAACAAATTCCAGCTACTTAACAACTATTATAAGTATAAGTATAAATAGTTGAGAATAATGACTAAGAGGAGCGTAGGATTATGCGCAAGCACGATTTTTGTCTAAAGAATATATTGTGCTAGATATTTAACAATCATATTTATTTGAAATTTAGTTCACAGGTATAATATGGTTTTTTTAAGTATAAAAAGAAGATATTTCTTTTCACGGTGTTCTGTGGTAGATTTTTTTTTTAGCACGAATTAGGTTTTCTTCTCTTTTCTATCGTATATCGATGAGTTAGTTTCTTAGTTTAAATTTCGTTTAGGGAGTTTGAGTAATGAATAATAGGAATGAACTAGACGTAGATGGATAGTTGAGAGGTTTGAATGATTAGAATCTAATTGAATTGAACTAGTACTTGTGGAAATGGTGTGGATTTAGTAGAATTTATGGAAAACTAGGTAACAACGGACGAAGTTTAGAGGGAAAAGTTTGTAGAGTGTACGGTGTACCGCTAGTGTTTAAATTATTTGTTAGTTGTAAACTTACAAGGTGGAAAAAAAACTTTCTCTTTAGTCCGTCATGATTAGGGATTGGAATCGGCGGGGAAATTGCCCCGACAACGGGGACGGGGAAATACCCGTTTTCCCCGTCGGTCCCCCTATTTTGTTTTTTTTTGCATTTCACCATTCACAACAAACTAACAAACTTTTGTGAAAAAAAATAATAATTATGAAAAAAATTTTTTAAACAAATAACAAAAAGAAAAAACAGAACTTAATTCTATTATGTTGATGTTATTTTCCCCGATCGGGGATCCCCGGCGTTTCCAGGGAATCTATTTCCCCGAAATCCCCGATTCCCTGATCGGGGACGGTCTTCAATTGCAATCCCTAGTCATGATGACTTTTTTAACTTAACTTAATCATTCATCCCACGTCAACTTCGAGATTGATTTTTTTTTTGAAACTCAAATCAAGATTGTTAAGAAAAAAAAATGAAATTGATTAGCCAGTAGTTGATTAGTTGATGCGTGAGTATGAAGACTTTTTATGTAAGCTTCTGTAAGCAGGCAAAGGACAAATTAAGAACATTGAAACGTCTATATGCATTATGCATTGCATATTATTTAGATTCATGTTATTATAGCTTTACGACTTTGGAACTTAAGCTTTGATGAGGGATTCATAGGAAATTATTAACATGTTTTGGTTTAATTCTACTGGAATAAATTTAATTTTTGTATTTTTTTTAATACAAAAGTTGTAGTTGTAAACTAGTACAAACGAATGAATTGAAGAATTTAGTAATTTTTAGACCGTGAATTTAATTTACGTAATTTGTAATGATTTTTGTGAGAAGTGTCGTGTCTTATTTTGTATGTGAAGCAATGCGAGACGCCATGTAGTCTAAATGAGGATCATTCCAACACATATTCTCATCTGATGTTATTTGCTGTCTTTTAACTAAAGTATTCCTCTCTTTTCACTATTTTCAGCAAAAACGAAGTCAAATGGAATTGGACCAAGATCATCAAGTGTTGGGCCACCCAGTTCAAAGAGTCCACCTCCTCCACCAAGAAAAAGTAAATTCTCTTCCTTTGGTCGTCTCTTCAAACCATGGAAATGGAAGAAGAAGAAGAAGTCAGATAAATTTGAAGCAGCTTCAAGATGTAAGAACAAAAAAAGTCAATGTTATCTTTAAATGATTAATCTTTAAAACGGATGATACATGGTATATATATAATAGGTATAAGACAGAGAGTGTAAGGTTGTTAGATGTTGGAATGGAAATGAAGTTTTTAGTAAGGGAAGAACTTTAGTTGGATGGTAGTATTAAACAGAGTTGTGAAATATTTAAGAGGAGTAACATAGACGAGGAGTAAAATCAGTAAGTGTTTAGGAGAGTAAAGTCTGAGGCAGAGAACCGTCTGTGGAAAAGTTGTTAAATGGAGATTGCACAAAAGTCCCAACGTGATCCAGTATGGTTTTATGTGTGGTCGTAATTTGTCACTGCTCTTACTCTATAACAACATACTCTTAAATCGACAGAGATGCATTAACTTAAAATTACCACGAACTCTAGCGTTTTAGGTCTACTTGTATTAGATGAAAAACTTATACGTTTTATTACAAAGTCATATTGACTCATGCATTTAGGTTTGAAAATATACTGTGTTTTTTTTTTAATCTAAACTTTAGAGTAATAGGTTTGAACATTTGACCTACGTGAGCCATAATCTTGATAGAAATAGATGGAAAATAATATATAACACAGGGTTGCTCTTTTAGCAGGTAAATCTGTATCGACCGGCTGCGAAACGAACTTGGATGATTTGGAAAAATTTTTTCCTTAACACTAAAACTGTTACGATAACCCGAAAACGAGCGATTGTGTCATAAATCCCCAGTATTTTAATCATTTCTTCTCGAAATATAAATTTAACTACGATATCCATTCAATATTTTGTGCTAATTTGGTTTTACAAATTTGAATTCATTTTTTTTTGGGGG
>NIPM01000020.1:495003-553952 GCA_002738285.1 Holacanthella duospinosa | reverse complement strand
GGGGGGGGGGGGGGAATAAATTGTAGGACTCTGGGTAGACTAAATGACCACTATTTGATTTAGAGGAAATGAAACCGATTGAATTAACAACAAAATTTAACAAAACTATATTCCAGTGATGGAAAATATAATATAGGGAGTAGTTACTTTTGGACCGCGCTTTTTGATGGAAACAGTCCCTGCCTGTTTTATAACTTATGTCTAATTTACACTTACGTAAATTTTGTTTTTGCAATAAATTATATTTTCTTTTTTTGAATCGGCAACTGCATCGGCCAACTGACCGATTCAACTTTTATGTCGATGTCGATGCCACGCCGATGCGACTAGATGACCGCATCGGCGGCCGATGCATCAGGGCAACACTTAAGTAAAACGTTATGATTGATTGAAAATAGATTGAAAATAAAATGTTTTCGGATATAATTCTGTAACACTACAGCAAAGTATCTCAGTGTCTCAGAATTACGATTAAAAAATTCCATTTTTAATAAATTATAACTGTTGATCCTTTGATTTTACCCGTGTCCCTAACTGTGTTGATTAGTCCTAATTTTTTACCCTTGTAATGTTACTTTTGAATGTTCTTTTCTTTAGCAAAGTTCATTGGACATAAAATAATAAAAACGGACTTTCTCCGGTAAAAGAGTTGGACCAAAAGTAACTTCCTTTTGTTTTATAATTCTTACCAGGAGTGTATTATATGCCATTTTATATCTATTTTTTATTATTAAAAAATTATCAACCATTGGACGCAATTTTTAAACTTCCAGATCGTCCTGTCAATTTCATCCGGCCCATCGAACCCTGATATAACAAAGTTACTAAGGTCGTGGGATACTAATTTTCGTTCCCACTGTTGTAAGTGATATTGGAGAAAATAAAAATTAGTTATAAATAAGTAAGTTTGAATGTCCTATACAGTTTTTAGGCTAAAAGACTGACACTTGAACAGTAGAACTTGGCAATGTTTTATTATCTAATTAATGAGTTCTTTGTTATGTTTTAAAATAGGAAAGAGATTAATGAACTTATTTTTGCATGCATGAATACCGCTGTGATGAATGATGGATATCGAAAGTCTGAAAAACATGTCTAAAATAGACATGGGCTCAAACGCTCAAGACGCAATTCTCTTTCTCAAAATATACTTACGAATGAGACCCCAGAAGTTCATTTCTCTAACACAACTCCATTCTCATATGCAATAAATTTCTTCTCATCATATTATTGCTTTTTTGTTCGAAAAAAAAAATTCTAAATCTTTTTTTTTTTAATTTCAAAACTGTCTTATATTTTCTTTTTAATAACTTCAATATTATTTTTTATTTTATTTTTATTTTGTAGCCTTGGAGCGGAGAATGTCGGTCAGGGCAAACAGAGAAGAACTAGTTCAGAAAGGAATCCTTCCGCCTGACACATCAAACATGTTATCCTCAATTCCCGATGACATTTCGGGTTAGTCAGTATTTCATTCATACCCGTTTTCTACGATACGATACGATACGAGAGACGCCATTTAAAGAACCCACTCATAGGAAATACACAATGGTCTCATAAAACCTACAATGGGAAAATATATTTTGGCAGGAAAGAGTAAAAATATATATATAAATACGAAGTTTTCTCAGGAAATAATTTCTATCATCATGTTTCAATCCTCACATTCTCTGGAGTAAACATGTAGCTAAGTTGTCTAGAACTCTATGATTTTTTTTTNCATCATGTTTCAATCCTCACATTCTCTGGAGTAAACATGTAGCTAAGTTGTCTAGAACTCTATGATTTTTTTTTAAAGGAACATCTTTCTATTGAAATCTGAATCCTATCGGTTGGTTCGTATTCTCTTTAAATGAGTNATTTTTTTTTAAAGGAACATCTTTCTATTGAAATCTGAATCCTATCGGTTGGTTCGTATTCTCTTTAAATGAGTCTCCTTGATCCTGGGTTTTTTTTTTTTTTTTTTTTTTTGCTTGCAACTGAAGTGCTCTCATTTTGAGCATCTTGAGCTTCCGTTACGTGCTATCTTGGTAGGACTTATTTGAGCTTTTGGGCAAATTGGCTTCACTGAATCTTTTCAAAGGTCTTTTGTATCCGTGCTCAGATGAAAATGTATGTCATCAGACATCTATTCTTACGTGTGGAGGATTTAATACGCTTGATTTTGATCTTTGAAGCTCTTTGTAAACTTGTAACAACTTATTACATGCTGGAAGGGAATCTTTTTGTTTTTGTTATTTTATGAAAGCCTTCTATAACATTTGGCTTACTTTTTTTTGTCTATCACGTAAATGCTACTAGAGATAGTTTCATATATTTTCTATCAAGAAAATCGACAATTCCATTAATCATTAAAAGGAATGAATAATGTAATTGACTGACCAAGAACAATAGGGGTGTTTTTTGATGTTACTACTTAGANATCATTAAAAGGAATGAATAATGTAATTGACTGACCAAGAACAATAGGGGTGTTTTTTGATGTTACTACTTAGAAAATGAGTCGTATCGTGTTTATGGCACGTGATCTTACTACTGAGCGATTGGACAATCCAATTTGTAATTTTGTAGGAGTGAGCGAAAGAAGGAATAAATATAAATATAAAAAGAATTGTGTGGAGTGTGTGACTGACTGTTCTGCAGTCTAAGGTCTTCTAAATCCTAACACTTTTTCTATTCTCATTGGATAATTGGATTGTTGTGTAGACNGTTCTGCAGTCTAAGGTCTTCTAAATCCTAACACTTTTTCTATTCTCATTGGATAATTGGATTGTTGTGTAGACTTTTTAACTTATGAATTATAATTTCGAGTCTGACGAAATGAATTTATGTTAAGTTTTCTATGGCCTCTGACTCAAGGTGGTCATTATCATATGTGGGTCTAATAGGTTGAATTTATAAAAGTAATGAGTATTGTTTCTTTCATGTGGTAGAGGAATTTTGTTATAAATGGTTACAAATTATAAGAATTAGTATTGTAATTTTGATAGGTAAAAAAAAATTTTTTTTTTTTTTGCCAGAGGTATTTATTGTGAAGATTGAGATTTGAGATGGTTATGAATAATGACTTGATTGTTGGAATGAATAGGGTTTTGGTTTATTAGTTGAAAATTTTTTGAATAAGATGGATTCGATGGGTTATTTGTAGTCTCTAAGGATTTTATGAAAGTTTGTAGTTTAGAAACATTAGAGTAACCAAAATCCGAATGATTTATCACTCCTTTCAGTTGAAATTTTTGTATTTATTTTCATTAACTTGAATAATACTTGACGTTTTTTTTTAGAATTGAATAACGAAATCCTTTCTTTAAGTTAGNTTATTTTCATTAACTTGAATAATACTTGACGTTTTTTTTTAGAATTGAATAACGAAATCCTTTCTTTAAGTTAGGTAACTTTTATGTTATATTATGTAACCATAAGTTACTTATAAGAAGTGTGTGGGTCAAACATTAGAGTATTATACATACTGACTGAGTTTTAGAAACTCGCCAATCATGGTTAACTTTGATAAATCATTTTAATGTTGCTNTTATTTTCATTAACTTGAATAATACTTGACGTTTTTTTTTAGAATTGAATAACGAAATCCTTTCTTTAAGTTAGCTAACTTTTATGTTATATTATGTAACCATAAGTTACTTATAAGAAGTGTGTGGGTCAAACATTAGACNTTTATGTTATATTATGTAACCATAAGTTACTTATAAGAAGTGTGTGGGTCAAACATTAGAGTATTATACATACTGACTGAGTTTTAGAAACTCGCCAATCATGGTTAACTTTGATAAATCATTTTAATGTTGCTAAGTATTTAGTAGGAAATATTTATTTTGGAGAAGTAAAAATTGTAGGTCTTTGATTATTTCTTTCTTTCTTATTTCAGATGCTGTAACATGGAACTGTGATGAACCAAAAGGAGAAAATTCTCTAGGATCTCCAATACATTTGAATAATCAAATGAGTAGTTTTGGAAATCAGTTCCATCAACAACAAAGTAGTGGAGCTGAGCTTGCCCACCATCACCTCCTCCACCAAGACTCACAAGGAGCTCTGAAAAACGGTTTCTTAGGGTCACAGTCATCATCAACCATACCTACGTCCGTCTACCAAACCACCAATACCAACACTATCCATCCTCAGACTCAGGCGAATACCCTTTCTACTTTCACGTCTTCCAATTCATCACCCGCCGTGGGGAGTAATAATGGTAAATTTAAAATTATTAACCATCTTCAAATTTTAATTCATTAGGTGCGAAATTCCCCTGCGAGGAGACTTAAAAAAAAATATATTGAAGTTTGAATTCTATTGTTTAGGAAGTTTGTTTTATGAGAGATAAGTTGAGTGTAATTATCAATTGTTCACACATCATGGTTTAAATTAGGTCTGATGAATGAGTAAGCTTATAAATTCCGTTACAAACTCCTTCTGTGTATTGTTGAATTTTTCTTCATTTTAAAATTCTTTGTAAATTTATCGAGGTTAGAATTGAGGACACTTGAGTAGGATTGAGAAGTTTGAGTTTGTAAGTTTTTTTTTTTTTTGAAGAGTCTTGTATAAGATTTGTCGCTTTGAGAGCAGGACCGTTGCTGCTGGTTTTGTTTTAATGGAATGAACACTCCTTATGTTCTTGTTCCTATCGATTTAAACTTGTAGGTTCGTCGTAGAATTTAATTAAAGAGAATTTTAAGGTGGTTTTGAGGAGTGTTGTGACAGGTTCTTGAATTTCCTGACAACTTGTCGTCAAGTTGTTTACTGGGTTTTGAATTTATGAGATGAAAATATAGAAAATGTATTTTCTGAAGTAGAGTTTTTGGAGTATCCTGGGAACTTAGAAGCGGAAGTAATTTGGACTGTAAAGGGTTAGATTACTGGAACTTGAGTACCATTAGTTTACCCAATGGTAGAAAATAGAAAGTAAATATGTAAGAGAATTTGAGTCTGTTGTTTATGTCTGATTGTTATAATATTAAAGATTAACTGGTTAGTTTCAATGGAAATAGTCGAAAGGTAAGGCAAGGAAGAGAAGAGTTATGGTGTTAGTGAAAAGTGAAAGTAAAAAAGAAAGTCCCTCAGGTTTCTCTTCCACTTTCAAATTTCTAGGAAAACATATAATACTCAAGGGATGGAGTTCATTGAGAAGATGAAAGTTTTTCTTAGTTTTTTTTTTTTTGAGTTGTTAGATGTTCGATATACGCTAGAAAGGATAATTGTGATGAAACTATTGCCTACCTCCTTGGCTTATTAAAATTGGAATAAGTAACTTACATGTAAAAATTTTAGTATAATTTATATGAAGGAAAAGAAGATGGGAGGGAAAGTATAAAAAAAAATTCTAATAAGATTCGTCTTGTCTTACTCTAATTGTTGAAATTTTTTGATTTGATTTGATTTAATTTGTTTGTTTGTCTATATTGGAGGTGGAGGGAGTTACTTCCGTTCCTCTACTGAAAACAAATTCTTCACGGGAACACATAATAATACTGGTTCAGGAAGTGGAAGTATTTCCAATGGACCCACTACCTCCTCTCAACAATCAAATACAAATCTACAAACTCCACTCACACAACAATTCCCACCAGCCATGATGGAACTTCCAGAACCACCTATTCCTGTATCAGAAATAGGTCCAATTCCACCTCCACCAATGTTCAGTACACCGTCGCCAGTAGTACCACATCGAACGGGTGGTAGTGACTATGGAGTAATGGCTCAGTCACATCGAGAATTACTCCAACATCAAAGAGAAAGAGAACAGAATCTAGCTGCCGCAATTGCAATGGTCGTACAAAACGCACGAAATGTCGACATGTACCAACTCTCACATGGTAAGTATTTTTTTTTTTTTTGTGAGAGAGAGAGCAGTGGGAGTTGATTGTAGTGAAAGTGAACTGGTGAAAGTCTAGAGGCAATAAAAAAAGGGTTGTGTGAGTCTCTCGTTTTTAGGCTAGACTCTACTAGATCTAAAAAGTTTTTTTTTTTTTTTTTTTTGGTATTGATTTATTTTGGAAACAGTTATTATTCTAAAATGTTAGAAAGAAGACTCAAACTCTCTTGTACAGTACAGTTAGTAAGGTTGTTTTTTAAATTAGGCATAAATGTAATCGAAGAGAAAGCATTTTTGAGTTATGTTGGAAAGACTACTGTAGGCCTTGTTTTACTCAGATCCTATTTTTATTTCATATTATGTAATTTGTATTCTAAGACTAAGACGGTTGAACTCCTTACTTGCTCCTTGCTACATACTTATTGTTGGTTATTGTGAAAATATTCACAATGGTATTGTGGTTGTAGTCTATGTAGGTTTCAGATGACAAGGATTTATAAGTACTTGAATTTGTTTGTCAATGACATTTATTTACTGATTCAGCACAGTACTGGCCGTAGTAGTCAAAAGCAAGGAGGTTGGTGAGTAGAATACAAAATACAATTCCACGACGACGTCTGGATTTGAATTCTGTACTCAACCGGCTTAAATGCTGGAATAAAGAATTGAACGTCTGGAAGAGACGAATGACTAGGATTGGTCAAATCAAAGAAGATGAAAAAAAGAAAATACTGGGCTGAAAGAGTCTAATAATGCTGGGAAGAGATTTGTCAAAACTATTGTTTAGATTTTTTTTTTTCATTTTGGGAAATTTTTTAGGGAGAGGTGGGTTTGATTAAGTATATTTCTTTCTGATTACTTATTTCATTATGTTTTGGGAGTTGGACAAAAGGTAGGTAATAAAAATCAGATTAGATAAAAATTTGTTATATATATCTCATATAATATATGTAGTACTCTTTGAGTCTCGATTCTCAAATTTGTTATCATGACTCTTCCAAAAAATAATCCAATATTTCATACAGANAGTACTCTTTGAGTCTCGATTCTCAAATTTGTTATCATGACTCTTCCAAAAAATAATCCAATATTTCATACAGAGTGTATAACCTCAATTTCACCGACATTGAAATTGGAAACGTATTAATAAACTATTATTACCTGTCAGACCCATCCTCTAGGGTTTAACTGAAGGGGAAAAAGAATAATAGAAANAGTACTCTTTGAGTCTCGATTCTCAAATTTGTTATCATGACTCTTCCAAAAAATAATCCAATATTTCATACAGAATGTATAACCTCAATTTCACCGACATTGAAATTGGAAACATATTAATAAACTATTATTACCTGTCAGACCCATCCTCTAGGGTTTAACTGAAGGGGAAAAAGAATAATAGAAATTGAGACTTAATTTGAAAATAAATAAATATATATATANATTGAGACTTAATTTGAAAATAAATATATATATATATATATTTTAATTTTTTTTGTTCTTTACAGCCGAGGATCTCGTGGATGGTTCAGACTCAGAAGATGATGAAGTTCTAGAAGCGAGCATGAATTATATGAGACATGATGTGGATACGTCAAAAGTTGAAGAAGTACCGGCTAAAGAACCTCGACCCAATGCTCAACCTGTAAAATCTGCACTTAAAAAAATGCGAAATGGTGAAAGTGGTTCTGGACCATCAACTCCAACACTTGAAAACAAATCACTAGGAGCTAAACATGAGCAACATTCCAAGTAAGTTGAATAATTGTAATGAATTTATATAATTTCTTAACTAACCGCTTGGTTAGTTTTATCTAATCAAATTAATTTATTATACCTTGATCCGGTTCTTAAGTTCGTAATCAAAAATTAAAAAAAAAAAGAANTATCTAATCAAATTAATTTATTATACCTTGATCCGGTTCTTAAGTTCGTAATCAAAAATTAAAAAAAAAAAGAAATATAATTCAAATTTGGTGCGGTGTTATGCCTGTTATGTTGGTAATGGGCAGGCGCGGAGTTGTCTCATGTCTGTTGTCCTGCTCATGCTCATGCTCTTTTTGAATGTTAATTGTTTTTGTACTAAATATCACAACCTAACTGTTATNGTTGTCCTGCTCATGCTCATGCTCTTTTTGAATGTTAATTGTTTTTGTACTAAATATCACAACCTAACTGTTATTTGTTTCTCATTTCTTCAATTTTATTCTATTCTACTTTTGAGGCGGCCACCTCTACGGATAATCTTTAGGTAATTTATTAATAATTAATTCTTGAAACACTTTTAGTTAAATTTATGAAATAAGTAGGTCCGGTTTTTTTTTTGTTCATTTGTAAAGTTGACTGAACCTGAGGTACTTTGACAGTTATCTAATTTGTGAAGACAAGAGCCAAAGTAGTTATAAAAATGAAGAATAATACTATTCCTAAAATTCAAATNGTTATCTAATTTGTGAAGACAAGAGCCAAAGTAGTTATAAAAATGAAGAATAATACTATTCCTAAAATTCAAATAATATGTTTCCAAGTGGTTTAAGTTTGATTTTGTGTGGTTGTATTGTATGATGTATAGTTAATTAACAAGTTATGGAGATTTGTGAGAATGTGTTTTGAATTAAACTAAAATGACAATCTTAAGTTAAATTAATTGTACATAAAGATAATATGATTTGTTGATATTAAACAATTAAAGTTCACTTGGTCCTTTAGTATTTTTTGACATCTTTCCTATTGAACCTTATAAATCTTTTTTATTACCTGTTTTCTTGAAATTTTTTTTTTCTAGTGAAAAACACATTTTTTTTTACAAGGTGAATCATGTAACAAGTTCAAGCTTGACTGATGATGAGTGGGTGTGGGTGATAATGTCAAAATTTTTGCATACCTTTGTTGTACTTTTACACCTTTTTTCGTGAAGATCTTGTGATTATAAATTTAATAATTTCATTAGAATTAAGCCTAGAAATGTACCAGTTTTTATAAGTAATTTTCTTGCATGAAGGTTGGTTCTTTAAGCTTAAGCCGCGTGGGCCTAATTCACTTAGGTTTCAATTAGATGATACTGAAGGTGAAGGTAAAGTTTTTTGCTTGTGGCTTCTTTGGTTATATTATTAAGAAAAGACCTAAGAAGTTTCGTTTTTTATACAGTTGAGCCTAAATGGTAAGATAGTTATCTTACCGGTGGGAATCGTAAAGGGCAGAGTATGTCCCTTGGCCCTGAGAATTGGTATTTATTGTTAGACAAAGCTTCTTGATCTAAAATTATTGAAATTGAATTATGCTTACGCTTGGAAAACTTCAAAAAGAAAAGTTTGACCAGAGAATGAAGAAAATTTTTATTTTTTTTTTTATTTTAGAGAACTTATTTTTATTCTTTTTGTGTTTTTTTTTTCTCTTCTAGTACTAGGCCAATTCGATTTGGTCTCGCCCTGTCCTATCGGGAGAGAGATGACAATAAAGAAAATTCAAGACCGTCAAGAGGACCGGATACGTCAAAAGACGATGATTCAGACGGAGATGGGCCAGTGCTCTATAAGGACGAGGATGATGAAGATGACCATCCAGATGATACGAGTGAGCTTTTTTACGCTTTGTCACTTTTTGATCGAACCTTATCTATCTGACGCCCAATTTATTCCACTCTGTTTGTTCCTTATTTCAGGAGTCCTTGCCAAAAAATATTGNCCTTATCTATCTGACGCCCAATTTATTCCACTCTGTTTGTTCCTTATTTCAGGAGTCCTTGCCAAAAAATATTGCAGAAGCTAGCACGTTATTGGTTAGACGGAAGGATTTTTTTTTACCAAATAAAATCCATTTTTGAAATTNACCTTATCTATCTGACGCCCAATTTATTCCACTCTGTTTGTTCCTTATTTCAGGAGTCCTTGCCAAAAAATATTGTAGAAGCTAGCACGTTATTGGTTAGACGGAAGGATTTTTTTTTTACCAAATAAAATCCATTTTTGAAATTATATAGAAAACAAGAAAAGAATCATAGAATTCTAAAATTCTATGATTCATTTCCTGTTTCTGTGGAGTTAACATTAAATTTGGAAGAGTAAACAGAGAATGAGAGTTAATTTAAAATTACTTTACCGTGTATGTTGATGATTTTGCAAAATTTTTGGTGAAAAAAAAATATATATATATATTATGTAATTGATTAGTAGAATAATCACTTATGCAAGAGTGAATGTAAGACATGAAAGGAGTATGCGATATTTTAAAATTTAAACGCACTTTTTACAAAGTCCTTCTAAATTATGGCGTGTGATGAGTTTTGATTTTTTTTATAGTACACACTTAATAGTGAAACTGAAGGTTTTTCCCATTGACAAAAAAAAAATTTTTTTTAAGGATTAAAGAGTACTGATGAGGATGACCATTCTTAGGTTGTTGGCGTGTGGGACGTATGCGACATGCATCAGAACCACTTCCATTTTTTTTTAAATTTTCTTACGAACGTGTGTAATTTTTTTTTTTTTACTTTATGTAAATGTGAGTCAGGAGAACAAGTACTAATGTCAAGATTTTATGTAACTATAATAACTAAATAATAATAGCTTTGTTTTGTCTTGACTCAGCTAGATTGAGAACGTGTAGAAGAGTGGCGCTATTTTTATGGAGATATGGGGGTTTTGGGCTGATTAGGAATAGAGTGCTAATAAAACCCTTAGTGGTAGGCTGTTGAATTTAACTTGGTTTAGCACTAGATGAGATTTGGCAAAAGATTAGCTCCAGTTGTTTTTCTGGAAGTGAAGTATCAGGACTTAGAAGTCAAGCTTCATTGTTAGTCTCGACAAAAAGTCAAGAGTTATTAAGTTTCAGTACTGAAGTGAGAGAGTCAGAAAGTTATATAAAAATGTATAGTCTCAAAGTAAATTCAGGGAGTACTGTTCTATTTAAATTTCGAGTTAGGATGAAGTATTCAGCTCCAGTTACATTTCTTCGTGAGTGTTTTTTTTTTTTTTTTTTTTCGTCTATGTTAATGTTAAAATGAATAGTTGGAGATGTCATAATTTGAAATTTGATTCGTACTGATAATGTTTTAGTGTCATTTATTGGTTCTGTTATTCTCATAGGTCGACTAGCAGCTAAAATTGCAAGAAAGGATAGCCTCGCTCTAAAATTGGCTATGAGACCCGATCGACAGGAATTGATTGATCGAAATATTATACGGATGGTAACAGAGAGAGAAGTTCAAGAAACGAAGGAAGCCATAGGTGCCAAATTAATTAGGTATGTAATTATTCAAATAAGTATAATATGAACTCCATGGTCACACCTCCAAATTTTACGTCCAGTCTAATCCTGTCTTAAGTTACGGCTTTGACATGGAGATTTTATGAACTTACTAATGGATCTGTTGTTGTAAAGGTAAATTTTTGATAATTTTTTTTTGTTTTAATTTTAGACGGTTGAGCATGAGACCATCACAAGAAGAATTAGAAGAACGGAATATACTCAAAAGTGAGTCATAAATCTAAATAATGTTTCTAATTTGCGTCTAGAAACCATTGGGAATTCCTTGTCTAAATATAAATGTGTCTATTTTGATTCATATTTGCTGCTTCTGAATTGGTTCAGGAACGGGTACTGTCCCCATTTATTAATAAACGTTTTTTTTTTTTTTTTTTTTTTTTTTGTAAATATATTGATAGTAAAAATTAGAAACCCGAAACCAACAGTAAAAGCATCATCATAGGCTTTTTTACGATTATTTTTGAACACCCTGTATGTTTTTAGTGATAATATTTTGTAACTTTTCGTTACGCTTTATGTAATCCTGGAAGAGGAGTTATATAAATTAAATTCCCTTGATGTTCCCATGTCGTCTTATTAGTTTAATATGTCTATTATATTATATATTCTTGGTATTGATACTCCATTTTGAATTTCCTGTCCTTCTAACTTATTTCTTTGATATATATATTTTTTTAGAACAAACTCCAGCGGAAGAGCGAAAATTGAAAGAAGAGAAAAAGAAAATGCTTCTCCGGAAGCTCAGCTTTCGACCAACTATTGAAGATTTGAAGGAGAAAAAGGTTAGTGAAAANAAGAAAATGCTTCTCCGGAAGCTCAGCTTTCGACCAACTATTGAAGATTTGAAGGAGAAAAAGGTTAGTGAAAACTATGGTAGTAGTGCGTAGAGTTAAACTGAGCGTGATGCATTGATTTGATTGGTATTTTTTTTTTCTTTTAGATTATTCGGTTCAGCGACTATGTGGAAGTGACACAGGCGCAGGAGTATGACCGTCGANAAGAAAATGCTTCTCCGGAAGCTCAGCTTTCGACCAACTATTGAAGATTTGAAGGAGAAAAAGGTTAGTGAAAATTATGGTAGTAGTGCGTAGAGTTAAACTGAGCGTGATGCATTGATTTGATTGGTATTTTTTTTTCTTTTAGATTATTCGGTTCAGCGACTATGTGGAAGTGACACAGGCGCAGGAGTATGACCGTCGAGCGGATAAACCATGGACCAGACTCACGCCTAAGGACAAAGCANAGCGGATAAACCATGGACCAGACTCACGCCTAAGGACAAAGCAACCATTCGAAAAGAGCTCAATGAGTTCAAAAGTACTGAAATGGAGGTTCATCAAGAGAGTCGACATTTGATCCGATTTCATAGGCCATAACCTCCATAAGGGATCCTACTAATTAATATTATTAGCTTTAGATGTAATTTATTAACTTTTTGAACGATTGTTCAAAAGTGCTGTATTTGAAGAGCACTATAAGAGTCATGAGATTCAAAAAAAGAACCCTGTGTGTAAGGCTGAAGATTCATAACTTGTAAACCGATGGATTATATGTCTTTTTACACTTTTTGATGAAGACATTTTACTATTTCTTGGTTAAACTATTTTTCGCCTAAGAATTATCAAATTATCTAATTCAAAATCTTTTTCTGCTAATTGCCAAGGTGTACTTTTTGAAAGTAATGTACTTTTCGGCTAACATTGGGTAAGGAGATTTTTTTTTTNTGCTAATTGCCAAGGTGTACTTTTTGAAAGTAATGTACTTTTCGGCTAACATTGGGTAAGGAGATTTTTTTTTTCCTTTGTGACTGAGAGCACATGATCCCAAGTTGACTGAGGAGACTAACTGAACTTGTTATCCAATTATCATTCTCATAGTGCTTTAAAAAAAAACCAATCAGAGGACTTTTTGAGAAGAGAGAGAGAGTACTTTTGGATTAATTAATCATGATGATAACAGGTTACTTTGTTGTCATACATTTTTGCTCAATTTTTCTGAGGTTGTTGGATCAAAAGGCCAAAAAGAGTCCCTTGACTGCTTTTCTAATTATAGACCCATGTCCTTACTTTTCGGTATTTTAAAGGAAACAATAATTTCTATAAAAAAAAATAAGTTTCCAATTGCTCTTTTGGCTATAATAGGTGCATTATTTAGCACATGGGAGAAAAAAAAAGTTATAAAATGCAATTGCTGAACTTTGCTAAAGTTCTTTATCTCTTTGCACAAGGAAGAACAAATAATAGTATTTAATTTTTTGTAAAAGGTTTTAACATATTATTTTAAATTTAGTCTTTTACTCAAATATCACTAGTACTCGACGGAACTTGTACATAATCATCAAAATAATATTGTTTTTCGTATTCGTAATTCTGTGATTTTTTCCAGATTTTTTTTTTCTTTTCGTCCCTGTCTAATTGTAAAAGTTCTGTAGGTTCTGTAGGTTCTTGATTTTAGTTTGGATTAGTCGATAATGAAAACTCAAAAGATCTTTACCGCAGTACAACGAAGTTTAATAATTTAAGAAAAAATCAGAACAGTCGAATAAATCATCAGAAATGCAGTTGATCACAAATTAGCTAAACAGTTAATAATTTATGTTCCATGGAGAGATTTGTAAACCTTCCAAGTTCGTTTTAATTACAATAAAAAAAANAAACAGTTAATAATTTATGTTCCATGGAGAGATTTGTAAACCTTCCAAGTTCGTTTTAATTACAATAAAAAAAAAAAGACATTATTATTGAATTGTTTTTGTGAAATATAAAATTACATAATAATTTTTAAATAATTGTATTCTATTAAACATGACTGGTAATTTTATTTTCAGCAGTTGAAGCAATGAAAAATCAAAAAAAAATTCTATGGATTTATGTCGATTAACTAAATTTATNTTTATTTTCAGCAGTTGAAGCAATGAAAAATCAAAAAAAAATTCTATGGATTTATGTCGATTAACTAAATTTATAGGTTGATATTTGTATTTTTAAACACTTGGAGTTACCTTGATAATGATGATGTTAATTAACGATTAAGTTACTTGATCCGATAACTATCAAATTTGCATTGAATCATTTTTTATGTGATTTTATACAATGCATTCAGCAGGTTGTGTAAATGAGATTGACAAATGATANTGCATTGAATCATTTTTTATGTGATTTTATACAATGCATTCAGCAGGTTGTGTAAATGAGATTGACAAATGATAACAATGAAATGATCAGATACAGTCTGTTTGGTTACGAATAAAGTACTTTTTGAATCAACTTTCGGCGGGAATTGTCCGGCGAGGAGNTGCATTGAATCATTTTTTATGTGATTTTATACAATGCATTCAGCAGGTTGTGTAAATGAGATTGACAAATGATACCAATGAAATGATTAGATACAGATACAGTCTGTTTGGTTACGAATAAAGTACTTTTTGAATCAACTTTCGGCGGGAATTGTCCGGCGAGGAGTTAAATGTGTTCGATAAATAAAAATCGTCAAACTATTGGTATTCGAACAACAATGTGCTCTTACGATAGTACAAAATGTACTAAAAGCTGTAAAAGTGCGACGCAAAATAAATTATGCTTTTACGTTGAGATTATAAGTTATTATGCGAATTGACATTGCGTTAATCGGTTCCATTTTTCATAAATCGTGAAGATCCAAAGTATCACCAATTAGTGTTGCTTCGCTGCGGTTATGCAAATGCATAGAAACGGCGTCCTTCATCATAATAGTTGCAAGGGATGCGCGAGAGTGGGAAGATGAGCTCTGTGCCTAAGAGAATGTAAAGTGTGGCGTGGTGGATTAACTTGTAAACACATTTAGCCGCTTATTACCTGAAATAACTTTTCTCTCCAGTTTACCATCGAGACTAACATTTAAGATCTATACATTGGTTCTCCTAGATATGGTGCCGAAGATTGATGCGTTATTACTCTATATTCATTAAATAGTTGGGCATTATTTGGTTAACAACAGCAAAATTTCAAATTTCTCCTCAAAATTATGCAATATTGTGCAAAATTATGCGCTGCTTTGAAATTATGCAATTTATGCGTTTTATACGGGACAAGTTGGTGTCAACCGTCATAATTTTTTTTGATCAAGCGACACTAGAAATATGAAATAGACGACCAAAGTNCAAGCGACACTAGAAATATGAAATAGACGACCAAAGTTAATTACGATTATGCAATTTTATGCAAATTATGCATTTGGCCGTCCTTGATTATAACATAAGATTGTTAGGTTGCGAATGGAGCAATTTTTTTTTACTAAAACTTTCTTCCCTTNCTGCTTTGAAATTATGCAATTTATGCGTTTTATACGGGACAAGTTGGTGTCAACCGTCATAATTTTTTTTGATCCAGCGACACTAGAAATATGAAATAGACGACCAAAGTTAATTACGATTATGCAATTTTATGCAAATTATGCATTTGGTCGTCCTTGATTATAACATAAGATTGTTAGGTTGCGAATGGAGCAATTTTTTTTTACTAAAACTTTCTTCCCTTNCCGTCCTTGATTATAACATAAGATTGTTAGGTTGCGAATGGAGCAATTTTTTTTTACTAAAACTTTCTTCCCTTTGCCTTGTCACTGCTTTTACACCACTACTCATACTAAAAATCATCACCACACCGTAGCTGGGCACATCATATTAGCACCAAGCCACTCCAGATTACTAGAGTTACACACAAACACAACAACACAAATAATAAATTTAATAATCTAAATCTTAGTTTTGGTGGGTGGTGGAATTTCAAATAGTTAAAATTTTTGATTCGAATATTTTCGAAACCAAAAATATCATCTCAAATTCCGTTTTTGCTCACTCATGTTAATTTTCAAATTGAACAAGTAGAAGTTTTGACGAAATGAAACCTGGTAATTGAATCCCATTTTTGATCTGTTAAACTCCCATTAGCCTATTTCCAAATGAAGTGGCAGAGCGGCACATTAAAGACTACTAAAAATTGGAAAAGAAGCAATATTTACAAATAGTGCTGCGATTTTTCCTTTACAGAAAAGACGTAAAAGATAAGTACACAAACATACTTAAGTGAACTTTAGATATGAATTAGTGAAATTTTTTTAGTANAAAAGACGTAAAAGATAAGTACACAAACATACTTAAGTGAACTTTAGATATGAATTAGTGAAATTTTTTTAGTAGTAAATTAATTTCTGCATAAGGATAAAATTTTTTTTTGTAATAAATTAATTTCTGCATAAGGATAAAAATTGTTTTTAAATTCGTTTGTATGTTACGGAGATTAGTGAACGATTCAGAGTAAACAACTACTTATAGAAAAATAGCGGTTCGACTTATAGAAAAATGTTGTTATTGTAAAGANAATAAATTAATTTCTGCATAAGGATAAAAATTGTTTTTAAATTCGTTTGTATGTTACAGAGATTAGTAAACGATTCAGAGTAAACAACTACTTATAGAAAAATAGCGGTTCGACTTATAGAAAAATGTTGTTATTGTAAAGAAATTTGTTATCAGCAAGGACGCGCATTTTATGCTTGAAATTTAAAAATATTATGCGACATTTACAAAAAAAATTATGCGATATTATGCGCTGTGATTTCAAAGTTTATATTGACCTTATGATGCACATCAATCCCTTCAGCAGAATTTGTGTGCATATATATGAGCACCACGGACGTTCCTTTATCGAAAATAAGTTGAATTAGAGTCATGAATTTCAAAAATTTAGTATCCCCGACAAAGAAACGCACCCAGATATTGATGATAGATTTAGCAAAATTTTTTAAATAAAATTGGTTAAACGTGTTCGATAAATAAAAATCGTCAAACTATTGATAATCGAACAACAATGTGCTCATAGGATGGTACAAAATGTACTAAAAGCTGTAAAAGTACGACGGAAAATAAATTCTGCGTTTACTNTAGATTTAGCAAAATTTTTTAAATAAAATTGGTTAAACGTGTTCGATAAATAAAAATCGTCAAATTATTGATAATCGAACAACAAAATGTGCTCATAGGATGGTACAAAATGTACTAAAAGCTGTAAAAGTACGACGGAAAATAAATTCTGCGTTTACTTTGATATGCGTTATGCGATTTACATTGCGTTAATCGGCTCCATTTTTCATAAATCGTGAAGATCCAAAGTATCACCAAGGAGTGTTGCTTCGCTGAGATTATGCAAATCCATAGAAACGGCGTTTTTGGTTATTAGTTATCATATCACATTGATTAATAGGGTGGAAGGTGAAGGTTGAATAGCGATCAAAAAGTTTATGATCTACAGTGTGTTCAAATAAGGTGAAAATCCGGTAAAAGAAATTTTAAATGTCTCACAAATTAGAGTTTTGCGATACGTTTTAACTTAAGAAAAGTTAAGTAAAGTTTCATAAAAACAAATTTTTCATGAACTTCAACAGTTCATAATGTGTACAATCAATTTTACAATATTTAAAAAAACATACAATCAATTTTTGATTTTTTGCAAAATCAATTCTCAAAAATTTCGCCTGTCTAGTTGAACGCACTGTATATAGGTGTGACAGCTTGATGCATCTAATCTATCAATTTTCTAGTAACTTTCTTAATTCAAACGTGCGCAATTCTACAGAGTTCAAAAGATCAGGTTGAGCTGATTCAATTCTAAATGGTATATAAACATTAAAGTCGTCAGCTCTTCTCATATTCATTACTTTGACTTTGAAAGAGTTAAATAAATAAAATTTTGATCTATAAATTAATATCGAAAAATAATGCCACAATTTCGTCTGGAAACTAATTTACCTAGGGATCAAATCCCAAAAGAATTCTCAACGGAACTTCTTCAAGCTCTTGCTGAAACTTTCGGAAAACCTGAAGAAGTATTAAATTTTTTTTTCAATTTAAAAAATTGGAGTGATTATTTTTATTTTTTCATAATCACTTCAATTTTTTAACTTGAAAAAAAAAACTTTTTTCAAAAATTTTTTTTCAAAAATTTATATATCTTGAGGTTTAAATTTGATTACAAATTCTAGTTATGTGCAGTGACGATTGTTCCAGATCAAATTATGGGCCATGGAACTAATGAAGAGCCTTATGGTCAGGCAACCTTGATGTCCATTGGTAAAATAGGCGAAGAGGAGAATTTTACCCATTCAAAAGTTATTTCAGATAAAATTGCACAACTTGGAATTTCACCAACCAATCTCTTGATTACATTCAATGATATGAGATCATTGTTAATGTTGGAGTTGGAGGATTCAGTACTCTAAAGATCATGGAGAGTTGAAGGACCATTTCGGATAAGATTTTAATTTCGGCCCAGCTAAATCTTTGATTGTTGAATAATAATTTACGACTTGGTCTGTCATATACATATTATTTGAAAAAATAAAATAAAAAACTTAAAAAAAAACGATTAATCCAGTGCCTATGACTTTAGATTCAAATTATTTCATCATTAATTCACTTCCACTATTCTTGAGTACCATTATTTTCAGAATTATTACAACAAAAACGGTAGTAGAAAAGCATCGTTATTAATTTTATTCACTGAGTGTGGTGACAATACAATAATACCTCGAAGGAGTCATAATGAGTGAGTACACCCGTCAAACTGTTAAGTAATTAACAGTAAAAAGTCTAATAATTAATAAATAAAATTAACACGCGGATCGTCTTAATTTTGTATAACCTCAGCGTGGATAGATGAGGCCTGAGGTCAAAGTGACCGTCTCACGATCAAATTTCTTACTGGAGTGGCTCTCCATAAAGGATTTTTGGTTCGAGGGATTAAATTATCCAAATAATACTAAACATCTACAACTAATTGTCTTATTAGATTTCACTCTTGTTTGGATTTCGTGATGTAAAAAGTGTATAAGGGTAATAAATTAGATTACGTTTTTGATCTAGTTAACTTTTATTTATTTGCTTACAGTTCTTATTGAAATTGAAATGTCAGTCTTCCATGAAAAAAAAATAATATAAAAACGCAAGTCTATTATCCAATAATGAAAACAACGACAAGAGTGAGGAGAGACACTTTCGTATAATAGAAAAAAAAAATTTTTTTTACCGCAGCGTAGTTATGTAGTAATGATTGTAGTAAATTCTAATAAGATCTAAGTAAAGTAGGATCGTTAATTTTTGAATAAGCATTTTTAATCATGACTCACATCACTGTCGAAATCCTGTTCCTCATTTCCCGACTCGTCTTCATCCAGATCAACTTCCGTTTTGATTTCAAGAAAATTTTCAAATTCATCTGCTTCTTCGTCATGAAGTGGTTGTTCTGTATCGGACTCACCAGTATCATCTTCATAGTCATCACGACTTTTTCTTAATTTCTTTCTAGGATGATGACCAGATGTTTTGGACGTTCCATTAATTGATTTTCGTTTATTGCCCAATTGAAGCTGCTTCTCTTTGAGGAGTCGCGCCTCTCTACGGCGCTTGATTCGTTCTTGGATGGGATAATTTTGAAGGTCATCCGCTCGTCTCTCTTTTTTGTATTCATAGACTAGACCATAAGCGGCTTCGATGGCGGCCTGGATAATTGCAACACTTCGCCCGGTCACAGTAATACTGCCAGTAGAAAATATCTTTAGGGTTGCTCCGGTATCCCGTAATTTGTATGTACAGCCAGGATGGAGTTCAGGTTCGTAACTGAAATAAAATTAAACAGCTGATTAAAATTTTTCAAATAATTAAAATCCATTTCAAGGAATAAATCTTTTACCTGGCAATTCTAGGATGTGCTGAGGCAAATTCCGCAATTTTAATAGCAAAAGGCATCGTACATGTCGCCAACACATTGACCACTCGGTAATTTGTAAATTTAGCATTAAATCCTAATTTTTGTATTATACGAGCACATCTCCGGGCTCCTTTTTTTGCATCATCTTCTGTAGTTGAACCTGTCATTGTGATTTTTCCTGAAGACCAAATGGATGCTGTACATCTGGGTTGACGGAGTTTCATGACAAGCATCTAAAAAAAGGAATAATAATTATTGAAATATCTTTTTAAGAAGATAAGTGTTAGGTTCAAAAATTAATACTTACTGCCATGGATTTGTGATACTCGACGTTGAAACCATTCATTGCAATTTGACGAAGATTCAAATGACACCGGACACTAAAGGTGCAGACGACATTGTTGAGAATAATATCCAGATTCGGCTCATGATCGAATCCATTACTGGGTTGCATTCCCAAAATACTGGCCACTGTCACTTTGACTTTACAACTCAAAGAAAACAAGAAGAAAGATCCTGTTACTTATTTACTTACTATTGCTCTTCTTATAATAATACACAAATCCCTCAACTTTTTCTACTGCTTTGAGCTCAGATACGGATTTTTTTTAAGTCAAAAAATTACTAAATTTTTGTAAATTACACTCCGAATCTTCTGATATTTGTATCAAAAGTGTCGAAATGTAATTAGATTAGTGGATTCAATTTATTTTATTTTTGTAAACAAATGATTCAGTTTCTGACTCATAATCAATTCAATCAAAGCAATGCAAAAAGCAATGCAAAAAATTCTCTAATAAAATTTGTAATCGCGAAAATTTCAAATTTCTACAATTCCCGCTCTCTCTACATCATCTTTTGGAATTTTTCATCTCGTTCCAACTTACCCCAATAGATGTCACCAACTGACTGAAATTTCATCATGCTGGACGCTAATTTTATATCCATTGACAATTAATTAATCACGTCAATTAATTAGACAATTTTGATATTTTTTTCAAAAATATACAATTAATTAAATATTAAATTTTTGAATTAAAAAATAATTTTATGTAAATTTTCAAATTATACCTAATCTTTCATTATGAAATTGGCAGGAAAATTCGAATATTCAAATTCGTCCAATCAAATTCAAAGAAAANTAATTAAATATTAAATTTTTGAATTAAAAAATAATTTTATGTAAATTTTCAAATCATACCTAATCTTTCATTATGAAATTGGCAGGAAAATTCGAATATTCAAATTCGTCCAATCAAATTCAAAGAAAATTTAAATATTTAAATCTCATTGGCTGAATTCAAATATTTGAATTTTCTGACAGCAATTTTATTGACATTTTGCCAAATCGTAAAATTTTAACTTTATATACAGAAGGTACCTGGAACAAGTAAGAACTTTTGCAATTAATTAATTTACAACCTTTAAAAATAAAATTAATTAATTGGTTTCAGCAAAATTGATTTCTGTACGTAGCTTGAAATGTTGTTTTGCATTTCCGTTACAAAAAATATTCATAGAGTTAGTGTTATTGCTAGATTTAAAAAATTTTGAAATGATTTTTAATCTTAAAATTTTGTTAATTTTCGTAATTAGTATAAACTCCAGCTTCCAATTTTCAATGAGTATTTCTTACTGTGATGGACCCAACCTCGTCAAAATTACCAGTGATGAGTGTCCATATGGTATTAATTTTGGTACTGTGAAACCAGATTGTGTCTGTATAAATGGCGTGTACGTAATTTTCTTAATTTAATTAATTTTCAAATTGTTGAAATAACTTTTCCACTCTAATTTCATGCGATTATTGTAAAGAATTTGAAAATTTAAAAAATCCCGGGTTCATCCCATGTAGTCCGACATATTCACTGAATCTTATACTGTGTACATTTTAAAATTGTGTAAATAAGTCTTGTAAATTAATAATTTCAATTATAGATATCGACTTTGGATGGACAATTGTGCAGTATACGACGGTTTTATGGCTAATGGTTGTACAACACTTCAGCAAGGAAATTTTGAAGTTCATGGAATTCGTTTGACCGGAAGTATTGACTCCTTGACTACTTCAACTGCTGCAATTTTTGGTTTGAAAGAAACAGATTATCAAAAATGGGATACTTATGAGATTGGTCAATCAGCCAGAACATCTACGGATAGTTTCTACACCCTCAACGGTAAAGCATTTCTCTTGGATGGTCCAGAAAAAAACATATGTATCGAAAGAGTCAACCGACCCAAGTTCTGTCGATATTATCGAAATGATCAAAATGATACCTGGAGACTTGTGACGACTGCTGACATTGAGATTCGAGTACAGGAGCAATGTGGAGTTGATGGAATACCATTGATAGAGCAAGGATGCTACGAAACCATAAATCCTGAAGAGTGTAAGTTGATACTGAGAGTTTAATTATTCATTTAGACCTCGACTTAACTTACTATTTGATTGGTTTTAGCCGAGTGTTCCTTGATATGTTTAAAAATTAATCAATCATTTGATGAGTCTTGGCCAGTTTCCACTTCAATTCCTCCTACAGTAACTACAATTCTTGGTAGTGATGTCGATATCAGTAATAATAACGAATTGGACTGTGCACCACCAACAATTACCGAAATTCAAAACTCTACTAATAATTTTCTCAATCGTAAACTCAACCAATATGCTAAACTTCGTCAAGTAAAGCTAGCATCAAAACCAAACTATCGAGAAGTCAAACCAATCCGTACATTCTCTCTCTTGGACATCATGAAGCAGATAACAAAAAAAACATGTCCAGTAGAGTATGTAAATCAAGGATTTCTTGAGCAAGCTGTTGACTTGTTCATTGTTCTTCACAAGGGTCAAGACTATCGATACATCGAGGACTTAACTGAAGCAAATTTTGAATGGATTAGTCAAATTCTTCATCAATGTAACAACGATTCGAAGCCACTCAATCTCTACGGAGACAGCAGACACCCAGGGTGTGAAGATGCAGAGAAGGTATAGACAATTTTCCGAGAGACAGCGTAAATAATGTAAAAAGGAATGGAAATTTTTTTTTTACTTTTCATCAATTCTCACAGGTAATTGGTGTTTGCATACCTGAGGAATCAGAAAATGTGAATAATTCATCTTGTACAAGAACTGAAATCAAATTGAATACTGAACATGCTTCATTCAAACACCACTATGTCGTAGATACTGTCTGGAATATTTTAGACTTGGTCCAAATCATCTGCTTTCCAAATTTTGAAGAAAGTTATCGAATGTTTCATAGTTGGGAACAAAATTTAGAAAAATTATTTACCCGTGAAATACGAAAGTTGTGGTAAGTCTTTCTTATAATTGTTCAATATTTACAGAATTATAACTAAACACAGTTGATTGAGATTGAACTGTTTTGAAAACTAGGTTTAATCCTGGAGTAGCTACAGCTCGAATCTATCAAAATATTTTAGCACCAACAGCTGTTACGGATATGTACAATCTAGAAATGTGTGTTGAAGCCGCTTACACTGTTAATCCTCTACTTACACGACTTCTAAGACCACCAGTTCCACGAAAGTTCTTTAGGAAGCGGTAAACCTTTCTTCATCTTATAAATTACTACCCACGGTTTTTTTCTTTTCGATATTAATATATTTTTTAGAAATTTAGAAATCTAGTTCAGTCTCTACATTGTGTATTTTTCTTTTCTAACCATAACGTCATTCCCTTAACCTCTCTGTCTCAGCGTGGAGTAACAGAATCTCATTATTTTTTGAAAAGTTTTTATATAATGTTGGGACTTATTTTTTTTGTTTTTCTTTGGTACCAGTCGTGACACACCTGGAGCTCAAAAATTAGAAGTTACTTGTCAGAAGGAAGAAAAAGACTTTCAATACCCATGTTGATCTCAATTTTATTACAGAAATTAAGTTTTTCAATTTTTACTCTCTATTTTCAATCATTTAGTAATTCAATCTAAATTTAGTATTCATTTGAACATAGGGTACTTCACAGCTCACAAGTTAATGGAAAGTAAAAATGGGATGTCGTTTCCAGAAGACTCAACATTTTCAACAAGGGCTACCAATTTCAATTTTAACAAATGGTCATTGGATTATTCGTTGCATTGGTGAATTTCTCTTAGGGCAAAAGTATCAAAAGTACGGTATCAATGGTTAACAATATTCGATGTAGTATTTTTCGTGCAGTGGTTACAAAGTAATTTCATCTTTTCATTTCCTAAATTTTGATTTTCCTACCTCTTCAGCATTACTTATTTGTTGTTTTGTGGGAAGATGAAAAGTTACCAATGGCAAACGACATTGGGATGAAATGTACCAATCAAGGATCATATTCATACGGAGACTCACATATAGGTTTCGAGTAAAATATGTTTTCAATATAGCACTCAAAGTATTAGTAAAAAGGTGGATGCTGTACTGATAGAAAAGAAGTTGGAGAAAGTAAAAGATGTAACCGTGGACTGCATGACATAAAACCTTTGTGAACAAGATTTTCAGTTTCTAAAGTGATAGCAGTGGAGAAAGTGCTCGAAAGCGGAGCTCTTTCTATGGAACATTGAGCAGTAACTGTAGCATGTTATTCATTATTTCACTCCAAAGGAGAAAATTTTAATATGTATCATTTAATTTAATAATTTCCAACTAATTTTATTTTATTTTGTATCAAATTATGTAAAAGTTAGATAATAATTTAGTCAAAATGAGTTTAAAATTGTCTTCCACTAAAAATTTTTCAATGGTTGAGCAGGACTTAGAAGAAACTTTAATTGCTAATGAAAATGGTTATATTGGAGACACTATTGTGGTAGATTTTGATAAAAATTTTGAAAATTTACTTTCACCGGAAGTATATTACTTGTCGGCTTCTATCCTATTTGTGATTTGGGTGATGGGAACCATCGGAAATTTTGTAGTACTCTATCTCATCTACAAACACAAAGAAGTAAGGGCCTGTTTATTTTAAAACTTTTTCAATTCTCTATTATTCAGTGTGTCAAAGTGTTCTCAGAAAATATTGTCACAGAGTGGTTGGAAACTGACAACTTCCTGTCATGTCACTTTGATAACCCAGGAGAAAGTAAATTTTTGAAAATGTCAATTCTTGAAGTGACAGTTTTTATATTTTTTTATTATTATAAATTTTGGATTTTTAACAACTCCTGTCGTATCATATTAAAAAGTGCCATTCAATTACCTATTTCACGTTCATAATTCTATGAAATATTTCTAAAATGCTTATGTTACAAAAAAGTATTGATATGCTATTTTTGCAGAAGTTGGTAAAAAATTTTATAATTATTTTTTATAAAAAAAAAAGTCTTTCACCGCGGGGGTTTATTTTTATTTTTACTTTTAGCTTTCTCTGGAGACTTATTTATTTTATTTTACAAATTGGAAATTATTTCAAAAAATTTAAATCCTGCTCGAATTGTCAGGGCATATAAAATTTTTTTGAAGTCAACATAATTTATTATTCGCAAATAAAGAGGAGCTTAGCTAAAAACACAAAAAATTTCCAAAGCATTTTACAGTAATGAAGTTAAGTTCAAGCGCTTCATAATTAAAGCTTAAATAGTTTCATTACTAAAATTGAATTTTTTTTATAAAAAAAAAAAAAAAAAAAAAANCGGGGGTTTATTTTTATTTTTACTTTTAGCTTTCTCTGGAGACTTATTTATTTTATTTTACAAATTGGAAATTATTTCAAAAAATTTAAATCCTGCTGGAATTGTCAGGGTATATAAAATTTTTTTGAAGTCAACATAATTTATTATTCGCAAATAAAGAGGAGCTTAGCTAAAAACACAAAAAATTTCGAAAGCATTTTACAGTAATGAAGTTAAGTTCAAGCGCTTCATAATTAAAGCTTAAATAGTTTCATTACTAAAATTGAATTTTTTTTATAAAAAAAAAAAAAAAAAAAAAATTCGCAGAAAGTAGAGTAAATTCAAAAATTAAATTCTCAAATTCAGTCTAACTTTTTTAATTCAAAAGTCTTGAGTATTTTATAATCTGTTCAAATAATTCTTCCTATTTCATCTTTTCTGACTTGATGAAAATAATTTAAAATTTATTTAATTTATTTTATTCAATTTCAATTTCATATACTTTCATCAAAGTGGAAGGATTGTAATTTTCCAGAATATGATCACGAACCATCTTTATAAAATTATTATCATAAATTATATCTTACAAGTTTTGAAAAGAAACATTGAGATCTTAAAATGAAAGTGAATCTTTTTTTAATTTTCAATCAAAACTCGAACAAAAATAATTTATAATAATTATGATCTAATCTTTAATTATTATACTTTTTAGCTCCAAACGGCAATCAACATGTTTTTAGTAAATTTAGCAGTATATGACTTCATCATGGCTGCCATTGGTTCTCCATTTCCATTTATTGCAGCCTATCAACGAGAATGGCCGTTTGGACGTACCATGTGCACGGTTTATGGTTTTGTTATGGCTGTCGGAGGTANAGCCTATCAACGAGAATGGCCGTTTGGACGTACCATGTGCACGGTTTATGGTTTTGTTATGGCTGTCGGAGGTAATGTAAAACAAAAAAAAAAGATTTTTTTGAATTTCATACTTATCTATTATTCTCAAAATCAACAAAATTAATTTACCAGTTATTATAACATTACATGGCTTCCAACAGAATGNAGCCTATCAACGAGAATGGCCGTTTGGACGTACCATGTGCACGGTTTATGGTTTTGTTATGGCTGTCGGAGGTATGTAAAACAAAAAAAAAAGATTTTTTTGAATTTCATACTTTATCTATTATTCTCAAAATCAACAAAATTAATTTACCAGTTATTATAACATTACATGGCTTCCAACAGAATGATTTTTTTTCAGTGATATTTGGGAAAGGTATTTCTGAAAGAGATTTTTTTTCACAAATTTTCTATGATTTCAATTGTAAATTTTGCTTCATTTANGATTTTTTTTCAGTGATATTTGGGAAAGGTATTTCTGAAAGAGATTTTTTTTCACAAATTTTCTATGATTTCAATTGTAAATTTTGCTTCATTTATTATGTTAGACACATGGGTATAGTAAGTCGTTTCGTTTAAACTTTATGAGAGAATTTTTTGGAATTTTTATCCGGAGTGGTATAATTTGTAACGCCTTGGACAAGACTGCAAATCAAAGAACCATTCAGGGTGAACATACTGGAAAATCTCCATGGTCGTAGAATTCCAAAGTTCTTTAATTAATATTTTTAAGTGAAAAATATGTATGATTTATATTGAAATCCTATGTAACTACCATAGGTTTTCCAGGTATGTCAAAAGGAAACTAAAGCAATAAAAAAAATTTTTTTTTTCTACAGGTATTGGAAGTATTACCACCCTGATGGTCTTGTCGTTCGAACGATACTTGCTAATTTCAAGACCGTTTCCTATAAATGGACTTGCTCTAAACCAAGTGATGTGGATTATAGTCTCCATTTGGATCTACACTTTTATTCTAACTATCCCACCACTTTTGGGCTGGGGGTCTTATGACTTTGAAGGACCTCGCATAAGGTTAGTTNCTTTTATTCTAACTATCCCACCACTTTTGGGCTGGGGGTCTTATGACTTTGAAGGACCTCGCATAAGGTTAGTTAGTTAATAAGTTCAATTTCGATCACTCGATCGTCCATCCTAACCATTATTCTTGTATTCGAAATAAAATCATTTAAACTTTTGATAATCCCTTGTGAATGAGTTGAAAAAATTTACATATTTTTATTAATAATGTATCTTCAGTTTCAAGTACTGTTTGTGGTACGGAAGGTAATGAGAGGTTTGATTAAACTTTGCAGTTGCTCAATTGGTTGGGAAGCAGGTGACAAAATGACAAATTCATACATCATCTTCCTATTTCTAATGGGTTTGGTCGTACCATTGATCGTCATTATATTCTCATCATCTCAAATTATCCGTACAATCAGAATGGTTAACTTCATCCAAACTTTCTTCTCATTTTCGTTCATTTTGATAAATTTTTAATTAAAAAAATAATATATATATTTTTTCTTTTCACGTCTTCTACAACAGGCTTCAAGTCAACAAAGCGGTGTAGCAAGTCGAGCAGAAGTCCATGTGATTATAATGATCGGCGTTATGATTGGTGCTTTCTTGATAGCTTGGACGCCATATTCCATTGTCTCCATTTTGGTAACTCTGGGTGTCACCGTGAGTCCTTCAGTTGCCATTGTTCCAGCACTTGTGGCAAAATCTTCAACTTGTTACAATCCAATTATTTACGCAGTACTTAACACTCAAGTAAGAAAACACCATAAAAGTTTCTTTAGAATTCGTCTTCTAGAAGAAAGTTAAAATCGGAGTTTTCAATAAATTTTTATCTTGATGAAAGATGAGAAAGCATCTTGAGAAGATTATCGATCCACATCAGACTCATTGTTATCGAAATCTTTCATCGAAATTTTTGATTTTTGATTTTTTCTTGTGTTTACTGTGGAACTTATACGTTTTCTGGTAGGATATCAAACTAAAGTCCGAATTTGTAAGAAAAATTTTAGTCTTACAATTCTGGAACTTTTTTTTCTTCAATTCTTAAGTTTTCACTGAGATCAAAGACATGTTTTAGAACTTCCGATAATATTCCATCCACATTTATTTTGAAGTGGAGTTTGTAAAGATTCGTACATACTTTATATATTTTGTATTTAATACAGGGTGAACCAACTTAATCCGGGCCTTCTTTCTTCGCCTTTCACCAAAAACGGCTTGGGGCAGGCGATAGACAATAGTAAATGATGGAAGTGAAGTTAATTTTATTGTAATCACTATAAAATATCTGTTCCGATGCAAAGCAATGGAGCAAAGCAGAGAGACAGGAGAGGAGGGGTCGACAGGTTCTCTGTTGAGTCAGGTGGAATAGATGCCAAGGGATCCTACCCCATTCCTCTAGTTGGTCATTTCTCTCAACTACCAATCTTTCAGCATTACAGAATGGCGTTTGTTTAAAAAAAAAATTTAGTCAGTTTTGATTAGACAAGTTATGGCAAAGCAGTGCAAATGATGAACGGAGAGAGGTAGAGAGAGGGGTCGACAGGTTCTCTGTTAAGTGAGGTGGAGTAGATGCAAAGGGACCATATCACTCAACTCTCTGCTGCTCTTGTTAAATAATTAAGTTTTGCAGAGGAATGTTTTCTCAAACACACGCTAACTTCATTCCCTCCAACTTTTGTATTTCGCGCTATTTATTTGCTGTCTCAAATTTTTTTTGGTGAAAGCGACTTTCTACGGCCCGGATTAAGTTGGTTCACCCTGTACAAACTCATGCTCAAAATAGTAATATCAAATATTATTATCCAGACAAAATGAAAGGGTCCTTGCCGGATTCGTCGAATTAGAAATAATTATTATTTCAAAAATCAAAAATGTACAAAGGTGATCAAACTTTTAGATCCCATCTTTCACTAATTTTCTCCGAAACTAATAAATGAAGACAATGTAGTAACTATACTAACTATACCTGTAGTAACTTATAAAGAATAACTACTGAAAAATAGTTAAGTCAGTACACTTAATTTAGTTTCTATTTCTTTCTTTTGTAGTTCCGGAAGGCATGGAAGGTGTTGTTTGGATTCCATGAAACTCCTGCTTCTGGAAGGGAAAATGAGACCATGGTAACAAGAGGATCAGGAGTTACCATAAGTCATGTCAATGTCACAGAAAATGTACCCAATTCTATTTGTCCCACGTCCTCATTTACTACAACGCTGAAGGGTAGAAATTGTCAAACCACTACTAATGAGTCTGTGACAGATGAGAATGAGCCAACTCCTGAAGAGCTGGTCTAAATTATTTGAAGTATCGTATTAATTAAGTAACAAGGGAGAGTAGGTTTAGCTTTAAGCTATGATGATACCATTACTTTTAAACTAAAGTAAAACAATGGAGAAAAAAAAAGAAAATTTAAGGAAAACATACAGGAAAAAATTGCCAAAGGAAGTACAGTGTGATTGTGATAAAAAATTTTTTTTCCCACTTGTACTGAAATTAGAAAAAAAAACTAAAAGCTAAACGTGATGACAGAAACCGAAACGTTGCGGTTTATGAAAGCAAAGTTTTCAGTTTGTATAATTTGACATCCATAAATTATTTGAAAAAATTCTGAATTTGGTTAGCTAACTTCATCAGTGCAGCTTCATGTGTCATGGTTTCTATCATATTAACATGCATACATTTTCTCACGTTTCTCTATTTCGATGAAAGTGATGAAAGACTATACAGTCTTCTTTAACTCACCCTGTAACGACTACAAAAAGTTTTTTTTTTCCTGAGGGAAACAAACTCTCTCTTTCAGTAAATAAGGAGAAAGTTACTTTTCTTTTAATTTTCTTGAATAGAAAATATCTGACAAACAGAAACNTATTTGCTGTCTCAAATTTTTTTTGGTGAAAGCGACTTTATACGGCCCGGATTAAGTTGGTTCACCCTGTACAAACTCATGCTCAAAATAGTAATATCATGTATTTTTATCCAGACAAAATGAAAGGGTCCTTGCCGGATTCGTCGAATTAGAAATAATTATTATTTCAAAAATCAAAAATGTACAAAGGTGATCAAACTTTTAGATCCCATCTTGCACTAATTTTCTCCGAAACTAATAAATGAAGACAATGTAGTAACTATACTAATACCTGTAGTAACTTATAAAGAATAACTACTGAAAAATAGTTAAGTCAGTACACTTAATTTAGTTTCTATTTCTTTCTTTTGTAGTTCCGGAAGGCATGGAAGGTGTTGTTTGGATTCCATGAAACTCCTGCTTCTGGAAGGGAAAATGAGACCATGGTAACAAGAGGATCAGGAGTTACCATAAGTCATGTCAATGTCACAGAAAATGTACCCAATTCTATTTGTCCCACGTCCTCATTTACTACAATGCTGAAGGATAGAAATTGTCAAACCACTACTAATGAGTCTGTGGCAGATGAGAATGAGCCAACTCCTGAAGAGCTGGTCTAAATTATTTGAAGTATCGTATTAATTAAGTAACAAGGGAGAGTAGGTTTAGCTTTAAGCTATGATGATACCATTACTTTTAAACTAAAGTAAACAATGGAGAAAAAAAAGAAAATTTAAGGAAAACATACAGGAAAAAATTACCAAAGGAAGTACAGTGTGATTGTGATAAAAAAATTTTTTTTCCCACTTGTACTGAAATTAGAAAAAAAAACTAAAAGCTAAACGTGATGACAGAAACCGAAACGTTGCGGTTTATGAAAGCAAAGTTTTCAGTTTGTATAATTTGACATCCATAAATTATTTGAAAAAATTGTGAGTTTGGTTAGCTAACTTCATCAGTGCAGCTTCATGTGTCATGGTTTCTATCATATTAACATGCATACATTTGCTCACGTTTCTCTATTTCGATGAAAGTGATGAAAGATTAGACAGTCTTCTTTAACTCACCCTGTAACGACTACAAAAAAATTTTTTTTTTCCTGAGGGAAACAAACTTTATCTTTCAGTAAATAAGGAGAAAGTTACTTTTCTTTTAATTTTCTTGAATAGAAAATATCTGACAAACAGAAACAAGTTTAGGTGAATTAAAAACTTATACTTCAACTAATGAAAGAAAACTTCAATGATTAAATTTCACTGTTAGTTGTTGAAATTTCAAATTAGTTTAGTTGATTTCCTACAAGTTACAAGTCAAATTTTAATAAGAAATTGGAGTTTGGCTTATTACAAAATACAAATGTTATTATACGAAGGTCCTTTAATGTAAGAAACTGTCTAAAATACATATGACCTTTAGAATATAACCACTTCTAATTTGTCGTAGGTTATCTAATTAATTATTAGAAAATTTAGAAAGCTAATGCTTCATTTCAGAGTTTGGTTGTATACCAAAAACTCAATAAATTCATAAGAAATTAGTATTTAAAGTTTCGTTATAATTTCTTTCAATAGAATTCTCCAATACACAATTATTGAATACGTCTGGGTGNTTAGTATTTAAAGTTTCGTTATAATTTCTTTCAATAGAATTCTCCAATACACAATTATTGAATACGTCTGGGTGGGTAGGTTATTCAATTAATCCGTCAAAACCTAATTACGATGATAATTGAAAGGATAAGTNAACCACTTCTAATTTGTCGTAGGTTATCTAATTAATTATTAGAAAATTTAGAAAGCTAATGCTTCATTTCAGAGTTTGGTTGTATACCAAAAACTCAATAAATTCATAAGAAATTAGTATTTAAAGTTTCGTTATAATTTCTTTCAATAGAATTCTCCAATACACAATTATTGAATACGTCTGGGTGAGTAGGTTATTCAATTAATCCGTCAAAACCTAATTACGATGATAATTGAAAGGATAAGCGACAGACTGACAATTCTTGTTTCTATTTTCATCAATCCTTGGAAACTTCCTTATTAGTGGTAAACTTTTGATACTTTCTTCAAGAAGATAGGATCCTAAAGAGTCAGTCACAAAAGAACAAAACTACTTGACTCTTCTTGATTATCCTCTCCAAATTTCGAATACTCCAAGGTTGAGAACAAATTTGACAGAAATTCAATTACTAAACATAGTAGAACCTCAAAGCAAAATATCGATTGGGTAGGAGGGGGGAACGGGTGCTATACAAAACTTTGGATCGTGAAAATTTTAACTTTTGAGGAGATTCTAGGAAAATTCAAGAACATAAGTATCAACCAATTCAAGCAGGATCTGACGAAAATCAAACTCTATTGATCGGTAACTAAAAATTGGTTTGTCCAATTAGGTCATCGGTAAGAAATTATATAATCTCTTAATTTACTTACGAATATCCATATCGAGTAGAAAATAAATCCTAACTTTGCGAATATATGGAAGGTCCCAATTTATTCGACGTCATAAAAAGGATACAAGAAAGGTGAGAAGTGACAATGAGGCAAATTGATTAGTTGCCTTGTACTTTAATGTACTCCAGAACCTGCTCACGAGCCTGAGAGTCTGCCCCAAAATCCTACAAAAGTAAAGACGTGTTGAAGTCTATGACTAATAAACATTTGTTCAATGATTCTTTGTTTTCTTCTTACTTTAATAACGACACATGAACATCTTACAACTTTTCGTGCCTTGCCATCCTTATCAATTTTGCAGAGCCCTGACCATTCCCCAAGTTTCTTCCCGTTATCCACTTTCAACAATGGGATATTGTGTTCGGTGCAGAGGGCGACGACTAGTTTGTTATAAGCCGGTTCGTCACAGTCATCGGCCAGGACACACATCACAGACTGACGTCTGAAAAATAAATAAAAATTATAATTAAGACCTAGACTTATGATGACCATAGAGATTTGTTACGATTAATTTAAGTCAAAATTGATAAATCAGTTCAAGACATAATCCGCAGGGTTGAGGGGGTAACTCCTCTTTAGGTAGAGGGATGCCTGATAAATCATCATTTAGTCGTCAATTTTTGACCGCCTGATACAATCCCTAATTTTCTTTAGGGTACATTTAAAAAAAAAAAACTCATCACTTACTTGTCAAGAGCTTTGACTGCCTCATGAAGACCACGCGACAAGCCATCATTGATTAGGGCCAATTTGAGCACCTCCTGGAGTGCGCTGTTGATGTCAAAGTCACCACTGCCTGTATCACCAGCTACGGGTGTGGGAACATCATCTCTACAAATTAAAATTAAGAAATAGAAGAACATCAATTTAAAACAAGGAAACTTATGGAGATGGACTTCCATATTAGATCACACGCACACCGCATCCATCATCGCCATCGCTAAACGCGTCGTTCCATGTTAAGTAAGTGATAAGCAGCAGTTAGTCAACTAAAAAAAAATTAAAAACTTACCCTTCCGCGTCTGACATTGTTGACAAATAGACGGAACTCCTTCTGCAATAAATAAATCATTAGTCATACTCATAACTTAAGATTAATAATTAAAATAAATAAAAAACTTACAATGATTTCCCTTCAAAGATGCATAAAAAGAAAACAGAACTGTCCAAAGTCACGCCGGATTTCACTCTGAAAGTTGAAAGAACAAAGAGACAGAGAGAAGAGCATAACATGCGGTACGCAAGTTATTGCTTTTCTACCAACAGATGTTACCATCGTCGCACTTTTATGAAAACGGGCACATCACCAGCATAACATAAAGACACTGACATGACACATGAGGACTTTAGCAGCTTGGACTTGGAGTAAGTTTTGGATTGTTTTTATAAAGTAAATAACGAAATCGCTTTATCGATACGTGAAATTAAATATATCCGAAGTCTGAGAGAAATTGAAGAAAAATTGTTTTTGTGGCTCTTTGTAAAGGTAAATTATTTTATTCTTGAAGCTTGAATAATCAACTCAAAACACGATAAGTCAATTCTTTGGTATTTCTTTGTTATTTAATTAACTAATCACTAACCAGTCACTACTACCTAAAGGCAAACTGAGCAACTTAATATTAGTGAATTCAATCACGAATGACCTGATCACGGTGCATATTTCTACTCACAAAAATCATGGGGTTTGATCAAGAAAATCCCGTGAATTTCGTGAATAATTTTTAGCAGCTAAATCTTACTGATTCCGCAACATATTTCTATATTGCTACAGACAGGAGACACGACGCCAAAAAGGGACCGTCAACCTTGAACTTATATATTAAATTATTCGATATGTAAAAGTTAAGTTAAAATATATTAGGTATTAGGAGTTAACTAATAATCTTCAAAGCAGGAGACAGTCAAAAATGCAGTACACAGGTAAAGTAGATTAGAGATTATACTTTTCAGTACATAACTCATTCTTACAATTCATTCCTTTTTTGACTCTTGTTCTTTAAACATCTTATTGGGTACAATAAATAATATTATACTTTTTGTAAAGTAAATTCAAGTACTCATTGTCAATTGTCCATAACTATGTTAATTGTTCCCCTTGTGAGGCCAGGACTTGCAATCAAATATTTGGTTGAGATAATTAAGGAATCACTCTGGAAGAGAGATCCTTAAGTCGCTCAAGGTTTAAAGTAAGGATCACTCCGTTGCGAGGGGATCCAAACTAAACCTTCAAAAGGGCCAACAGCAGCGCAGGAATACCAAGAAAGTATCTTAGGAGAGGCCAGGAGCGGCGCAATATTACAAGAAATAAGTAATAATTAATATCGTTTATTTCTACCATGTTTACGAATTGCTTCTGCCTGTTTCCGGTCTATCTTAACATTTCTGATTCTGAAGGCAGAGTCGACTTTTATATTATTATTTCTAACAACCAACAATGTTCTAGAATTTGGAATGTTGATAACAAAAATTNTTAATATCGTTTATTTCTACCATGTTTACGAATTGCTTCTGCCTGTTTCCGGTCTATCTTAACATTTCTGATTCTGAAGGCAGAGTCGACTTTTATATTATTATTTCTAACAACCAACAATGTTCTAGAATTTGGAATGTTGATAACAAAAATTGTGGAATTGTAAGCTATTATTCGGCATCAGATATTACTGCTTAAAGTATTGTTGTTTCAACAAACCGTTGCTTCTGACACTGTTTTCAGAAGCTGGATATTACATCAACGTTTTAAAGTTGAATATTCAAAGTAGTTGTTCAAAATTCTCTTAAGTTTTGATANATTTGGAATGTTGATAACAAAAATTGTGGAATTGTAAGCTATTATTCGGCATCAGATATTACTGCTTAAAGTATTGTTGTTTCAACAAACCGTTGCTTTTAAAGTTGAATATTCAAAGTAGTTGTTCAAAATTCTCTTAAGTTTTGATAGTGTCGTTAAAAGTTTACGGTGATAGTACATTATTGAGTATTAGATTTAGGTTGTACAAAAGAAAGTCTAATTTTTAGTAAATTTGATCGACTAAATACAAGTAAATGGCTATTTATGTGAATCACGAAGAATCACATACTAACGTGATTGATCACGATTCGTTCACGAAAATCACGTGATTAGAAAATGGACCGTGATTGAATGTCCTAACCTGCACCACATCAATAATTCCTCAATGAATTCATAAAAATAATGTCAAAACAAATTACGTAACTTCAAAAAACCTGGGCTACCATTGAATTGTTTCAAAATGGGAGTATACTGAAGTAGTCTTCAAAGTTTAAAGTTATTAAACCTCAAAAAAATAGTACTTTCCCAATAAAAGGAATTATCCCTTGTTTTTAGTCTAGTACCTTACAGAAGTAACGATAGTACAGATAGTTAATTCCTTGAATTAAATCTACAATCTTTAAAACTTTCCGAGAAAACATCCTATCAATCTTAAGTTTATTTCCTTCTGCCTCATACGATGATATTTGGTGGGACATTTTGTAGACAAAGTAGAAAGAAATTATTCCTTTGTCTGTCTAGATAATAAGGTCGTAGGTGGGTCCGGAGTTTTATATAAACATTGCAAGCAGTAACATTCAAAAGGACGAGTTAGTTGGAAGTTAGAAGGAAGAAGTGATAAAAGTGAGACAGAAAAAGGAGAGGATTGAAGAAAAATAACAACTTACAACTACAAACAAAAGAATTGAGTACTGGCTTTAAGTTATCCCGTTGGAGAATTTATTTTTATTGTTGGGTAAGTGCATATTGCAATGGGTTAGGTTGTTAGGATGGAGGGAAACGAATATGAAAGTTGAAACTCAATGGATAAATTAGCTTCAAGGTTGTCTGACGACAACCCAAGTGGAAGAGGAGACCGGTTGAGTCATAAATTCAAACCACCCTTGCTCTCCCCTCCAAGAATTAATTTAATTTACTAAATTATTCTAATCCAAGAGATGCAGCAGTAAAAGAAAGAAAGAGAAAGATACATTTTTAGATTCAATGACAACGTCTTAAAGTCGTTGTGGTCATCTCCTTGAAATGAAACCAGTTTAATCTGGTGTTTCAGATAACTTCGCTTAGTCATTGCACCAAAATGGGAGGAGANTCTGTCTAGATAATAAGGTCGTAGGTGGGTCCGGAGTTTTATATAAACATTGCAAGCAGTAACATTCAAAAGGACAAGTTAGTTGGAAGTTAGAAGGAAGAAGTGATAAAAGTGAGACAGAAAAAGGAGAGGATTGAAGAAAAATAACAACTTACAATAACTAACAAACAAAAGAATTGAGTACTGGCTTTAAGTTATGCCGTTGGAGAATTTATTTTTATTGTTGGGTAAGTGCATATTGCAATGGGTTAGGTTGTTTGTTAGGATGGAGGGAAACGAATATGAAAGTTGAAACTCAATGGATAAATTAGCTTCAAGGTTGTCTGTCGACAAACCCAAGTGGAAGAGGAGAGCGGTTGAGTCATAAATTCAAACCATCCTTGCTCTCCCCTCCAAGAATTAATTTAATTTACTAAATTATTCTAATCGCTTTAGAAGAGATGCAGCAGTAAAAGAGAGAAAGAGAAAGATACATTTTTAGATTCAATGACAACGTCTTAAAGTCGTTGTGGTCATCTCCTTGAAATGAAACCAGTTTAATCTGGTTTTTCAGATAACTTCGCTTAGTCATTGCACCAAAATGGGAGGAGAGCAGTAATTCACACATCCAATAAGATCTTTAGAAGCTTCCCTAGACTTTCGTGTAGTTTTTCTCCAAAGTGGGGTTGGACCCTTTGACCTTAACGTTATTCTTATGGCACTTACTCGGGGAATCAACTTTTGGGTTGCTAAAAATTTCGAAAGTAATGTTAAGTAATTCTTGTGGAGTTATGTAATTTGTAAGGGGTAACTTCGGGGGTCAATGGGAAAAACGTATCTAAGAAATTCTTGGGTTGTGAAAATCCAACATAGCCCATTTTCACTTCATGTTAAATATTTTGTAGCAGTGGGTGGAGCCTAAAAGTCTTTCTCAGCCAATGAGAAACAACCACGTCGTATTCAACTGGTATAAATACGGATTCGACAGTGTGAGAGACGCGCAGTCCGAGTTTCCAGTTTTGTCAATCATTTAGGCGCCATCCAATTCAATCAAGCGACGCACATTTACTAACTTTCCAGAGTTTATTTTTTATTACATTTGTTCTATTCACACCATCCATCATCTTCACCAAACTCACAACAACTGGACTCAATACACGCTCACTTTCACTCACTTTAGGTAGGGAGAAAGCAATAGACAGAACGGAGGATAATCCTAATCCATAACGTAAGAATCTAAAGCTTACTTCCACTTTCAATAAGTTTAGGACATTAATGAAAAATTAGGAGTTTTCGTTATCTTGTGAGAAAGAGATTTTTTGTAACTTAATTTGGCAATTTTAAACGTTCAAATAACTATTGTGATTTTCACTGTAATTTTTTTTTTCAGATCGGTTAACTAGTTATGCACATGAAGCTATGTTTGCAATTATAGTAGAATCAAAAATAGCTAAACTTTTTACAAATTTTCACTATTGTTTATAAGTTATAATACTAAAATCATTCGAGAATATACGTCTTTGTAAAGGTTTTAAGGTGGGAACAATAGAGAGAAATTTAGTTTATAGAAGGTGGAAAGTAAGCTTTATTGATTCAGAATAGCCAGATGAACACAGCACTTCTGCTTGGGAAGATTTTTTCGACATTTGTTGCTCGCAAGAGGACCAAAATTTTCACCAGATGACAGGCTTTAAATGTTATTGATCTTCGGATTTTTTTTTTACTAATAAAGGCTTCAGTTTTCAGTTCGGAGATCAAAAGTAATTCACTGCTGCTCCAACCTTCATCTCCAGTTTCTGCTAATCCAAGCCATGTTGCTGATTCAAATAATTGACAAACCGAGGAGTTATTCGACATTTGTATGACCAAACATTGACCGGTGACATTTACGTACCCCCATGTGTGTGCTGAACACGGAGAGGTGGCTCGTCGAGTCTAATACAAATTACTTAATTCAACTTACTGAAATATTTTTCTCTTATAATTCACAGTTCTTGAAAACCCAACCAGTCGAAGTGGAAATAATAACTCTGTGATCACCCTTCCTGAATCAAGCCACGACGACTGCTGTCACTTATAAAATATCGAGTTCACATGAAGTAAATTCACACTAACCTTCAAGTTTTCAGTTTGCAGAAATTACTGAGGAGATCTAATGAAAAAAACGGAACTTGAAGGGTAGAATAGGATTAATCCAAGGCATTAGAGATGGTGAAAATAAAAGTTTCAAAGTAGTTAAGTCAACATTAAATATTGTATTTTACACATTGCAGGCTAGTTGATCGGTATTACCAAGACCTGTAACATTGAGTAGTAAATCATCATCTTCATCTTCATCTTATTTACAAAGACTGACACATCCAAATTCATTTCAATAGAAGCAAGTAAGTTTCAAATTTTTAAATTCCTTGTTAAAGCAAGGAAGTATTATTCTACAGATAAGAATGATTGACGATTGATGATTGTACAGTACGACTACCATTAATGTATCCTAGGGAAGAGACTTTTTTTTGACCCATACACTTTTGCTGGAGAAAGCAGGTTAGTTTTTTTTTCGCAGAGAAAGCAGTTAATTAAAAAATTTTCTGAGGCAACACTTTTCAGTTTCAGAAAGATCATTGAAAAGTAGGATACGAAGTTGAAAATATCAAGTCTCTATTACCAATGTATCATAAGTTATGATTTTTTGAAAATTGAAATTCTTAGATATTATTTTGAGATGTAGTACTTAAGAGATGGACGTTTCAAAAGAATGTCCAAGAATTTTAATTGTATGGGTCAAAAGTCTCTTCCCTAGGATACATTGATGGCAGTCGTACTGTACAAGGACAACCAAAAAACCCGGGCCTTTTTTCCTCCGCCTTTCACCAAAATCGGCTTGAGTCAGCCGGCAAACAAGTAGTGAATAATAGACGTGAAGTTAGATGACAAAATGTGAAATTTTTTTATTTTTAATTATAGACTATATAATTAAAAATTTTTTTTCGAAATTTGTCAGCTAACTTCACGTATTTTATTCACTACTTGTTTGCCGGGTGACTCAAGGCGATTTTGGTGAAAGGCGGAGAAAGAAGGCCGGGTTTATTTGACTGTCCTTGTACTTTTCCCGAAAAAAAATTACATGACCATCAATTACAAAGGCAGTAGGAGCTGATGCTCAGAAGCGTCGCTAGCGTATCGACGTTAGTAAAAATTTACTAACGACGATACAAAATTAGCGTCGCATACGCAAATTAAAAACTGCTTCGTTAAAGATAGACGTCGTTGACCAAACGAAGGTTGAGATCATATGTCAAAGAAGTTGTCGGAAACATAAATAACGACATATGCTCATAAAACAAACCCTTCGTTAGCTATAGTTTTTGCGTCGTTAAATACCGACAGGTATTTAGAAAAAACTAAACAATGAGACAGAATTTAACTACATTTTACAAAATTTTGGGAATAATTAATTACACATAATTTTTTTTTAACAATTCAAACACTACTAAATCGCATGACTATAAATTTATTGCTGACTATCTCTTTCACATGTTATAATGCAAATAATAATTATTAAAGTTGACCCAGAAGGAATACTTGCAATCACATACTTCCAGTGTTGCCTTCTCTAAGGTAAAATGTGGTGATATTAGTATGGTAGCATGTGGTCTAAAGTCTTTTCCCATAGCCTTTACATTTGTAGTCTGACTGTATTGTAGACTAATAGATATGGTGGTGTACGATGATGTACAGGGTGAGTAATCTTTTTTAGTACCCTCTTTCTTCACTTTCACCATAGCTCCTCCCAACCTATGTGGTTGCTTGCAATATGTGCGTATATCAAATCAAAAGGATTACTTTATAGGAAAGAAGATTCAATAATGGCGATGACGAGAGGTGGTTAGTTGAGAGAATAAAGCCAAAGTGGAGAATGGGGTGTATGATACCTTGGGATCTACTCCACCTCGCTCAACAGAGAACCTGCCGACTCCTCACTCTGCTTCTTAGCTTTATTTTGTGGGGATACGCCATGCTGTAATTCTAATTGGTCCTTAACTGAGAGTAAAAACCAAGTCCAGGAATGACCCTGCTGCACTATGCTTCTTAATTCAAGTCTTCACTTTTAATTCAATTGAGACAAAAAGTGAAGGCTACTCACGAAGCATATGGCAAACTCTCATTTCTATTTCAATCTAAATCCCGCCTACTCGTAGCTTTTGATTATTTCTTTCAACATTCTACCGTAGCCGACTGACAATTTTCATATAAAACCCCCTCGCGGTGAAATGGAAAAATGACGTCATGTGAAAGCATGCTTTCTGGTGTACTTAAAAAGATTACTCACCCTGTACCTTGCCTCATAGAGTTGTACATGGTTATCTAAACATTTTTACCCCTTTCTTCACCAATTTTTCCAATAGAATTTAAAAAGTTAAAACTTTTAGATTTTCTAGGCATCCTTCCTATAGCACATTGACACAAAATTTTGAAATTTGTGTAATTGATAAAAGATTCAGCGTCAAATTTAAGAATTTGTTGACCATTGCGCACCTTCCCTTTATATTTTCATACAGAGCTCACAGTAAATACCCAGCAAGTCACACTTGTGGTTTCTTTCATTGACCCATTCTCGAACCAAATAGCATTGAGCCCTCGAAGTTCTCGTCGCGAGATTTTATTTTTTTTTCGAGATGTGCGCGTCTTCTGACCTTAACTTTTAGGAGGTGAAGTTAATGTTTAATTCGCAATACAGATAAGCTTATTTATTATTTACATTTTCATTACCATCAAAAATTAAAAAACATAGTGAAATGAAAAGCTATTTCTAATTAAGTTGAAGTATAGGAGTTGGGCGAGAGACACCTGGTAGGAAGGAACTTTTAGAAAAACATTGGAATTAGAAATGCGATTCAGGCAAACGCTATAGCATGTGGTGTTAACGTATCAACTGGTACTATTTGCGCCAAATTAAACACTTCCGGGACACGGGACAAAAATTTTACTGTAATGAAACCTAGGTTTCATTACAGTAAAATTTTCCAAATCAAAAACGAAATAAATGCAGGTAAATTCTTTTAAATGATATGCAAGAAGTTCAAAGCTCAAAAATATAAAGAGAAATATTGAATTCGCGATAGACTGATTGAAAGAACATGGAGTTAGTCAAATATACTCAAAATGCTGTTCTAAGATTAAAATTCTATTGATAGCAGTATCTGTGTGGAAATTTCCGAAATATTTGGACAACATGTCGTTTATTGAGTAAATCACAATACAATTGAATGACTGCCGCACAATTAGAGTCAATCAATTGAATGACTCTAATTTTAAGATGTTTTGTTGGAAAATTGCTGTTTGCGAATCCCGCCGAGGGCTCAATGCTATTTGGTTTGAGAGTAAGAATTTCTACGTACTCTCGAACCAAATAGCATTGAGCCCTCGGCGTAAGTCGCATATTACAATTTTCCAAACAAACATCTTAAAATTGGAGTTGTGTGCGGCAGAAAATCAATTGTATTGTGATTTACTCAGTGAACGACATGTCGTCCAGAATTTTCAAAAATTTCTACACAAATATTGCTATAAATAGAATTTTCTAATCTCAGAACAGGATTTTGAGTAGATTTGGTTAATTCAACGTTTCTTTCAATTAATCTATCTCGCAAATCCAATATTTCTCTTCATATTTGTGAGTTTTGGATTTGTGTATCATTTAAAAGAATTTGCCTATATTTATTTCATTTTAGATTTTCATTACATAAAAAATTTTGTATCTTGTGTCCCGGAAGTCTTTAATGTGGCGCAAATAACACCGTTGATCCGTTGACAGCACATGCTATAGCAGTTGCCTGAATCACATTTCTAATTCCAATTTTTTCTAGAAATTTCTTGCTATCAGATGTCTCTCGCGCAACTCCTTATGAACTCTCCTTCAAATTAATTAGAAATGGTTTTACCTTTAACACTATGTCTTTTTGAATTTTTGGTGGCAAGGTAAATGTAAATAAATAAAAAAGACTTATCTGAATCACGAATTAAACTCTAACTTCACCGCTACAAAGTTTAAACGAGAAGACGGGCACATCTCGAAAGAAAAAGCAAAAAATCTCGCGGCGAGAACTTTGTGGGCTCAATGCTATTTGGTTCGAGAAGATTATATGTGTCCCTGTGCTTAAATGTGCAAAAGTACAGTTCAGTGGGCTAAATGGTTTGTCGTGTAGAAACAATTTAAAAAATCATATAACTTGTAAAGCGGGGAATTTACTGAACTCTCTATATATTGAGACGGTGGTGCAGGACAGTAGGGCCCTTTACACTAGAAGTAGCAGCCCGCTACTTGATCTAGCACCACTAAACTTATTTTTGAAAAGCTCGAACATATATCTTTTTGACGAGTTTAGCTACTATTTTTAATCGATACTAAATCAAATTTAGCAACTTTTCACCGCGCCGAAAAAAATTTCATCGTGGCAGGGCTGAGTTATTCAATAAAATGTGTCTATAAATTCCACGGTTGAACATTTCCAATTAATTTTTTTTGAATTAAATAGCTTATCCTATTATCTTTCCACTGATATAAAGCTCGGTCGAGAATAATTGATACCCGATTTAAGAAAAATTATTGAAAAGTAAAGCTTTTACATGTTTAAAACAACATGTTTTTTTTAAAAAAAAAAACAGTGTTTTAAACAAACTGAACCTTAGCTGCAATACACACGACTAATGGACGATAAAATCCCTATTTGCATTTTTTTTATTAATATTGCACTACGCATTAATCGATGTCTTGACGACTACCCGTCTAACAGGTTCTTTTATCGCTGATGTTACAATTCAATTTTTTTACATGTAGAACACTTCTTTAACAATTAAATACCAATTTCAGTTGTTTCTTACATTAATATAGGTCGTGTGTGTTGTATTTAATTCTGAACTGGGATTTTCATGGTTAAAAACAAAACTTAAGAAAANAATTACAGAAGAATATTGCACTTTTTCTGAACAACAGACAAAGAAAGCTAAAATTTTTACGGGAGTTACTTCCAATATCAGTTTAATAAAAAATCCAGCAACTAGAAATTTTCAAAACTTCCTCCACTGCTCTGATTATAGCTTATTCCGTATGTTAGTCGTAGTCTTTAGCAAAAATTTTTTAATCGTTTCTGTATTTCTGTTATCCCAAGTTGTAAAAGGAAATTTAGTACTTCGGTAAGCTCAACTTTTAATATTTATAAATTATACACCATCATCTTTTGAGAAATAATAGAATAGTTTACAACTTTTTGTTTCACTGTAGAACTATTTACGTATTTGCTTTACAATTAATTGATTATTATTTTCTAATTTTATTTTGCATAAAGAATTTTTATTGCAAAATTAAACAATATGTTACGAAAGGTAGGCAACACTGCAAGCCCCTAGAAGTAGGAGCAAAGCACCTAGAAATAGAAGCTACACTAGTTCTAGCAGCAGAGCTGCTAGATATAGCGTACACTATATTTAGCAGCAGAGACGCTACTTCTAGTGTATCAGACCTTACTGGCAGGAGACAACATAATTATTAAAATAAGAATATTTATGGATTTTTTTTTCGAGACAGGTTCACAGACTATTATAATTTTATTAAAGATAATGTAATTATGATTACTTTTTGTTGGCTAAAAGCTCCTATTCAATCCTCCAGAATAATAGATACTTTCCCCTCCACTAATTTTTAATTTAATTTTTAATCAATATTCCCTTAAAAAAAATTTTTTTTTAACCATAAAACCGAGAAAATACTGCACATTAAACACGATTAAACGTTTGAGAAAAATCAAATCACCGTAACCGTAGAAATATGATTAAAAACGTGTAAATAGTTTGTACACTTATCGACTGAATTCAGCTTGAATTAGTGGAGGGGACAGTACAAGAGGAGATTTTGAAGTCATCCTCACCACACTTCTAATTTAGACAATTCGAAATTGAAATTCAAAGCTGCAAAAAAAAAGCGAAATTGAATATTAGCCGATCGGAATCGAAAAGCATGACGTTGAAGGGGCGCGAAATCGAAATCCATGATTCTTTAGGCCCGCGAAATCTAAATTTCGAATTATTGAAATTTTAAATTTAGAATTGTTGGAGTAAGGCAGTGAGCGCTGATTGTATAATACTCCCATAACACGCCATTGTAACATGCGATTGTTGGGCTGTTAGGTTGATAACATGCAGACGTTTTACAGTCTCCGTCTTGGTGGGTCTTCGTGTAAGTGTGAGGATTTCGCGATGCTGTCTGTCTGTCAAGAGACAGGACAGACACCGTGTCAAAATATTGAAAAGCGAACTACCCAACAATGTTTATTGTTACCCTTACATAAGGGTTATGTTAGTGCAGAGAAGAGTAATAAATAACGCCAGAGACGACGCCAAATTCTTTCTTTCGTTTGCGTTTTGAGCAGGTTGTTTTTGATTTATTTAATAAACCATTTAAACCATGGTTTATTTAATGGTCGGAACTAAGAAGTTAAGGTGGTGGTTTTTATTAATCCCATAACTGCCGGCTTATAAAAACCAAAAGTTGATTTAAACCACCTGTTTTTTTTAAACCAGGTGATGTAAACCAAATAAAAACCAAATAAACCCCGAATTTTAATTGTTTTTTTTTAAATATAATTTTGAAGAAACTTTAGTCAAAAAAATTTAAAAAAAAAATAATAAATAAAGACCATGGTTTAAACCAAATAAACCCGGTTTAAACCAAATAAACCCGGTTTAAACCAAATAAACCCGGTTTAAACCAAATAAACGTGGTTTAAACCAAATAAACCCGGTTTGAACCAATAAACCAGGTGTTTTTTAATGAAAAAAATCAAAAAAAAAAAACAGGAACCTTGGCACAGGGGAGTTGTCTCCTTGAAATTTTCCTTACACATTTCGGTTAGGAATAGACAAAGCACTTAATTCTAATCACAACTTTTCTATCATTTTCGTTCCCGTAAAGTTTCTATAATCTGATACAGTGGTTTTAGCTTCATGTCACCTCCGACGGAGCCAAAAAATCGGTTGACAGTAGGCGGAATTGACATCGCCGATTATGTCAACTGACTGATACGTCAAAGATTAGGTGACATAAACCGAAGTTCCTGGTTTAGTGGAGCATTTTATAATACGATATCTTTTTCGATTTTTTTTAAATAGCTTTTGAAGTTATTACCTGAAGTTGGAATACTCTAAAAGCAAATTACTTCTTAAAGTAATCAGTAAAGCTTTTTTGCAATATGCCAGAGAAATGGCTTTGAGATATTATCTTGTCAGAAACTCACAAACTATCGTTACTTGTTTGCAAACTTCTTCATTTCCAATGTTGCTTATCATTAAAACTTTCTCAACCCTAACCATGTGCCCATCTAAAGTTGGCATAATCGCGTCCAGCCATTCCCGAAGCTATCCTGCACTATCCTACATTCCTCACGTCATTTCTCGCATCCCTCCCGCATTTCTCCCGCACTATCCCATATATTTCATGTATTAATTGTATTTAATATATAATTTATAATATAATATTTATATATTATATATTATAATTTATAATATATAATATATAATTTAATATTTAATTGTATTTAATTATTGAAAAAAAAATTTTTACAAAAAAATTTAAGACAACACCTGGAATTGAACCCGACACCAGCAACTAGAGTCCAACACTCACACCTCTTCTCTACCTCAGCCACTGAGACAAAGAGATTAGTTTTACGTACCCATATTTTTAACTGTTTCTACTGTTCGAAAAAATAATTTTCTTTCGAACCCTCCCATAAATTCTAGAAAGCCCATCGAACAAAAAAATTTTTTTCTGTAGCTTACAAGAGTGAATACTAAATGAAAAGCCATGTTTTATTAAAAAATTAATTTACAAGCCGCGACATATTCCTCTTGAGTTGTGATTCTGAGTCACCTGACTCGTGACTGATTTTAAGTTTCCCAAAATCAAAATCGATAACATTTCAGGCCATCGAAATTGAAATATACTAAAAGATCTACAAATAAGTTTCAAGCATGTATGTTTTCTTAAGATAGACAAGTTTTATACTTTAAAAAAAAANAGCATGTATGTTTTCTTAAGATAGACAAGTTTTATACTTTAAAAAAAAATTAAAAATCATAATTTTAAGGTGCTCGGATTCGAAATCCGTTATTCGAAGAAGATCCAAATCCAAATTTAATTCAACTTTTCAGTCGAAATTGAAATCGAAGTTTAAGTCTCGGTATAAACTGTAAAATAAATCGAAATTCAACGATAATCATTAGAAATCGAAACCCAAAACTATTCAGTCATTCGAAATTTTGAATTTACATTTCAAGCTAATTTAGAACTGCACTGTTTGATAATTAGGCAATAAAAAAAAGAATTAATTGAACAAAGTCAATAAAATAACAAAAGCTCAATACATTCCGATGTGTTCAATCATCGATTATTTTGATAGAGTTGACACGAAGGATCAGTATAAATATTGCAGGTAAAGTAATTTAATTTTAAATCGGATCAAAAATAAAGAAGAATTTCAAAAATTTATTTAAGAGTTTTCAACCGAAAAGAGCAGGTCACTTAGCGCCTTTCTATCACTCATTTTGAGCTTTGAATACGCATGCTCATTTTACTGTAAAAAGAAAAACATAAAATTTCTGTGAATCTGAGTCATGACTCTGAGTCACCTGACTCTGACTCAAGCTTTAGGAGTGATTCTATAAGAGTAATTGAGTCAGGTTCACTGAGTCATTAAANATATAAAATTTCTGTGAATCTGAGTCATGACTCTGGGTCACCTGACTCTGACTCAAGCTTTAGGAGTGATTCTATAAGAGTAATTGAGTCAGGTTCACTGAGTCATTAAAATTTATGACTGACTCAGTGTTAAAATGGGAGTCAGTGAGTCATAACTCTGAGTCACCTGACTCTGACTCTGAAGAAAGTGGGAGTCATTCGGAACCCTAGCTGTAATAATATGGTGATTAATGTAAAATATTCTTATATTTCCTATCCATAGCCGAGATCTGGTAAATAATTATACCAAAGNGCCACCTGACTCTGACTCTGAAGAAAGTGGGAGTCATTCGGAACCCTAGCTGTAAGAATATGGTGATTAATGTAAAATATTCTTATATTTCCTATCCATAGCCGAGATCTGGTAAATAATTATACCAAAGTCACTTAATTTTTATACTGTTTTGCATTTGTACTTTTAACTATATGGTAGGGGTAAGGAGTAAAATATCAAAGTTTTCGAAACAAATATATTACTTTTTCTTTCTTTTCTTTTGCAAAGAAACCGTTCTATGAGCTATTCTGAATTAAAAAAAAAATAATAATAAAATTTGTTTTATCAAAAGATATTCGGAATCGCTTCAGAAGAACTTAGATACGGATTTCAATGAAAACAAAATCAATTTCCGAGTGCTTTCCAAGTTGATCTAACTTTTGAGCTCAAGAGGTCACCAAAGAAAATTGTTATATGGAAAAGTTGGTTAAATTTTTATTTAGAACAACTTAAAAAAAAAATTTTTTTTTCAATCCGAACCCAAAATCAAAATATTGGACTAAAAAATTAAAAAAAAAAAATTTTTTTTTAAAGAGAAATTTCAGATATGCTTCAGAAGATTTTTGAATGAAATATGGAAAACAAAAGAAAAAAGTCGATAGAAATTTTTCTCCTTGTCCCTGGTGGATAGCTAAACCTTATGTGGATAAGAATTCCTTAAGAATTCCTATTCCCAAGAAGAAAAACTTGAATTATAAATCCTCCGCTAGAAAGGTCAATGGATAGAATAAAACCCATTCACTTTTTTCCCAAACCCCTTCAATAATTATTCATAAATGTCTTCTTTCTAAACTCCTGTTAGTAATTGTTGCCCACCTCTGCACTTGGGCAGGGCAGGGTGGATGAATTGAGTGAATTATATAAGGAACTATTGTCTTGGATAATTTAAGTTTTTTTTTTATTTCTCAGTTAATTTGCGTCGCGGGAAGACGAACAAAAATTAGAATAATCAGTGAACAAACAGTGGCAATCGGTGTGTATATTTATACATAATCTATGTATTGTTGATTTAACTCCCACATCAAAAGTGAATTTGTGCTTCTTTCTAGGACGAGTTGTCCAAACAAACTCACGGAAATGGCTTCGTCCATTCAGTGGAAGCTTTCCAGGATTTGTCTTCCAAGCAAAAACATGAGTGANAACATAATCTATGTATTGTTGATTTAACTCCCACATCAAAAGTGATTTTGTGCTTCTTTCTAGGACGAGTTGTCCAAACAAACTCACGGAAATGGCTTCGTCCATTCAGTGGAAGCTTTCCAGGATTTGTCTTCCAAGCAAAAACATGAGTGAAATGGTATTCGATATTTCTGACACTCAGGTAAGTATTGCTATTGACATTCTGGTTGCTTGCTTCGTTTCAGCATTTCATTACTTTGTTTCAGAGTTCAAATTAAAATTAATAATAAGATGAGACAAATTTTTGTTGATTTGTTCATGTGAGACATAAAGTAGAGTAGCCGGTGTATTTCTACTCTGGATCATGGGTCTCCTTATTTGACGAGAGGTTTTAAGTCATACTTGGCATTGTCTAATCAAAGCTTAGCTAGGCAATTTTGAGAGCAAGAATATTCTTACATTTAGCCTCAGGGCGATACAGAATCTTTCCCACATTCATAATAAATTAAATTAACTTTACAGAGTCCATATTTCGNCGGTGTATTTCTACTCTGGATCATGGGTCTCCTTATTTGACGAGAGGTTTTAACTCATACTTGGCATTGTCTAATCAAAGCTTAGCTAGGCAATTTTGAGAGCAAGAATATTCTTACACTTAGCCTCAGGGCGATACAGAATCTTTCCCACATTCATAATAAATTAAATTAACTTTACAGAGTCCATATTTCGTTGGACGATTCGATCCAACTGTACAACCAAAGCTCAACGTGCAAATAAGACTTGAGAGCAGTTTCATCTCGAAAAGGCATTGTAAAATTGATTGCAAGAAAGGAATCTGGTACTTGATGGATCTAAAAGTAATTGTGTAAATTCTTTGCAGATGTTCTAACTGTTCGTAATATTAAATTTTTTTTTTTACTATTTCAGTCGCTCAATGGTACGTTTCTTAATGGAGTAAAAATTATAGAAGGGATGCCCAGGGAGTTACGAGATGGAGATGTAATTGGGCTAGGTGTCGATGAAATTAGCACAGCTCTATCACCTTCTTTCAATTCTTACTTTGTTTTCCATTTCCAAACGGTAAGGAATAATTTATTAAATATTTCTATTGAATCTCATGAAATGTATGGGTCCGACGGTTGGATCCGGCAGTTGTCGAAGCTCTTTTTTTAATACATATGTTTTTGTTTACAGGCGGATAAATACTTCAAAAATTCATTACTTAGTCGAGTGCAGCCAAAAGTAGAAGTAATAACAATCAGCGACGAAGAGGAGGAAAATGACGAGGAAGAAGAAAGAAGACGGGAAGAAGGAAGAATAGAGGAAGTTAGAAAAAAGGAGGAAGAGAAAAAAAAGGAGGAAGAGAGAAAAAAGGAGGAAGAGAGAAAAAAGGAGGAAGAGAGAAAAAAGGAGGAAGAGAGAAAAAAGGAGGAAGAGAGAAAAAAGGAGGAAGAGAGAAAAAAGGAGGAAGAGAGAAAAAAGGAGGAAGAGAGAAAAAAGGAGGAAGAGAGAAAAAAGGAGGAAGAGAGAAAAAAGGAGGAAGAGAGAAAAAAGGAGGAAGAGAGAAAAAAGGAGGAAGAGAGAAAAAAGGAGGAAGAGAGAAAAAAGGAGGAAGAGAGAAAAAAGGAGGAAGAGAGAAAAAAGGAGGAAGAGAGAAAAAAGGAGGAAGAGAGAAAAAAGGAGGAAGAGAGAAAAAAGGAAAAAGAAGAGAGAAGAAAGGAAGAAGAGAAAAAGAAGGAAGAGGAGAAGAAAAAGGAAGAAGAGAGAAAAAAGGAGGTAGAAAGAAGAAGAGAAAAAGCCAAAAAAGTGGAGGAATCAAGAAGAGATGCGAGAAAAAGAGAGGAAAATGCAGAGTTGGCCAGGAAGCTGGCGAAAGAAAAAGCAGCTGAGAGAATCATGAAAGAGGCAGAAGCCGAATTGGAGAGAAAATTATTACAAGACAAAGAAACTGAGAGGCTCAAAAAAGTAGCTGAAAACGAAGCAGAAGAACGGAGCAGAAAAGAGTCNGGAAAAAGAAGAGAGAAAAAAGGAAGAAGAGAAAAAGAAGGAAGAGGAGAAGAAAAAGGAAGAAGAGAGAAAAAAGGAGGTAGAAAGAAGAAGAGAAAAAGCCAAAAAAGTGGAGGAATCAAGAAGAGATGCGAGAAAAAGAGAGGAAAATGCAGAGTTGGCNAAGAGAAAAAGCCAAAAAAGTGGAGGAATCAAGAAGAGATGCGAGAAAAAGAGAGGAAAATGCAGAGTTGGCCAGGAAGCTGGCGAAAGAAAAAGCAGCTGAGAGAATCATGAAAGAGGCAGAAGCCGAATTGGAGAGAAAATTATTACAAGACAAAGAAACTGAGAGGCTCAAAAAAGTAGCTGAAAACGAAGCAGAAGAACGGAGCAGAAAAGAGTCAGAGGAAGCTATGCGCCGAGCAAAGGAGGAAGAAAAAGCTGCGGAGTTAGCCAAGAATGTTGCGAGAGAAAAAACCAGATTGGAAGCCGCCACAAAGTGCGAACAAATTAAGAGAGATGCAGAAGAGTCTGCCAGAGAGGAAGACAGGAAACGAGCAATAAGAATTGAGAGAGAAAATAAAGAAAAAACAAGTATCGACGTTGAGAAAGAGCGAAAAAAGGACTCACAAGCGGCGGCAGAACAATTGGAAGAATTGGATGAGATAGCGCAGGTGCGAGAGCGTCAGATATTGTTCTCAAAAAAATTTCTTGCGAAGAAGAACAGACAGGAATCATCGGGGACAAGGATTGGGGTAATTTATTGACTTGGTCGCTTCGTTTTATTTTATTATTAGCTTCATCTTTTTTTTAGGATCTAAATGCGATGCGAATATTCGATGATAGTCGTGGAGAATTGCCCGAATCGAGTGAAGTTAGAACTGAGAAAGCGTCAAAATTTTCCTCACGAGGAGCTTCGACATCGTCACCTTCGTCGACCCTGATGAGTAGAGCAGAGTCAAACAAAGCTCTGCAGGCGAAGGTACGCTGCCAAATGAGCATTCGTATTCCTTCTGTTGTCTCTCTATCAAACTCTGGGCGGGTGTCCATCAATATTAATAAGAAGTATCGGCGAACGTTGAGCGAAGACGCCTTAGGAAGGGTAATTTTCGTAAACATACTTGTTTTTTTTTTNAAGAAGTATCGGCGAACGTTGAGCGAAGACGCCTTAGGAAGGGTAATTTTCGTAAACATACTTGTTTTTTTTTTTGTTTTGCTAGGATTGAAAATTAGTTTATCCTGGTTTACGAAAATAATCATAATGTTACCAGAAATGTATGTTTGTATCCCTGCGTAAAATTCAATGTAACGAGAGGTTGTCCAAAAGTCAAGATGTTTACCTTAGTTTAGATANAAGAAGTATCGGCGAACGTTGAGCGAAGACGCCTTAGGAAGGGTAATTTTCGTAAACATACTTGTTTTTTTTTTGTTTTGCTAGGATTGAAAATTAGTTTATCCTGGTTTACGAAAATAATCATAATGTTACCAGAAATGTATATTTGTATCCCTGCGTAAAATTCAATGTAACGAGAGGTTGTCCAAAAGTCAAGATGTTTACCTTAGTTTAGATAAATTTTATTATGATTTACTTTTGCCAATTTCTGTCTGATTCAATCTTTAAAAAGTTGGGGATGTTGTCGAATTTTTAAGAAGTGTCAACTTCGTGACACGAGTTGTGAGAATTTTATTAAGTATAACTTTATTCTTAGGTGCCTAATCAATTCCATAGATCGTGCATCAGAAATGGTAGACTATCCAACGAAACTTCATCTGCTTCAGCTATATCATCAGAAATACGACGTAAGTGGAAAACGATAAAGTACTTTGTGCATGAAAGAGAAACGTTTATAATGTCTAATTAAATCAACTAGAGAAAGTTTCAAAAAAGAGACCTCTGGAAGATGAAGATCTGGAACAATCCTTCAAGAGTGCCAAGAGACTTCGACAAGAATCAGTTGAGGAGTCACAGTTATCCAGGTCAATTTCAACTGATGGTAACCCGATGGACACTTCGCCACCGATGGAACCATTTCCAAAGGCGGCTAAGCCGAAACAGAATTTGGATGCAATTCTTCAAAAACTTCATCGAAGACAAGAAGCCCCAGAAAACAAAATTGTTGTTCTGGAAAGTCCCCTTAGGATGAAGCCTGTTCGAGGCCATCGTCCAGTACCTGAGCCAACACTTAGACCTGCCATCAACTCGAATGATACCAGTCCACCATCACCACCTAATTCAGGAGCCACTTCTGTCCAAATCGTCTCAGACCAAGGGATTAAAGATAGGCTTAAAAATATTGCATTGCAGCAGCAAGTTAAACTGCAAAAGCAAGTACCCCAACAACATAGAACGGCTGTTCCAGTGGTAAAAAAGACGACAAAGAGTCGCGGTGAAAAACTCCTGGAGGATCAAATGGCTGCTATTCAGTCTACAAAGCATCAAGACAAAATAAAAGCACAGGATCAGACAGCTTCAAACCAAAGCAAGAAGGAAATCGATTTGAAACATGAAGATAGAAGCTCAAAAAATACTGCAAGAGTAGCTCCACTACAAATTGTACCATCTCAAGACCCTGTATCCATAATCAAAAAGAATATGGACAACAACAGACTCTCACAAGTTTTGGAGAAGCCATTATTGGGTTCTGGTGGTTCTCATGATCCACAGCAACCACGTCCGTCCACTTCAGACAATACCAAATTTTACGCCTCAGAGCAGAAAAAAGCTCTAGGAAAAAAATTGTTGAATGCACCACCACAGATACCTCGATTGATATCAGTCCCAACCACGACTACCACTTCAGCCAAACAGTCAACCATACCAGCCAATACTGTCAAACCAATGACTAATACTGTTGTTGCTACAGCTCCCACAAGACCACCTCAATCCATTCCTTCTCCTCATGTCGAAAGGTATGTAAACTCATTTGATTTAAAAAAAATCTGATATTTTTTTTTAATCTGCGTCAATTCACTAGGGGTCTACCAATAGCGTGCGTCGATTTGCTTGAGATTGTGTAAGGTTCCTCTTTTACACAATCTCACTCAAGTGGGATGGGCTTGTGACTCTAACCAATGAGAGAGGATACAATTTCGTAAAATCTCTCATCGGTTTTTACACAAACACACAATTTCACGTAAAAGAGGAACCTTACACAATCTCACGCAAATCCACGCACGCTATTGGTAGACCCCTACTATCTTAGTATGCGTGATTGATTTTCTGATTGTATTTTCAGAATTCCAGAGGATCAAGTCTATCGGGACGCTTTGACATGGAATCCACAATGGCTTGATGTAAGTTCAATTTGTAATAATTTTTGGCAAAATTTGCTTTGCATAGTTTCAACATTCTTCCTTCCTCTCTTTCTACTATATATTTTCATAAGAACCTTTCAAAATAATTTTAAGCCTTCTGAATTAATAACATGAAGTCGTTTGATAAATTACAAGTTTAGGATAGATAATAACATAATTTGCTAAATCCAAAGTTCGAACGGTGTTGCTGTCTTCTCCACAATGAGTGGCTTGCTTGAGAACTTTCTCTTCGCTTGCTTTATTCTGTCGTCCAGTATTTTTCGATACTACGGTATTAATTTGGTTTTCACTTGGGAAGGCTTCCCAGAATACAAGCTTACATCATCCAGTTGCTGAACAACAGCGGATCCAACAGTACTTCTCATGTGCGGCATATTTCCAGCAATCCTCTACCCAGAGTCAGGGTTCGAACATTTCACGTCCAGTCTTGCAACAGGAAGCATTTTATGGACAGCAGTGTTTCGTACCACTGACACAGCAACCAACAATGGCACGGCATTCTCAATACCATGGAGAGGATCATGACCGAGGTCAAGCTGCTTCCAATGGACTTTCTTATAGAAGTGGACGTGATCGAGATTCTGAAAGCGAACGTTACCCAATGCATTCTAGACGACATAGTCGTGGTCATCATGGCGAGCGTCATTCTTCTAATAACCGTAGAGAAGTTCTTGGTCCTTCCGTGTCTGACCGTGTAGAAGTGGATCATCGTAGCAGAAGCCGTGGCCATGGTCATCATGGACACAATGGACGTCCACGTAATCATGACCAATATCACTATTCTAGCCATAGTGATAGTCGTCGGGGTGAAGAAGGCGAAAATAATGGGCATGGCCGACGTCCTGGTGACATGGAACATGCATGGGAACAATCTCGAAATAGAAGTCATACGTCTCAAGGCAACAGAAGCGAGGCACGACGCTCACCAGATCCATTTCTTGATCAATGGTAGTTTTGCTGACAGATTCGATTCGTTTGGGATGTTTCTAAACAGAAGAGAATACTAAGCTGTTATGAAATTATGAATAGTACTATTAAGTTTCCATTTTGTTCATCAGCAACTGCCAGAATTTATTTTTTATTGTATTACGTACTAACTTATGTATATTTGTAAGTTGTACGTAAGTTAACGTAACAGGCATTGATATTTCCTAATATATTCTTGTAATCAGAGTCTGATTTTTGTTGTGATTCAAACTTCGACATTAGAAACATAGTGGGCAATAATATACCGAGATATTCATAAATGTCTATAAATTGATAGTGGAATTCATTTCATTAAAATGAATTCGAATGAAATCGAACTTCTAAGGCACAAAACCAGTTGACTTAGGAGGTTGAATTGCTACACAGATGTTAACTTCTATAATAATAACCAAAATAATTTTAGTGTTCACTAGGATGACCTAGGAATATCTATGCATCTCTCGGTAGAAAGATCAATGCACTCTAATTTCTTAGAATATACATGACCATAGCTTAGGTGGTCAATTTTCCATTTATTGAAACCAAATGTCTAGTAGAATTAGTTCAATTGTGTGATTTCTGTTGTTTCTAATTGATTAAATTTGTTTGCATTAATGAATTATATAGGTAGTAATTGTGTAAGGTAATTGCTTCAATTTATTCCAAAAGAGATGGTAATTTATGAAATAATTTATACATTTCATTATTCCACGTGCTAATATATAATAATAAGTTATTATATCGAAATTATACAAAATTGAGCAATAAATATTATGAAATGACTTGATTTGATTGATGTTTTGAAATTATTTTCGTATTTCTTGAATTTCTTTTCTCTTTCCTTTCCTTTTGCTTTACGCTGCTTCCTATCCTTAAGGAATTGATGAGAAAATGGTTGATAAGTGTGTCATTGTTTGATGTTCAGGAACAACTATCAAATTCCAAGCCACCTCCAGTCTGTTGCGGTCGCCCGATGCTAACAAACCTTCCGATATATAAGGACTACGAATCTTATAAGAATACATTCTATCCTTTGATGCTTCTGGAACTCTGGGCATCTATTATACAAGACTACACTTCCAAGGACAATTCACGTCAACGAAATAAATTGGGCTACGATAGGTAAGGATTAGGTTGCATTTGCATTTGATAGAGCTCAGAAAAATTAAATCTCAGTATTATTACTTAGGAAGACTTTTTTTAACCTTAAATGAGCTACTAATCTTTGACTAATGATTGACTTAAAGTATGCATAATGTTAACGCTTAACTATTAATACGCACGGCAGAAATAGAAAGAGGCAGCATGTCTTCCTGACACCAAGTATTGAACATGGCCGGAACAATTCGAAATTACGAGCGTATGTTATGTTTTTGCTTGTCTAAATTGCTTTTTTTTTTCTTTTTTTTTGACATATAATTAATTTAAAGGTCTTGTGGCAGCATTGAGTTTACAGTTGGAGTTGAACACATTGATGTGAAACATGCCTGTCCACTTCTTACGAATGCAAATCCAGGAAATAGGAGATTAGAAACTGAGAAGACACTCAGTCGAACCGACCCTCCATTTTGGCATATAATTCGTGTAGCTGGTAAGATTATAAAAAAAATTTATAAAATAATGTTTTGTTCTGGAGTTTATTATTAACTTTCTAAGTTTTGTTTGATTGTATAGGATTTGCTGATCGCAAAGGAGAACTGAATCGAGAACGAGATTTCGGAATTATCACTTTCGATTTCCGAAGGTCCAGTGGCGATATTGATAAATTTCCATTTTTCGCCTTCTTCCAAGAACCAATTATGTATGAAGAAATTTCCTCTTTAACAATACTACCTAGATGTCTTGATAAACCCAAAGGTGAGATGTGTTACTTTTCTGAGTCTGACCAAAATTATAATGTTTGTGTTTGTTTGGGTTTTAGTAGGGTCGAAGCGATTCAAAGTTACATTTACTGTTATTACACATGTCAAATACGATATAAAGAAAGTGATAATGGAAAATTCGGCTGTTATCAAAAAAATTAGTTACATATCTTCCAAAATACGAGATTTTAGAGCCCTTGCTCAACTTCCGGACTCGTCACTCTTTCAACAAATTTTATCTCCTGGTCCTGGCTTACCAGAAGATGTTTTTGATCCAAAGCGGACTATACCAAGTTCAGAACTTGTACCAAGCGTTATCGTAAGATCAATAATTTTTTGTGAAATTTTTAAAATGTAATAGCCTTTATGTGTTTGTGAATTGTTTTAGGGTTTTCTAAACCAAGTACAGTGTTCAGTTGTGCATCAGATTTTTCGACGAATAATCAGAGGCCCTGGGCCGGACCTTATGTTGCTTCATGGACCTCCAGGCACTGGTAAAACAAAAACAATTGTTGGACTCATTCTGCAGCTTGTGACAGACTACAAACTAAATGCGGCAAAAGAGAAACCAAAACTATTAGTCTGCACGCCATCCAACACTGCCGTAGATGAGATAATACGGAGATTGGTAAAGGAAGCTAAAGGTGAAAATAAGTTAGATCAACTACTAGTTATCATTTTTACAATGTCAAAGGCACATTTTTAATAATGTTTTTATATTTATTTCTAAACTATTAGGTAATTTGAAAATTGTGCGAGTTGGGGGAGGGACTGTGTCGGACGATGTGAAGAAGTACGCGTTAGAAGAAATGGCGAAACCTTATATGTCACAGGCTGGACAAATTGACAGCATCAATGATTCTGTAAGTATCGGAGTTTCTGATTTGCTAATTCAGTTAAGGATTGGTGAATAACTGTAGACTTGGGTTTCAGATACAAGGAGTTGAGAAGCGAATTGCAACAGCGAAGCTAAATATTGAAAAATTGAAACAAGAAAATATCGTAAGCAACAAGACAGCAATTTCCAGCATTGAAGCAAATGTCAAAATTTGGCAAGAAGATCGTCAAAAATATGTTTGTGACCTCAACACGGTGGTAAGTAAAGTGTGATTTTTGATAAATGAAAATATTTGAATTATTGAATAGAGTTGCCCCGAAACGCATAAAATTACGTTTCGGCCGAAACGGAAAAAATTGGGTAACCAATATTCGCATCACCCCCATCCCAATGGAGATTTAAAGGTGGGGAAAATGGGGATTTGGGGGGAAGAAAATTTAAAATTACATTGTTTATATCGTTTGAATGAGTTTATTTTTAATTATAAGTAGGGTATATTTTTCAAAGGGGTATATAATATTTCTATTCGTCATTTGTTCGTTTAGTTTCCAAGTTTCAAGAGCGAACACTCGCAAGTAAGTAAATAAAAAATTACAAAATTCTAATGATTTAGGATTAGTGCAAATTATGGCAACTCAAGAACTGTTTCAGGAATCCTTTCTCAACTATATGGCAGCAGTAGTAGGGAAGAAAGGGAGGAATTTTTCTTCGTCGTGTAAGACGGAAATGGGGATGGTGTTGATAAGGTTTGGGAAATGGTTCGGGGAATTGTCTAGGGCAGGGTATGGTCAGAGGTCAAACAATCACGGGACGTAAATGGAATTCCGAATTGTTTGTTTTGAGAGAGATTGTGGGGATTTGAGCATAAGACTCAATCTCCACTACTGTACTCATAAATGAGACAGTAGACTTCTTACCTGGCAATGAATGACCAGGAAGGAGAGTTCGGAGTTGTATTGAGTTTGAGAACAGGATTGCCCCACTAGGCTCTGTAGCACAAATGGTTAGTGCGTTGGGTCCGGAATACCCAAGACGTGGGATCATACCCCACCAGA